>JBBBDQ010002249.1:845000-1182500 GCA_037127315.1 Ascarosepion bandense | reverse complement strand
GGAATTTCGAATCGAACCCTGTATTACAATCACTGGTGTCTATAAACTCCATTCTTTTCATCAAGTCACAGGAATTAACCAACGTCTATATCTACTGGGCCATGTGTCCTTAAGGAGTTGTGAGTTCAATACCAGGCTACAGCAGTAGTGAACACGTATCTTGCAGGGTTAGAGGGAGATAACTCATGACTTTCAATTGAGCCATTACTACGCAAGGAATGGAGTTCATATACCCAAATGATTGTAATAAAATGTTCGGTTCGAAATTCCTAGCACCTGATAAAGGCTGAAGGGTACAACGGATGAAACTTCGTACAAATGGCAACATAGATGAGGTCTATAGTCCGAATAATTAAAATACTGTAAGAATTGTATAATTTATTCTTCAGAGAATTAGAAAACCTGAAAAAACAAAAAATGTGCTTTTACAGATAAATATTTAGAATTTTATGAACGGAACTCGTAAATAATGAAAAATTGTAACAAAAAGATTACTTATGTGCAAATTATCTATCTAAACTTATTTATAAATGGAACTTTGTCTGTGTGTGTGTATGTCTGTGTGTGTGTGTGTGGGTGTGTGTGTCCGTTACCTATAGACTCCGAAAAGGCTGAACCGATTTCCTTGAAAATTTACACTGTTGTACTATAAGCGTCTGCGAATGTTCTTAGCTAGGTTTTGTGGCGAGGTACCCCCGATAAATATCGAAAATCGATAATCGAAAAAATCAAGTTATAGAAGGAGTGGTCCGATTTTAATCAAATTTGATACACTCATAGACAAAGACATAAGAAACAATATTAAGAGGTTTCAAGGTTGCAGTTTTTCCAATAGTACAGAAAATCGATAATATATATATATATATATATATATAAGGCAAAATGTTTGTGTGTGTGTCTGTTTATCTGCCTGTATGTCTGTATTTTTTTCCGCCCTTTTATTTTAGTTTTTGTTTCGAGTTTGGCTCTAAGTAGGTATAATTATAGTTCTTAGTCTCAGCCATGATACTATTTACTTAGAGGACTTATTTAGCCTTCAAAATTCAGTTTACGATGAAAAAAAATTATTTGATATCGATACCAGGAAATCAAAATTTGACTTACATCCATTCATTTTTCTTTCAGTCTACGGTTTCGCTTTAACTGAAACAACTATTGCTTTTTAGTCCTTCGTACCAACGTCCAAAGAGTCTGAGCTCTAGGACCATGAATTAGTTTTAAAGCTTTCATTACACCCGAACAACGCCGGGCTATACTGCTAGTAAATATATATGTGATACTTTTCGAACACATACTGAAGAATGAGAGATTGGGAAACTTAACTTTAACATATCAAGTGTAAAATTGATAAAAGAAGGTAGCAAGCTACCTATCTGATGAGCTTACGATAATGGATGTTTGGCAAGGGAAAAACACCACAGAGCGCAACAATTGATAGTAAGTTATGAAGAACAGTGATAGCTGAAATCCCGATGTAACCCAGAACAGAGAAGAATACGTTTAGTCCTTCGAATATTGCCTGATAGCACAAACATTTACATCTCATGTCTACTCTGGATTCCTGATAATGAAGCTTCATACATGACTCATAAAATAGGCATAAGCTTTCAAATGGAAATTATATTTTATATTTGACAACATTCCACTACAACTTCTAACGTATTCTCTTCGGTTTATGGCTGGTTCCTTCTCTAGGATTAGGTTTCCAATTCCTTTAAAATCTATTGCAATTCTATACTTTTAACTTCTCCTTTACGCTCTTTTGAACAGGAATAGAATTTTATGCCTTGTTCTCTCTTTTGGACCAGGTTCCAGATCTATAAAGATCTATTCAAACTCCATACATCTAGCGTGTCTTTCTCGGTCTTTAAAAAGAAAATCAGAAGTTTACAACTTGTTTGTCTCATGGACATTGGGATTACAGTTTCTTTAAAATTACTCCAACTCCATATATTTAGCGTCTCTTTCACGTTTTTTTAACAAGAATAAAATTTTGTAGATTATTCCATCTTTAAAAGTGGGTTTCCAGTTTCTTTAAAATCTATTCCAATTACATAATTTTAGCCTCTCCTGCCCGGTCTTATAAACAAGAAAAAATGTTTATAGATTATTCCATCTCTAAAATTGGGTATCCAGTTTCTTTAAAATCTATTCCAATTACATAATTTTAACCTCTCCTGCCCGGTCTTTTAAACAAGATCAGAAGTTTATACTTTGTTCTCTCTTCAGGATTGGGTATCCAATTTTTTAAAAATCTATTCCAATTACATAATTTTAGCCTCTCCTGCCCGGTCTTTTAAACAAGAAAAAAAGTTTATAGATTATTCCATCTCTAAAATTGGGTATCCAGTTTCTTTAAAATCTATTCCAATTACATAATTTTAGCCTCTCCTGCCCGGTCTTTTAAACAAGATCAGAAGTTTATACTTTGTTCTCTCTTCAGGATTGGGTATCCAATTTTTTAAAAATCTATTCCAATTACATAATTTTAGCCTCTCCTGCCCGGTCTTTTAAACAAGAAAAAAAGTTTATAGATTATTCCATCTCTAAAATTGGGTATCCAGTTTCTTTAAAATCTATTCCAATTACATAATTTTAGCCTCTCCTGCCCGATCTTTCAAACAAGATCAGAAGTTTATACTTTGTTCTCTCTTCAGGATTGGGTATCCAATTTTTTAAAAATCTATTCCAATTACATAATTTTAGCCTCTCCTGCCCGGTCTTTTAAACAAGATCAGAAGTTTATACTTTGTTCTCTCTTCAGGATTGGGTATCCAGTTTCTTTAAAATCTATTCCAATTACATAATTTTAGCCTCTCCTGCCCGGTCTTTTAAACAAGATCAGAAGTTTATACTTTGTTCTCTCTTCAGGATTGGGTATCCAGTTTCTTTAAAATCTATTCCAATTACATAATTTTAGCCTCTCCTGCCCGGTCTTTTAAACAAGATCAGAAGTTTATACTTTGTTCTCTCTTCAGGATTGGGTATCCAGTTTCTTTAAAATCTATTCCAATTACATAATTTTAGCCTCTCCTGCCCGGTCTTTAAAACAAGATCAGAAGTTTATACTTTGTTCTCTCTTCAGGATTGGGTATCCAGTTTCTTTAAAATCTATTCCAATTACATAATTTTAGCCTCTCCTCCCCGGTCTTTTAAACTTTTGGGTTTCCAGTTTCTTTAAAATCTACTCCCACCCTATACTTCTAACGTTCTTTTGAACAGGAGTCGTGTGTTCGTCCATTGTTTTTTTATCTTTCTTTTTAGGCTTCGTTTCCGTTTGTTTATAATATCTTTTCATTATCTTTATCTTTAAGCAAGTCTTTGAGTCTTAGGAGCGTTATTATTTTCTTTTTGGTAAAATTGTTAAAAATTCTAAATGGTACTACCTTTTTACTGTGATATCTGACCAAGCTTGCAATAAGTTCTCAATGATTGTTCATGAATAGTAATGATTTATTTACAAAAAACATAGTAAGAAACATATCACTAAAAGTATCGGTCACTACTTTTTCCCATATTTCTGCCAGGATTTGAATTCCGCGTCGAAAAAACGGCACGTCTTTTGAAGCTAATCACGAGTCGACCCATTGCATCTTCATAAGAATATAAGTGCTGCTCAGGCAGGACCATGTGAGATCGATTGGGACAAGTGATAAGCGGACGGAATATTAAGCGTTTCCCTGTAGGTTTTTACCCGTTTTGAAATATGTGGCCTATCTTTTCAAAATCACTTTGTCATGTCACTGCTCGTATAGCGAGCGTTTTTGCTTTATCGATCGGCTCAGCGCATCAATAATTGTCGATAGCGATCTCCCGTGAATGTTTCGGTCAGTTTGATCAGCTCATAATAAACTACACCCACCTGATCTCAGTAAATACAAAGTAGAAGCTTCAAGCCATGCTTATTCGGATTTTCCGAGGATATTGATAGTAATGCTTCATTTACAAAAACATAGTAAGAAACAAGTCACTGACAGTATCGGCCAACGCTAGCCACTAATTTTTCCACATTTCGGCCAGTATTTGAATTTGACGTCGAAAAAAACGACACGTCTTTTGAGGCTAATCAAGTGTCGACCCATTGCATCTTCATAAGAATGAAAGTGCTGCTCAGCCAGACCATGTGACATTGGTTAGGGCAAGTGATAAGCGGACGGAGCAATGTCTAGTGAATACGGCAGATGAGGTAAGACTTCCATTTAAGCATTTTCTTGTAAGTTTTCACTCGTTTTGCAGTATGTAGCAAAATCACTTTGTCGTGTCTCTCCTCGTATAGCGGCAGTTTTTGCTTTAACGCTCGACTCAGAAGCATCAATAATTTTTGATAGCGATCTCCCATGAAGGTTTCGTTCAGTTTGATCAGCTCATAAAAGACTATACACATCTGATCTCACTAACTACAAAGTAGAAGCTTCTAACCATTTATATTCGGATTTTTCGCCGATGGGATGCATTGCCAGGCTTACCCCACGATTACTGTTATCGTAGTGGATCTAACAGGAGGAGGGGTATTAAGAGCGATAAGCAATAGGGAGATGTGGAGGACCATCATCGCTTACGTCCTGAAGAGACACTAGAAGAAGAAGAATCTTACTTAATAATGCACCAAATATTTGATGGCCACCTGTTCTGAGAAGTTCTTTTTTAATCGTATAACCCCGAGCAAGGCGGTAACGCCACTGATGTGCAGGGGGCTACGTAATAGTGAAAAGATTGGAAAGGAGAAAGCCGGAAACCACATCCTAAACAGGGAGCAAGGGATAAGCCTCTTAACCTGTTCAATAGACGTGGGTGGAGTGTGAACCGGGCGATAGATCTATCTACTCCAATTGAAAAAAAAAACAAAGTGAGAAGATTTGAAAAGAGAAAGCCGGAAACCACATTCTAAACAGGGAACAAGAGATGAGCCTCTTAACCTTAAGTCGTGAATTAAAAAGAACGAATCTTGTTAAAAACAGATGGTAACGATAACTAGAAAAATATGATTAAAATATGGGTTTAAAAGCTGACATTTTGAGTAAACTAGTGTATCTAAATATCTAAAGATTTACATGTGAAAATGTAATAAAAATAATCTTTTTCATTGCCGCGTAATTTCTGGAAGTGGGTATTATATGTTGTGGTCATTAGTATCGTTTCCCTTTTTGAAAACACTCCCTTCAACCATTGATTCACAGAAATTCGTCATGTATTTCGGCAAAGACATAAGAATAATCAAGAATCTCTACTGGCAGCAAACGGCTTGCATACGGACAGGTAACAACCTCAGTAGATACACAAAAATAGAAAAAGGCGTAAGACAAGGATGTGTCTTTTCACCGGATTTGTTCAACCTATACAGCGAGAATATTTTGAGGACCCTAGATGACACGCCAGGATTTGTTATTGGAGGCCACAACCTGAACAACATAAGATATGCGGACGATACAGTGCTGATTGCGAACACGGAAAGGAAACTACAAGACCTCATACAGAAAGTAGCAGTGGAGAGTGACAAGAAGGGACTACAAATAAACTTTAAGAAAACTGAGTGCATGTTCATCAGCAAAAGATACAACCCAAAATGCCAAATACAGGTGGAGAATAACAGAATCAAACAAGTACAAGAATTTAAGTACCTAGGAAGTGTTCTAACAGGAGATGGAAAGTGCGATACGGAGATCCGAAGGCGAATTGGCATGGCAAAGGACGCGTTCCAGAAGATGAGCAAAATACTAACACACAGGAAAATCTCAATAGAAACGAAGAAAAGAGTGCTAGACTGCTACGTGATGTCAGTTCTTCAATACGGCTGTGAATGTTGGACAATATCATCGAAAATGAGGACAAAACTAGAAGCGGCCGAAATGTGGTTCTACAGAAGGATGCTACGGATATCGTGGACTGAGCATACAAGCAACGACGAGGTGTTAGAAAGAATGACAACAAAAAGGAAATTAATACTGAGCATCAGGAAGAGACAACTGAAGTTCCTGGTACACGCAATGAGGAAGGAGAGCCTGAAGAACCTGATACTGACTGGCCAGATAGAAGGAAAGAGAGACAGAGGAAGGCAGCTGATAACATATTTGAGGGGCTTGATCAGGTGGATGACGGAACGGTGGTTGCCAGGAGTAACAGGAGCAAACATACTAAGAGCCACAAGGGATAGGGAGACGTGGAGAGCCATGATAGCCTACGTCCTGAAAGGACAGGGCACATAGAAGAAGAATAAGTGTGTCCGCTGCCCTTCCCTTCCTCTCTTACTGTGAGTATGTCTTGTGAGTTTTAAATTTTCCAAACATTCTTTCCTCATTATATGTCACAGAAATTTCAGCTGTCTCCTAATTCTGAAATTTCTTTTTGTTACCATTATTTTTAATGCTTTTCATTGCTTACTCCCTCCGTCTATGGAATTCACAGTATCCTTCTGCATAACCAAATATTTAGTGCCTTCAATTCTTTTCATCTGGGGAGATATTGTGCAGCATTTTCTGTCATACTAGAGGATTGGTAACACAGAGCCATTCACCACTCTTCAGTTTGTTTCTAATGATATTCACTGTTTCTTAATAGTTTGTTTAGCTTTCGGAAGGCATCTTTGATAATCCTATGCGCGTTTGAATTCCGGGGTCATATTTCCCATCCTTGGTGAAAATACTTCATAAAGTTACGACTTTATAAAGTATGATGTAAGCCTGAATAAATATAAAATTCTTATAGACATTCTTCATGTGACGCGTCCTTTCAGCACATAAACTCGCATATTCTTTCGCTTGGTACTGCTCTTGTCGCTCTTAAAACTTTTCTTCTTGGCATATCTACCAAACTCCGCTGCGTCATCTATTTGCTCAGACCTATCAAGTATGCCCCACTCTGTTTTCCACTGTTTTCTTTCTATCTATCCTGTAAGTATTAAATTTACCAGACCATATCACCCCATTACGTGACACAGGAACCCTATCTCTCTCTTCCTGTGTTAAGCATGAGTTTTCTTCTCCTGGACATAATCTGTGTAAATGTTTAAAATTGTTATTACGTGATAAAATGTAAGCAGTCAAGGCGACGTTGTACAAGAACAAACCAGCATCTCAGCCTTCTTCAGGGTCAGTCTATATTACTGAGATGAGGTGTTGTAATTATTGACAGGATATGTATTGTTCGGAATGTTGTCCTCATCTTTATAGTCGTATTCACGACGTTACCGCTGTTGTACGCTCGGATCTTCTTCAGTGTCTGTCTATATTTCTGAGATGAGGAGTTGCAAATATTGACAGTATTTATATTGTTCAGAATATTGTCCTCATCTTTGTTGTTATATTCATGACGTTTCGGCAGTTGTACGCACTGGCCTTTTCAGGGTCTGTCTATATTTCCGAGATGAGATGTAGTAACTATTGACACTATTTATACTCTTCGGAATGTTGTCCTCGTCTTTGTCGTCATATTCACGACGTTTCGGCTGTTGCACGCTCCGACCTACTTCAGGGTCAGTCTATATTTCTGAGATGAGGAGTTGTAAATATTGACAGTATTTATATTGTTCGGAATGTTGTCCTCATTTTTGTAGTCGTATTCACGACGTTTCGGCTGTTGTACCCTCCGACCTTCTTCAGGGTCAGTCTATATTTCTGAAATGATGAGTTGTAACTATTAACAGTATTTATATTGTTCGGAATGTTGTCCTCATCATGGTAGTCGTATTCACGACGTGTCGGCTCTTGTACGCTCCTACCTTTTCAGTCTCTGTCTCTATTTCTGAGATGAGGTGTTGTAACTATTGACAGTATATATATTCTTCGGAATGTTGTCCTCATCTTCGTAGTCGTATTCACGACGTTTCGGCTGTTGTACGCTCCGACCTACTTCAGGGTCTGTCTATGTTTCTGAGATGAGGTGTTGTAACTATTGACAGTATATATATATATTCTTCGGAATGTTGTCTTCATCTTTGTAGTCGCATTCAGGACGTTTCGGCTGTTGTACGCTCGGATTTTATTCAGTGTCTGTCTATATTTCTGAGATGAGGAGTTGTTATTATTGACAGTATTTATATTGTTCTGTATATTGTCATCATCTTTGTAGTCGTATTCACAACGTTTCGGCTATTGTACGCTCCGATCTTCTTCAGTGTCTGTCTATATTTCTGAGATGAGGAGTTGTAACTATTGACAGTATATATATATTCTTCGGAATGTTGTCCTCATCTTTGTAGTCGTTTTCACGACGTTTCGGCTGTTGTACGCTCCGACCTTCTTCAGGGTCAGTCTATATTTCTGAGATGAGGAGTTTTAACTAATGACAGTAGGTATTTTGTTCGGAATGTTGTCCTCATCTTTGTAGTCATATTCACGACGTTTCGGCTGTTGTACCCTACGGCCTTCTTCAGTGTCTGTTTATATTTCTGAGATCAAGTGTTGTAACTATGCACATTATTTATATTGTTCAGAATATTGTCCTCATCTTTGTAGTTATATTCATGACGTTTCGGCAGTTGTACTCACCGACCTTCTTCAGGGTCTGTCTATATTTCCGAGATGAGATGTTTTAAGTATTGACAGTATTTATATTGTTCTGTATATTGTCTTCATCTTTGTAGTCGTATTCATGGCGTTTCGGCTGTTGTATGCACTGACCTACTTCAGTGTCTACCTATATTTCTGAGATGAGCAGTTTTAACTATTGAGAGTATTTGTATTGTTCGGTATGTTGTCCTCATCTTTGTAGTCGTATGACCAACGTTTCGGTTGTTGTACGCACGGACCTTTTCTGTGTCTGTCTATATTTCTGAGTTGATGAGTTGTAACTACTGACAGTATTTATATTGTTCGGAATGTTGTCCTCATCTTTGTATTCATATTCACGACGTTTTGGCTGCTGTACGTTTCGACCTTCTTCAGTTTATATTTTTGAGATCAAATGTTGTAACTATTCAAATTATTTATATTGTTCAGAATATTATCCTCTTCTTTGTAGTTATATTCATGACGTTTCGGCAGTTGTACGCACCGACCATCTTCAGGGTCTGTCTATATTTCCGAGATGAGATGTTGCAAATATTGACAGTATTTATATTGTTCTGTATATTTTCATCGTCTTTGTAGTCGTATTCACAACGTTCCGGCTGTTGTACGCTTCGACCTTCTTCAGTGTCTGTTTATATATCTGAGATCAGGTGATGTAACTCTTGACAGTATATTGTTCGGAAAATTGTCTTCATCGTTGTCGCAATATTCACGACGTTTCAGGAGTTGTAGACACCGACCTTCTTCATAGTGCATCTACATTTCCGAGATGAGGTGTTGTAACTATTGACAGTATTTATATTGTCCGAAATATTGTCCTCATCTTTGTAGTCGCATTCACGACGTTTCGACTGTTTTACGCTCCGACCTACTTCAGGGTGTGTTTATATTTCTGAGATCAGGTGTTGTAACTATTCACAGTATTTATATTGTTCAGAATATTTTCCTCATCTTTGTAGTCATATTCACGGCGTTTTGGCAGTTGTACGCACCGACTATTTTCGGGGTCTGTCTATATTTCCGAGATTAGGTGTTTTAACTATTGACAGTATTTATATTCTTCGGAATGTTGTCCTCATCTTTGTCGTCATATTCACGACGTTTCGGCTGTTGCACGCTCCGACCTACTTCAGGGTCAGTCTATATTTCTGAGATGAGGAATTGTAAATATTGACAGTATTTATATTCTTCGGAAAGTTGTCCTCATTTTTGTAGTCGTATTCACGACGTTTCGGCTGTTGTACCCTCCGACCTTCTTCAGGGTCAGTCTATATTTCTGAAATGATTTCCTCATCTTTTTAGTCATATGCACGATGTGTCAGCTGTTGTACGCTCCAACCTTCTTTAGGATCTGTCTCTATTTCTGAGATGAGGTGTGGTAACTATTGACAGTATTTTTCAGAATGTTGTTCTCATCTTTGTAGTCATATATTTATGACGTTTAGGCCGTTGAAACGTTGTAAGCTGTCAAAGTGAATCTGCTTGTCAAGTCCCGATTTGTAGCATCGGATAGTGTCACCTGACGTGTATATATCAGGTCGGTGCAAAAGTTTTTGCCGATTGAAAATTTCATCTTGAAAATGAAACTCTTGTTTTGAAAATCTGTATTCATAACACTAACGACCTTTGCTCTCTATAACTTGATTCCATCTGTCAATGAACTTATAAATGCCTCTCTTGTAAAGTTCTTTAGGTTTTGATGTGAAATATAAATTTAAATCATGTTCAATTTCCTCTCGTGATGTTAACCTTAGGCCATCTAAATGGTTTTGTAATCCTCGTAATAAGTGTTAATCCGAGGGTGCTAGGCTAGGAGAATATGCAGGATGGGGCAAGATGGCATTTCTCGTCACTTGTGACTAGCCTACCCGAAAAAGGTGTCTGAATGTGTCGTGAAAGCAAAGATTCGTAACAAGAAACACGTTGTCGCAGGTTCTCTGGAGACAGTTCACGAGGGACCCATTTTCCGAATACTTAAATCTTTCCTATTCTTTTCAGTTGGCGTGACGCAGTTGTATGGGGAGACATTAAATTGGTGCGCAAGTTCTCTTGAGGTTACCGTAGGGCTTTGCATAACAGCGGAATTCAACACATCTGAATCAATTATTTTTGGGTGACCACCTCTAGCCTCATCTTTCAAGCTGAAATTTTCCTTTCCGAAAACGAAAGAACCACCACCTACAACTTCTTTCTTTCACTGCATCGATTCCAAAATCACCCTGAATAGATCGTGCTGCTGCATTTGCATTGGGACTTACGTGGAACTCATAGAGTAGAACATGTGTAATGTATTTTGTAGATGGAAAAAAACATGGGTGAGAATATTGCAGAAAAATATGATGCTTTAATAAACTGAAAAATAAATTCATAAATTAATCATGGTGATATGTTTAAGTAATAACAATATGCATAATATAAATTACAATGATTTGAAATGCTTCTTTCACAAACCGGCAAAAACGTTTGCATCGACCTGATTTTTTTGAGTTTTGAGTAATAGAAAAATTAAAGTAATTCGTTGTCATGTCTTTCATGCTTAATAACTTTTCTTCTTCATAAAAGAACTGACTGGAGATGAAAACAGAGTGACCACGATAAATGAACATCTTGCAAAAACACCAGAAGACAAAAAGAAGAGACAAAGAAATCCCCCACAATATAACCAGAGATCATTATCCCCACAACCCTCCAATGCGGTGTCTGAAGTCGTCTTTTCAGATCCAACATAGAATTCATTTCACACAGAAGAAAATGTTAGTGAGTATTTCAATATTCTTCAACGAGTTCAGTCAACAATGACGTGTAATAAAAGAATTCCTCTTAAAAAATTAAAAGTGTGCAGAAAAAAAAATTCGAAGAGACATTTATAAACTACTATATAATTAAAGATTAAATTGTTAACGTCTTTTCATAGTTCTCAGCTCTTAACAAATTTTGTCGCCATTTTTCAAACCGTTTTTAATCTTATCACGTAAGGTATCTCCTCGTATTTCCGGTTATAGGTTATTATAATTGGTTTGCTTCACTCTCACTGCATTATCAAAAATTGCTAAGTATCTCTAATATATTTCTATGTTTGCGTGCTTCCAACACCAATCAACTAAATTCGTTAACAAATGTTTACAATGAATTATAAATAGCTAATAAATAGCTTATAAACGTATACATCATCAATTAAGATTTTTACTCTCATCCCCACGCTTAGATATGGCTCTTGAAAATCACTTTTTCGTAAGTTGTAATTGAGAGACCTCAAGAGTCAACTTGACATCTACATATAGTTTTATGTATTTTAAAATATAACAGACATTTTAAAAACTGACAATTGTTTAATGTTTAAAATAAAAATTCTGTTCAAAAATTGAAACCCTCAAAAAATGTCAAATATATTACAATTAGGACATGTATTATTCTAATTTTCACCTAAAATGACCAAGGACATCCTTGAAAATTTATATGCGAAGTTTTCTCATAATTAAATATAATACTAGGAGATTAACGTAGGTAAATGGTTAATGAAGCTAGTCAAATATAATACTAGGAGATTAACGTAGGTAAATGGTTAATGAAGCTAGTCAAATATAATACTAGGAGATTAACGTAGGTAAATGGTTAATGAAGCTAGTCAAATATAATACTAGGAGATTAACGTAGGTAAATGGTTAATGAAGCTAGTCAAATATAATACTAGGAGATTAACGTAGGTAAATGGTTAATGAAGCTAGTCAAATATAATACTAGGAGATTAACGTAGGTAAATGGTTAATGAAGCTAGTCAAATATAATACTAGGAGATTCGCCCGGTTCACACTCCACCCACATCTATTGAACAGGTGAAGAGGCACATCCCTTGTTTCCTGTTTAGGATGTGGTTTCCGGCTTTCTCTTTTCCATTCTTTTTACCCTTACGTAGCCCCCTGCGCATCAGTGGCGTTACCGCCTTGCTCGGGGTGATATGATTAAAAAAAAAAAAAAAAATTAACGTAGGTAAATGGTTAATGAAGCTAGTCAAATATATTACTAGGAGATTAACGTAGGTAAATGGTTAATGAAGCTAGTCAAATATAATACTAGGAGATTAACGTAGGTAAATGGTTAATGAAGCTAGTCAAATATAATACTAGGAGATTAACGTAGGTAAATGGTTAATGAAGCTAGTCAAATATAATACTAGGAGATTAACGTAGGTAAATGGTTAATGAAGCTAGTCAAATATAATACTAGGAGATTAACGTAGGTAAATGGTTAATGAAGCTAGTCAAATATAATACTAGGAGATTAACGTAGGTAAATGGTTAATGAAGCTAGTCAAATATAATACTAGGAGATTAACGTAGGTAAATGGTTAATGAAGCTAATGAAATATAATACTAGGAGATTAACGTAGGTAAATGGTTAATGAAGCTAGTCAAATATAATACTAAGGAGATTAACGTAGGTAAATGGTTAATGAAGCTAGTCAAATATAATACTAGGAGATTAACGTAGGTAAATGGTTAATGAAGCTAGTCAA
This sequence comes from Ascarosepion bandense, assembly GCA_037127315.1. Classification (NCBI taxonomy): domain Eukaryota; kingdom Metazoa; phylum Mollusca; class Cephalopoda; order Sepiida; family Sepiidae; genus Ascarosepion; species Ascarosepion bandense. The sequence goes on along the minus strand of JBBBDQ010002249.1, from coordinate 1,169,483 downwards.
ATATAATACTAGGAGATTAACGTAGGTAAATGGTTAATGAAGCTAGTCAAATATAATACTAGGAGATTAACGTAGGTAAATGGTTAATGAAGCTAGTCAAATATAATACTAGGAGATTAACGTAGGTAAATGGTTAATGAAGCTAGTCAAATATAATACTAGGAGATTAACGTAGGTAAATGGTTAATGAAGCTAGTCAAATATAATACTAGTAGATTAACGTAGGTAAATGGTTAATAGAGCTAGTCAAATATATTACTAGGAGATTAACGTAGGTAAATAGTTAATGAAAGCACTAGTCAAATATAATACTAGGAGATTAACGTAGGTAAATGGTTAATGAAGCTAGTCCAAATATAATACTAGGAGATTAACGTAGGTAAATGGTTAATGAAGCTAGTCAAATATAATACTAGGAGATTAACGTAGGTAAATAGTTAATGAAGCTAATGAAATATAATACTGAGAAGTTAACGTAGGTAAATAGTTAATGAAGCTAGTCAAATATAATACTAGGAGATTAACGTAGGTAAATGGTTAATGAAGCTAAGTCAAATATAATATAGAGATTAACGTAGGTAAATGGTTAATGAAGCTAATGAAATATAATACTAGGAGATTAACGTAGGTAAATGGTTAATGAAACAGTCAAATGTAATATAGAGAGATTAATGACTGGGTAAATGGTTAATGAAGCTAATGAAATATAATACTAGGAGATTAACGTAGGTAAATGGTTAATGAAGCTAGTCAAATATAATATAGGAGATTAACGTAGGTAAATGGTTAGTAAAGGCTAGTCAAATATAATACTAGGAGATTAACGTGATGGAAAATGGTTAATGAAGCTAGTCAAATATAATACTAGGAGATTAACGTAGGTAAATAGTTAGTAAATCTAGTCAAATATAATATAGAGAGGAGATTAACGTAGGTAAATAGTTAATGAAGCTAGTCAAATATAATACTAGGAGATTAACGTAGGTAAATGGTTAATGAAGCTAGTCAAATATAATACTAGGAGATTAACGTAGGTAAATGGTTAATGAAGCTAGTCAAATATAATACTAGGAGATTAACGTAGGTAAATGGTTAATGAAGCTAGTCAAATATAATACTAGGAGATTAACGTGAGTAAATGGTTAATGAAGCTAATCCAAATATAATACTAGGAGATTAACGTAGGTAAATGGTTAATGAAGCTAGTCAAATATAATACTAGGAGATTAACGTAGGTAAATGGTTAATGAAGCTAGTCAAATATATTACTAGGAGATTAACGTAGGTAAATGGTTAATGAAGCTAGTCAAGTATAATACTAGGAGATTAACGTGGGTAAGTAGTTAATGAAGCTAGTCAAATATAATACTAGGAGATTAACGTAGGTAAATATAGTTAATGAAGCTAGTCAAATATAATACTAGGAGATTAACGTGAGTAAATGATTAATGAAACTAGTCAAATATAATACTAGAGGAGATTAACGTGAGTAAATAGTTAAGCGACTAGTCAAATATAATACTGAGAGATTAACGTAGGTAAATGGTTAGTAAGCTAGTCAAATATAATACTAGGAGATTAACGTAGGTAAATAGTTAATAAACTAATGAAATATAATATAGGAGATTAACATGGGTAAATGGTTAATGAAGCTAGTCAAATATAATACTAGGAGATTAACGTAGGTAAATGATTTAATGAAGCTAGTCAAATATAATACTAGGAGATTAACGTAGGTAAATGGTTAATAGAGGAAACTAGTCAAATATAATACTAGGAGATTAACGTAGGTAAATGGTTAATGAAGCTAGTCAAATATAATACTAGGAGATAACGTAGGTAAATAGTTAATGAAGCTAGTCAAATATAATACTAGGAGATTAACGTAGGTAAATGGTTAATGAAGCTAGTCAAATATAATACTAGAGATTAACGTAGGTAAATAGTTAATGAAGCTAGTCAAATATAATACTAGGAATTAACGTAGGTAAATGGTTAATGAAGCTAGTCAAATATAATACTAGGAGATTAACGACAGGTAAATGGTTAATAGAGCTAGTCAAATATATTACTAGGAGATTAACGTAGGTAAATGGTTAATGAAGCTAGTCAAATATAATACTAGGAGATTAACGTAGGTAAATGGTTAATGAAGCTAGTCAAATATATTACTAGAGAGGAGATTAATAGGTAAATGAATTAATAGAAGCTAGTCAAATATAATACTGGGAGATTAACGTAGGTAAATAGTTAATGAAGCTAATGAAATATAATACTAGGAAGTTAACGTAGGTAAATGGTTAATGAAGCTAGTCAAATATAATACTAGGAGATTAACGTAGGTAAATGGTTAATGAAGCTAGTCAAATATAATACTAGAGAGGAGATTAACGTAGGTAAATGGTTAATGAAGCTAATGAAATATAATACTAGGAGATTAACGTAGGTAAATGGTTAATGAAGCTAGTCGGAAATGTAATACTAGGAGATTAACGTGAGTAAATGGTTAATGAAGCTAGTCAAATATAATACTAGGAGATTAACGTGGGTAAATGGTTAATGAAGCTAGTCAAATATAATACTGGGAGATTAACGTAGGTAAATGGTTAGTAAATAGTCAAATATAATATAGGAGATTAACGTGGGTAAATGGTTAATGAAGCTAGTCAAATATAATACTAGGAGATTAACGTAGGTAAATAGTTAGTAAATGATCCAAATATAATACTAGGAGATTAACGTGGGTAAATGGTTAATGAAGTAGTCAAATATAATACTAGGAAGTTAACGTGGTAAATGGTTAATGAAGCTAGTCAAATATAATACTAGGAGATTAACGTAGGCAAATGGTTAATGAAGCTAGTCAAATATAATACTAGGAGATTAACGTAGGCAAATGGTTAATGAAGCTAGTCAAATATAATACTAGGAGATTAACGTAGGCAAATGGTTAATGAAGCTAGTCAAATATAATACTAGGAGATTAACGTAGGCAAATAGTTAATGAAGCTAGTCAAATATAATACTAAGTTAACGTAGGTAAATGGTTAATGAAGCTAGTCAAATATAATACTAGGAGATTAACATGCGGTAAATGGTTAATGAAGCTAGTCAAATATAATACTAGGAGATTAACGTAGGTAAATGATTAATAGGCCTGATCAAATATAATAAAGTTAACGTAGGCAAATGGTTAATGAAGCTGATCCAAATATAATACTAAGGAGATTAACGTAGGTAAATGGTTAATAAACTAGTCAAATATATTACTAGGAGATTAACGTAGGTAAATAGTTAATGAAGCTAGTCAAATATAATACTAGGAGATTAACGTAGGTAAATGGTTAATAAAACTAGTCAAATATAATACTAGGAGATTAACGTAGGTAAATGGTTAATGAAGCTGGTCAAATATATTACTAGGAGATTAACGTAGGTAAATAGTTAATGAAGCTAGTAAAATATAATACTAGGAGATTAACGTAGGTAAATGGTTAATGAAGCTAATGAAATATAATACTAGGAGATTAACGTAGGTAAATGGTTAATGAAGCTAGTCAAATATAATACTAGGAGATTAACGTCGGTAAATGGTTAATGAAGCTAGTCAAATATAATACTAGGAGATTAACGTAGGTAAATGGTTAATGAAGCTGGTCAAATATAATACTAGGAGATTAACGTAGGTAAATGGTTAATGAAGCTAGTCAAATATAATACTAGGAGATTAACGTAGGTAAATGGTTAATGAAGCTGGTCAAATATAATACTAGGAGATTAACGTAGGTAAATGGTTAATGAAGCTAGTCAAATATAATACTAGGAGATTAACGTAGGTAAATGGTTAATGAAGCTAGTCAAATATAATACTATTAGATTAACGTAGGTAAATGGTTAATGAAGCTAGTCAAATATAATACTAGAAGATTAACGTAGGTAAATGGTTAATGAAGCTAGTCAAATATAATACTAGGAAATTAACGTAGGTAAATGGTTAATGAAGCTAGTCAAATATAATACTAGGAGATTAACGTAGGTAAATGGTTAATGAAGCTAGTCAAATATAATACTAGGAGATTAACGTAGGTAAATGGTTAATGAAGCTAGTCAAATATAATACTAGGAGATTAACGTAGGTAAATGGTTAATGAAGCTAGTCAAATATAATACTAGGAGATTAACGTAGGTAAATGGTTAATGAAGCTAGTCAAATATAATACTAGGAGATTAACGTAGGTAAATGGTTAATGAAGCTAGTCAAATGTAATACTAGGAGATTAACGTAGGTAAATGGTTAATGAAGCTAGTCAAATATAATACTAGGAGATTAACGTAGGTAAATGGTTAATGAAGCTAGTCAAATATAATACTAGGAGATTAACGTAGGTAAATGGTTAATGAAGCTAGTCAAATATAATACTAGGAGATTAACGTAGGTAAATGGTTAATGAAGCTAGTCAAATATAATACTAGGAGATTAACGTAGGTAAATGGTTAATGAAGCTAGTCAAATTTCGATAGTAAATAACCGGGCAAGACTTGAGGTGTCATAAATTCAATATAAATTTAACTCGGTATCATACTAAGAAATTAATCAAAATTCCTTCTCAGTCAAGTTTAACGAACTGGGATAAGTTGTGAAAAAAAAAAACAAGATGCTAATTGTTTTTCTTAATAATCGTGTCGCCCCAAGCAACGCATTTTACTGCCGCTGTTGAGCAACAGGTTATTTAGGAGGAAAGTTATGAGAAAAAATGACAGGCTACAGGTGGTGTCAGGAAGAGGGTAAGAAAGGATGAGAATACTGATGAGAGTGGAGTGGACAAAGAAAGGTGCATGAGAGAGAGAGAGAGAGAGATAGAGAGAGATGATGCAAGTTAGTGAGATAGGAGATGACTATTGACTTTACATTTCAATTCTTGAAGATTGTAGCTGTTGGGAAAGTAAGTAAATGGAAGTGAATTCCTCGGGAGAGAAATGCGAGAAAAGAAGTTGATGGAGTAGAATTTGCGTTTACAATTTATTGGTTTCACAGTAAAATGGTGGGACTTAATTGTAATCTTGTGGCTCGAGCAAAATCTTATATAGGGGCCACTAGTGAGCTAAGTTCATCGGAGCAGAAGTATTTGTAGAAGAGACACAGGTAAGACACATTGCACCGGTGAGAAAGTGACTGTATCTGAGCTGCCAAGTCGGGATCGATCAAATTCATTCTCTTTTGGATTCTGTCAAGGATCCCTAGGTGGATAGCAGGAGATCCCGACCAGATATGGTTGCAGTATTCAATACACGGGCAGATGGTAGATTTGTATATGTGCGGGATTGTTTCAGACGGGAAAAAACTTCCTGGCCCTGCACAGTGAACCGACTTTCTTATCAGCGGATTTAGGTATGGATTCTATATAGTTATTCTACTTGAGGTCTGTTGTGAGAGTTAACACGGGGAGGCGCAGTGTTTTACTTTCAGGGCGAGTAGGTAAACAGTTTTTAGGTTTATTTTGACATTTACAATGTCAAAACATTGATGTATGCATAAAAAGAATAATACTTATTCTTTTTTTATATAATTCAATTGTCGAACAGTTTCGTCATTGAAAATTCTACCAAGATTACAAGCCAGTAAGATTTGGAAGAATTCTCTTCAATTTATTGCGCATTAATTTAAGCATAAAGTGAAACGTTTACTTTTGGTGAATATCCGAGAATAGATTTATTTTCCATGATTCTCGAGTTGGCGGAAACAATTTAAATTCAAATAATTTAATTTAAAAAAGAACAATGTGTAGTTCATCAATCAACTTCCATCGGCAAGGGAGACAGAGCCTCTACAGGGGAAAACAGAGAACAGCGGACGAAGAGACTTCGAATGGAACTTGATATGGCAAGAGATCTCACAGGTTATGACGTGGTTTTTTTTTTTTTATCCGCTGCTTTCCCCTGTCTTTCTTTTCGTTTATCTGACCTGTGAGTATCAGATTCTCCAAGTTCTCTTTTCTTATTACATATCCCAGGAACTTTAACTGTTTTTTCCTGATGCTCAGCATTAATTTTCTTTTCGTTTCTTTCCTTTCCAAAACTTCGTAATGGATCACATTCCCGATCCATGTTATCCGCAGCATTCTACTGTAGAACAACATTTCAGTTGCTTCAAGTTTTCCCTTCATCTTTGATGATATTGTCCAGCATTCACTGTCATACTGAAGAACTGACATCAGATAGCAATTTAGTAGTCTCTTCTTTATTTCTAGGGAAATTTTGTCTCTGAATAATTTATTCAGCTTCTGGGATGTATCCTTAGCCATGCCAATTCGCCTTTTTTTCCTTAATTCCAGCAGAGAAGTATCCGGATATTTTCTACTATTGTGAAAAATGGAAGATTATTGACTTAGTAAAAATAAGAGTTCCCAATGAGGATAATGCGGATGCAGCATCTGATAGAATAAGCTATACTAGACACTACCTGAAGAATTGCAGGAAGCAGGCTGGGAAGCGATTCATTGCTCAATAGATTTTGGCCGCAGAATTTGCACTGGATACAGAAGAAAGAAATGCTTGTTGTCGATTAGTCTTCAACAGCGGAAAGCAACAGCAGTAACGAAGGAACAACAAATTGCTGTAGGCTATCATTTCTTTCTGCGTTAGACTATTTGCCAACTGTTTTGGGATCTCCCCTTTTTGTATGTGATAATGGACTCGTCTGAGTGTACATATAATCCTGCAATAGAGAGAACAGTAGATCTCAATTGTAGTTGCAGTTTACAGTGGAGAGTAACCGTAGAGATCCGTTACGGATATCGAAGAGTTCCGATAGATACCGAAGTTACTCAGAGACCAGACCAGCTCTGAGCTCCACTCAGCTAGAAAAAGTTACCCGGACATACTATTTCCAACGATTTCACTTCAATATTTGTATATATTTATTTCTACTAATAGTATTCCTGAATTGACTAACCTGCGTTCCCGTTTGTATATTACGTTAAATATAACCTACTTTTCTATCTCCAAACCGGTTTTTGTTGTTTATTATTTTGGCGGTTCCTCATCCGGAATCCATAACAAATTGGCGACGAAGATTCGAACTCACATATACCTCGATTCGCCATAAGAAATTGCCGACGAAGACCGAAACCCACGTACACAAGTCGCACCACAAATTGGCAACGAAGATTCGTACACAAGTCACCACCACAAATTAGCGAGGAAGACTCGAACACCCGTATACGTATACCCCGAATTGCCACAAGTTTCTACGAAGATTTCGAACACGAGTCGCCACAATAACGTAGCGACAAAAGATTCAAATTTACGTATACCACACAACAACAGAAATAATACAGAACAACGTAAAATCTATAGTGCCACACAAGTTGACAACAAACAAATTGACACGAACTCACGTATATCCCGAGTCACAACAACAAATTGGCGACGAAGATTCATACACAGGTCGCCACAACACCAACCTAGGCCATAAAAACCCAATCTGTCGTGTTATTCACCCAATAGCTGCTGAGAGAAGAGATAGATTATTACTTTTCCCAAGGGTATTTGCTCGTCAATGAATGCTAGAAATTCAACTGGAATTTTAATCTGGCTCTCAGATTTTTCAATTCGATTCAATATCCATTGCACCACAGCGAATCATTTTTCTTCTATGAGCCATGTCCTTTTAGGATGTAGGCGATCATGACCCTCTACATTGGTTGCTCTTAGCAGTCTTTCTTCTGTTACCCCCACCTAAATCCCGCTTTGTCATCCACTTCCTCAGACCCATCAAGTAAGTTACCCGCTGCTTTACCCTATCTTTCTTTTCATTCTGACTCAATATCCATTGCACCACAGCGTATACTTTTTCTTCTATGAGCCATGTCCTTTTAGGACGTAGGCGATCATGACCCTCTACATTGGTTGCTCTTAGCAGTCTTTCTTCTGTTGCCCCCACCTAAATGCCGCTTTGTCATCCACTTCCTCAGACCCATCAAGTAAGTTACCCGCTGCTTTACCCTATCTTTCTTTTCATTCTGACTCAATATCCATTGCACCACAGCGTATACTTTTTCTTCTATGAGCCATGACATTTTAGGACGTAGGCGATCATGACCCTCTACATTGGTTGCTCTTAGCAGTCTTTCTTCTGTTACCACCACCTAAATCCCGCTTTGTCATCCACTTCCTCAGACCCATCAAGTAAGTTACCCGCTGCTTTACCCTATCTTTCTTTTCATTCTGACTCAATATCCATTGCACCACAGCGTATACTTTTTCTTCTATGAGCCATGTCCTTTTAGGACGTAGGCGATCATGACCCTCTACATTGGTTGCTCTTAGCAGTCTTTCTTCTGTTACCCCCACCTAAATCCCGCTTTGTCATCCACTTCCTCAGACCCATCAAGTAAGTTACCCGCTGCTTTACCCTATCTTTCTTTTCATTCTGACTCAATATCCATTGCACCACAGCGTATAATTTTCTTCTATGAGCCATGTCCTTTTAGGACGTAGGTGATCATGACCCACTACATTGGTTGCTCTTAGCAGTCTTTCTTCTGTCACCCCCACCTAAATCCCGCATTGTCATCCACTTCCTCAGACCCATCAAGTAAGTTACCCGCTGCTTTACCCTATCTTTCTTTTCATTCTGACTCAATATCCATTGCACCACAGCGTATTCTTTTTCTTCTATGAGCCATGTCCTTTTAGGACGTAGGTGATCATGACACTCTACATTGGTTGCTCTTAGCAGTCTTTCTTCTGTTACCCCCACCTAAATCCCGCTTTGTCATCCACTTCCTCAGACCCATCAAGTAAGTTACCCGCTGCTTTACCCTATCTTTCTTTTCATTCTGACTCAATATCCATTGCACCACAGCGTATTCTTTTTCTTCTATGAGCCATGTCCTTTTAGGACGTAGGCGATCATGACCCTCTACATTGGTTGCTCTTAGCAGTCTTTCTTCTGTTACCCCCACCTAAATCCCGCTTTGTCATCCACTTCCTCAGACCCATCAAGTAAGTTACCCGCTGCTTTACCCTATCTTTCTTTACATTCTGACTCAATATCCATTGCACCACAGCGTATACTTTTTCTTCTATGAGCCATGTCCTTTTAGGACGTAGGCGATCATGACCCTCTACATTGGTTGCTCTTAGCAGTCTTTCTTCTGTTACCCCCACCTAAATCCCGCTTTGTCATCCACTTCCTCAGACCCATCAAGTAAGTTACCCGCTGCTTTACCCTATCTTTCTTTTCATTCTGACTCAATATCCATTGCACCACAGCGTATACTTTTTCTTCTATGAGCCATGTCCTTTTAGGACGTAGGTGACCATGACCCTCTACATTGGTTGCTCTTAGCAGTCTTTCTTCTGTTACCCCCACCTAAATCCCGCTTTGTCATCCACTTCCTCAGACCCATCAAGTAAGTTACCCGCTGCTTTACCCTATCATTCTTTTCATTCTGACTCAATATCCATTGCACCACAGCGTATTCTTTTTCTTCTATGAGCCATGTCCTTTTAGGACGTAGGCGATCATGACACTCTACATTGGTTGCTCTTAGCAGTCTTTCTTCTGTTACCCCCACCTAAATCCCGCTTTGTCATCCACTTCCTCAGACCCATCAAGTAAGTTACCCGCTGCTTTACCCTATCATTCTTATCATTCTGACTCAATATCCATTGCACCACAGCGTATTCTTTTTCTTCTATGAGCCATGTCCTTTTAGGACGTAGGCGATCATGACCCTCTACATTGGTTGCTCTTAGCAGTCTTTCTTCTGTTACCCCCACCTAAATCCCGCTTTGTCATCCACTTCCTCAGACACATCAAGTAAGTTACCCGCTGCTTTACCCTATCTTACTTTTCATTCTTACTCAATATCCATTGCACCACAGCGTATACTTTTTTCTTCTATGAGCCATGTCCTTTTAAGACGTAGGCGATCATGACCCTCTACATTGGTTGCTCTTAGCAGTCTTTCTTCTGTTACCCCCACCTAAATCCCGCTTTGTCATCCACTTCCTCAGACCCATCAAGTAAGTTACCCGCTGCTTTACCCTATCTTTCTTTTCATTCTTACTCAATATCCATTGCACCACAGCGTATACTTTTTCTTCTATGAGCCATGTCCTTTTAGGACGTAGGCGATCATGACCCTCTACATTGGTTGTTCTTAGCAGTCTTTCTTCTGTTACCCCCACCTAAATCCCGCTTTGTCATCCACTTCCTCAGACCCATCAAGTAAGTTACCCGCTGCTTTACCCTATCTTTCTTTTCATTCTGACTCAATATCCATTGCACCACAGCGTATTCTTTTTCTTCTATGAGCCATGTCCTTTTAGGACGTAGGTGATCATGACCCTCTACATTGTTTGCTCTTAGCAGGCTTTCTTCTGTCACCCCCACCTAAATCCCGCATTGTCATCCACTTCCTCAGACCCATCAAGTAAGTTACCCGCTGCTTTACCCTATCTTTCTTTTCATTCTGACTCAATATCCATTGCACCACAGCGTATACTTTTTCTTCTATGAGCCATGTTCTTTTAGGACGTAGGTGATCATGACCCACTACATTGGTTGCTCTTAGCAGTCTTTCTTCTGTCACTCCCACCTAAATCCCGCATTGTCATCCACTTCCTCAGACCCATCAAGTAAGTTACCCGCTGCTTTACCCTATCTTTCTTTTCATTCTGAGTCAATATCCATTGCACCACAGCGTATTCTTTTTCTTCTATGAGCCATGTCCTTTTAGGACGTAGGTGATCATGGCACTCTACATTGGTTGCTCTTAGCAGTCTTTCTTCTGTTACCCCCACCTAAATCCCGCTTTGTCATCCACTTCCTCAGACCCATCAAGTAAGTTACCCGCTGCTTTACCCTATCTTTCTTTTCATTCTGACTCAATATCCATTGCACCACAGCGTATTCTTTTTCTTCTATGAGCCATGTCTTTTAGGACGTAGGCGATCATGACCCTCTACATTGGTTGCTCTTAGCAGTCTTTCTTCTGTTACCCCCACCTAAATCCCGCTTTGTCATCCACTTCCTCAGACCCATCAAGTAAGTTACCCGCTGCTTTACCCTATCTTTCTTTACATTCTGACTCAATATCCATTGCACCACAGCGTATACTTTTTCTTCTATGAGCCATGTCCTTTTAGGACGTAGGCGATCATGACCCTCTACATTGGTTGCTCTTAGCAGTCTTTCTTCTGTTACCCCCACCTAAATCCCGCTTTGTCATCCACTTCCTCAGACCCATCAAGTAAGTTACCCGCTGCTTTACCCTATCTTTCTTTTCATTCTGACTCAATATCCATTGCACCACAGCGTATTCTTTTTCTTCTATGAGCCATGTCCTTTTAGGACGTAGGCGATCATGACCCTCTACATTGGTTGCTCTTAGCAGTCTTTCTTCTGTTACCCCCACCTAAATCCCGCTTTGTCATCCACTTCATCAGACACATCAAGTAAGTTACCCGCTGCTTTACCCTATCTTTCTTTTCATTCTGACTCAATATCCATTGCACAAACAGCGTATACTTTTTCTTCCTATGAGCCATGTTCTTTTAGGACGTAGGTGATCATGACCCACTACATTGGTTGCTCTTAGCAGTCTTTCTTCTGTCACCCCCACCTAAATCCCGCATTGTCATCCACTTCCTCAGACCCATCAAGTAAGTTACCCGCTGCTTTACCCTATCATTCTTTTCATTCTGAGTCAATATCCATTGCACCACAGCGTATTCTTTTTCTTCTATGAGCCATGTCCTTTTAGGACGTAGGTGATCATGACACTCTACATTGGTTGCTCTTAGCAGTCTTTCTTCTGTTACCCCCACCTAAATCCCGCTTTGTCATCCACTTCCTCAGACCCATCAAGTAAGTTACCCGCTGCTTTACCCTATCTTTCTTTACATTCTGACTCAATATCCATTGCACCACAGCGTATACTTTTTCTTCTATGAGCCATGTCCTTTTAGGACGTAGGCGATCATGACCCTCTACATTGGTTGCTCTTAGCAGTCTTTCTTCTGTTACCCCCACCTAAATCCCGCTTTGTCATCCACTTCCTCAGACCCATCAAGTAAGTTACCCGCTGCTTTACCCTATCTTTCTTTTCATTCTGACTCAATATCCATTGCACCACAGCGTATACTTTTTCTTCTATGAGCCATGTCCTTTTAGGACGTAGGTGACCATGACCCTCTACATTGGTTGCTCTTAGCAGTCTTTCTTCTGTTACCCCCACCTAAATCCCGCTTTGTCATCCACTTCCTCAGACCCATCAAGTAAGTTACCCGCTGCTTTACCCTATCATTCTTTTCATTCTGACTCAATATCCATTGCACCACAGCGTATTCTTTTTCTTCTATGAGCCATGTCCCTTTAGGACGTAGGCGATCATGACCCTCTACATTGTTTGCTCTTAGCAGGCTTTCTTCTGTCACCCCCACCTAAATCCCGCATTGTCATCCACTTCCTCAGACCCATCAAGTAAGTAACCCGCTGCTTTACCCTATCTTTCTTTTCATTCTGACTCAATATCCATTGCACCACAGCGTATTCTTTTTCTTCTATGAGCCATGTCCTTTTAGGACGTAGGTGATCATGACACTCTACATTGGTTGCTCTTAGCAGTCTTTCTTCTGTTACCCCCACCTAAATCCCGCTTTGTCATCCACTTCCTCAGACCCATCAAGTAAGTTACCCGCTGCTTTACCCTATCTTTCTTTTCATTCTGACTCAATATCCATTGCACCACAGCGTATACTTTTTCTTCTATGAGCCATGTCCTTTTAGGACGTAGGCGATCATGACCCTCTACATTGGTTGCTCTTAGCAGTCTTTCTTCTGTTACCCCCAGCTAAATCCCGCTTTGTCATCCACTTCCTCAGACCCATCAAGTAAGTTACCCGCTGCTTTACCCTATCTTTCTTTTCATTCTGACTCAATATCCATTGCACCACAGCGTATTCTTTTTCTTCTATGAGCCATGTCCTTTTAGGACGTAGGCGATCATGACCATCTACATTGGTTGCTCTTAGCAGTCTTTCTTCTGTTACCCCCACCTAAATGCCGCTTTGTCATCCACTTCCTCAGACCCATCAAGTAAGTTACCCGCTGCTTTACCCTATCTTTCTTTTCATTCTGACTCAATATCCATTGCACCACAGCGTATTCTTTTTCTTCTATGAGCCATGTCCTTTTAGGACGTAGGCGATCATGACCCTCTACATTGGTTGCTCTTAGCAGTCTTTCTTCTGTTACCCCCACCTAAATCCCGCTTTGTCACCCACTTCCTCAGACCCATCAAGTAAGTTACCCGCTGCTTTACCCTATCTTTCTTTTCATTCTGACTCAATATCCATTGCACCACAGCGTATTCTTTTTCTTCTATGAGCCATGTCCTTTTAGGACGTAGGCGATCATGACCATCTACATTGGTTGCTCTTAGCAGTCTTTCTTCTGTTACCCCCACCTAAATCCCGCTTTGTCATCCACTTCCTCAGACCCATCAAGTAAGTTACCCGGCTGCTTTACCCTATCTTTCTTTTCATTCTGACTCAATATCCATTGCACCACAGCGTATTCTTTTTCTTCTATGAGCCATGTCCTTTTAGGACGTAGGCGATCATGACCCTCTACATTGGTTGCTCTTAGCAGTCTTTCTTCTGTTACCCCCACCTAAATCCCGCTTTGTCACCCACTTCCTCAGACCCATCAAGTAAGTTACCCGCTGCTTTACCCTATCTTTCTTTTCATTCTGACTCAATATCCATTGCACCACAGCGTATTCTTTTTCTTCTATGAGCCATGTCCTTTTAGGACGTAGGCGATCATGACCATCTACATTGGTTGCTCTTAGCAGTCTTTCTTCTGTTACCCCCACCACCTAAATCCCGCTTTGTCATCCACTTCCTCAGACCCATCAAGTAAGTTACCCGCTGCTTTACCCTATCTTTCTTTTCATTCTGACTCAATATCCATTGCACCACAGCGTATACTTTTTCTTCTATGAGCCATGTCCTTTTAGGACGCAGGCGATCATGACCCTCTACATTGGTTGCTCTTAGCAGTCTTTCTTCTGTTACCCCCACCTAAATCCCGCTTTGTCATCCGCTTCCTCAGACCCATCAAGTAAGTTACCCGCTGCTTTACCCTATCTTTCTTTTCATTCTGACTCAATATCCATTGCACCACAGCGTATAATTTTTCTTCTATGAGCCATGTCCTTTTAGGACGCAGGCGATCATGACCCTCTACATTGGTTGCTCTTAGCAGTCTTTCTTCTGTTACCCCCACCTAAATCCCGCTTTGTCATCCACTTCCTCAGACCCATCAAGTAAGTTACCCGCTGCTTTACCCTATCTTTCTTTTCATTCTGACTCAATATCCATTGCACAAACAGCGTATTCTTTTTCTTCTATGAGCCATGTCCTTTTAGGACGTAGGCGATCATGACCCTCTACATTGGTTGCTCTTAGCAGTCTTTCTTCTGTTACCCCCACCTAAATCCCGCTTTGTTATCCACTTCCTCAGACCCATCAAGTAAGTTACCCGCTGCTTTACCCTATCTTTCTTTTCATTCTGACTCAATATCCATTGCACCACAGCGTATACTTTTTCTTCTATGAGCCATGTCCTTTTAGGACGTAGGCGATCATGACCCTCTACATTGGTTGCTCTTAGCAGTCTTTCTTCTGTTACCCCCACCTAAATCCCGCTTTGTCATCCACTTCCTCAGACCAATCAAGTAAGTTACCCGCTGCTTTACCCTATCTTCCTTTTCATTCTGACTCAATATCCATTGCACCACAGCATATTCTTTTTCTTCTATAAGCCATGTCCTTTTAGGACGTAGGCGATCATGACCATCTACATTGGTTGCTCTTAGCAGTCTTTCTTCTGTTACCCCCACCTAAATGCCGCTTTGTCATCCACTTCCTCAGACCCATCAAGTAAGTTACCCGCTGCTTTACCCTATCTTTCTTTTCATTCTGACTCAATATCCATTGCACCACAGCGTATACTTTTTCTTCTATGAGCCATGTCCTTTTAGGACGTAGGCGATCATGACCCTCTACATTGGTTGCTCTTAGCAGTCTTTCTTCTGTTACCCCCACCTAAATCCCGCTTTGTCATCCACTTCCTCAGACCCATCAAGTAAGTTACCCGCTGCTTTACCCTATCTTTCTTTTCATTCTGACTCAATATCCATTGCACCACAGCGTATACTTTTTCTTCTATGAGCCATGTCCTTTTAGGACGTAGGCGATCATGACACTCTACATTGGTTGCTCTTAGCAGTCTTTCTTCTGTTACCCCCACCTAAATGCCGCTTTGTCATCCACTTCCTCAGACCCATCAAGTAAGTTACCCGCTGCTTTACCCTATCTTCCTTTTCATTCTGACTGAATATCCATTGCACCACAGCATATTCTTTTTCTTCTATAAGCCATGTCCTTTTAGGACGCAGGCGATCATGACCCTCTACATTGGTTGCTCTTAGCAGTCTTTCTTCTGTTACCCCCACCTAAATCCCGCTTTGTCATCCACTTCCTCAGACCCATCAAGTAAGTTACCCGCTGCTTTACCCTATCTTTCTTTTCATTCTGACTCAATATCCATTGCACCACAGCGTATTCTTTTTCTTCTATGAGCCATGTCCTTTTAGGACGTAGGCGATCATGACACTCTACATTGGTTGCTCTTAGCAGTCTTTCTTCTGTTACCCCCACCTAAATCCCGCTTTGTCATCCACTTCCTCAGACCCATCAAGTAAGTTACCCGCTGCTTTACCCTATCTTTCTTTTCATTCTGACTCAATATCCATTGCACCACAGCGTATACTTTTTCTTCTATGAGCCATGTCCTTTTAGGACGCAGGCGATCATGACCCTCTACATTGGTTGCTCTTAGCAGTCTTTCTTCTGTTACCCCCACCTAAATCCCGCTTTGTCATCCACTTCCTCAGACCCATCAAGTAAGTTACCCGCTGCTTTACCCTATCTTTCTTTTCATTCTGACTCAATATCCATTGCACAAACAGCGTATTCTTTTTCTTCTATGAGCCATGTCCTTTTAGGACGTAGGCGATCATGACCCTCTACATTGGTTGCTCTTAGCAGTCTTTCTTCTGTTACCCCCACCTAAATCCCGCTTTGTTATCCACTTCCTCAGACCCATCAAGTAAGTTACCCGCTGCTTTACCCTATCTTTCTTTTCATTCTGACTCAATATCCATTGCACCACAGCGTATACTTTTTCTTCTATGAGCCATGTCCTTTTAGGACGTAGGCGATCATGACCCTCTACATTGGTTGTTCTTAGCAGTCTTTCTTCTGTTACCCCCACCTAAATGCCGCATTGTCATCCACTTCCTCAGACTCATCAAGTAAGTTACCCGCTGCTTTACCCTATCTTTCTTTTCATTCTGACTCAATATCCATTGCACAAACAGCGTATTCTTTTTCTTCTATGAGCCATGTCCTTTTAGGACGTAGGCGATCATGACCCTCTACATTGGTTGCTCTTAGCTGTCTTTCTTCTGTTACCCCCACCTAAATGCCGCTTTGTCATCCACTTCCTCAGACCCATCAAGTAAGTTACCCGCTGCTTTACCATATCTTTCTTTTCATTCTGACTCAATATCCATTGCACCACAGCGTATACTTTTTCTTCTATGAGCCATGTCCTTTTAGGACGTAGGCGATCATGACCCTCTACATTGGTTGCTCTTAGCAGTCTTTCTTCTGTTACCCCCACCTAAATGCCGCTTTGTCATCCACTTCCTCAGACTCATCAAGTAAGTTACCCGCTGCTTTACCCTATCTTTCTTTTCATTCTGACTCAATATCCATTGCACCACAGCGTATACTTTTTCTTCTATGAGCCATGTCCTTTTAGGACGTAGGCGATCATGACCCTCTACATTGGATGCTCTTAGCAGTCTTTCTTCTGTTACCCCCACCTAAATCCCGCTTTGTCATCCACTTCCTCAGACCCATCAAGTAAGTTACCCGCTGCTTTACCCTATCTTTCTTTTCATTCTGACTCAATATCCATTGCACCACAGCGTATTCTTTTTCTTCTATGAGCCATGTCCTTCTAGGACGTAGGCGATCATGACCATCTACATTGGTTGCTCTTAGCTGTCTTTCTTCTGTTACCCCCACCTAAATGCCGCTTTGTCATCCACTTCCTCAGACCATCAAGTAAGTTACCCGCTGCTTTACCCTATCTTTCTTTTCATTCTGACTCAATATCCATTGCACCACAGCGTATACTTTTTCTTCTATGAGCCATGTCCTTTTAGGACGTAGGCGATCATGACCCTCTACATTGGTTGCTCTGAGCAGTCTTTCTTCTGTTACCCCCATCTAAATCCCGCTTTGTCATCCACTTCCTCAGACCCATCAAGTAAGTTACCCGCTGCTTTACCCTATCTTTCTTTTCATTCTGACTCAATATCCATTGCACCACAGCGTATACTTTTTCTTGTATGAGCCATGACCTTTTAGGACGTAGGCGATCATGACCATCTACATTGGTTGCTCTTAGCAGTCTTTCTTCTGTTACCCCCACCTAAATCCCGCTTTGTCATCCACTTCCTCAGACCCATCAAGTAAGTTACCCGCTGCTTTACCCTATCTTTCTTTTCATTCTGACTCAATATCCATTGCACAAACAGCGTATACTTTTTCTTCTATGAGCCATGTCCTTTGAGGACGTAGGCGATCATGACCATCTACATTGGTTGCTCTTAGCAGTCTTTCTTCTGTTACCCCCACCTAAATGCCGCTTTGTCATCCACTTCCTCAGACCCATCAAGTAAGTTACCCGCTGCTTTACCCTATCTTTCTTTTCATTCTGACTCAATATCCATTGCACCACAGCGTATTCTTTTTCTTCTATGAGCCATGTCCTTTTAGGACGTAGGCGATCATGACCCTCTACATTGGTTGCTCTTAGCAGTCTTTCTTCTGTTACCCCCACCTAAATGCCGCTTTGTCATCCACTTCCTCAGACTCATCAAGTAAGTTACCCGCTGCTTTACCCTATCTTTCTTTTCATTCTGACTCAATATCCATTGCACCACAGCGTATACTTTTTCTTCTATGAGCCATGTCCTTTTAGGACGTAGGCGATCATGACCCTCTACATTGGATGCTCTTAGCAGTCTTTCTTCTGTTACCCCCACCTAAATCCCGCTTTGTCATCCACTTCCTCAGACCCATCAAGTAAGTTACCCGCTGCTTTACCCTATCTTTCTTTTCATTCTGACTCAATATCCATTGCACCACAGCGTATTCTTTTTCTTCTATGAGCTATGTCCTTTTAGGACGTAGGCGATCATGACCATCTACATTGGTTGCTCTTAGCAGTCTTTCTTCTGTTACCCCCACCTAAATCCCGCTTTGTCATCCACTTCCTCAGACCCATCAAGTAAGTTACCCGCTGCTTTACCCTATCTTTCTTTTCATTCTGACTCAATATCCATTGCACCACAGCGTATACTTTTTCTTCTATGAGCCATGTCCTTTTAGGACGTAGGCGATCATGACCCTCTACATTGGTTGCTGTTAGCAGTCTTTCTTCTGTTACCCCCACCTAAATCCCGCTTTGTCATCCACTTCCTCAGACCCATCAAGTAAGTTACCCGCTGCTTTACCCTATCTTTCTTTTCATTCTGACTCAATATCCATTGCACCACAGCGTATTCTTTTTCTTCTATGAGCCATGTCCTTTTAGGACGTAGGCGATCGTGACCATCTACATTGGTTGCTCTTAGCAGCCTTTCTTCTGTTACCCCCACCTAAATCCCGCTTTGTCATCCACTTCCTCAGACCCATCAATTAAGTTACCCGCTGCTTTACCCTATCTTTCTTTTCATTCTGACTCAATATCCATTGCACCACAGCGTATACTTTTTCTTCTATGAGCCATGTCCTTTTAGGACGTAGGCGATCATGACCCTCTACATTGGTTGCTCTTAGCATTCTTTCTTCTGTTACCCCCACCTAAATCCCGCTTTGTCATCCACTTCCTCAGACCCATCAAGTAAGTTACCCGCTGCTTTACCCTATCTTTCTTTTCCTTCTGACTCAATATCCATTGCACCACAGCGTATTCTTTTTCTTCTATGAGCCATGTCCTTTTAGGACGTAGGCGATCATGACCATCTACATTGGTTGCTCTTAGCAGTCTTTCTTCTGTTGCCCCCACCTAAATCCCGCTTTGTCATCCACTTCCTCAGACCCATCAAGTAAGTTACCCGCTGCTTTACCCTATCTTTCTTTTCATTCTGACTCAATATCCATTGCACCACAGCGTATACTTTTTCTTCTATGAGCCATGTCCTTTTAGGACGTAGGCGATCATGACCCTCTACATTGGTTGCTCTTAGCAGTCTTTCTTCTGTTACCCCCACCTAAATCCCGCTTTGTCATCCACTTCCTCAGACCCATCAAGTAAGTTACCCGCTGCTTTACCCTATCTTTCTTTTCATTCTGACTCAATGTCCATTGCACCACAGCGTATTCTTTTTCTTCTATGAGCCATGTCCTTTTAGGACGTAGGCGATCATGACCCTCTACATTGGTTGCTCTTAGCAGTCTTTCTTCTGTTACCCCCACCTAAATCCCGCTTTGTCATCCACTTCCTCAGACCCATCAAGTAAGTTACCCGCTGCTTTACCCTATCTTTCTTTTCATTCTGACTCAATATCCATTGCACCACAGCGTATACTTTTTCTTCTATGAGCCATGTCCTTTTAGGACGTAGGCGATCATGACCATCTACATTGGTTACTCTTAGCAGTCTTTCTTCTGTTACCCCCACCTAAATGCCGCTTTGTCATCCACTTCCTCAGACCCATCAAGTAAGTTACCCGCTGCTTTACCCTATCTTTCTTTTCATTCTGACTCAATATCCATTGCACCACAGCGTATACTTTTTCTTCTATGAGCCATGTCCTTTTAGGACGTAGGCGATCATGACCCTCTACATTGGTTGCTCTTAGCAGTCTTTCTTCTGTTACCCCCACCTAAATCCCGCTTTGTCATCCACTTCCTCAGACCCATCAATAAGTTACCCGCTGCTTTACCCTATCTTTCTTTTTATTTATCTGACTTGTGAGTATCAGATTGTCCAACCACGTTTCAGTTGCTTCAAGTTTTTCCTTCATCTTTGATGAGATTGTCCAGCATTCACTGTCATATTGAAGAACTGACATCACATTGCAATCTAGTACTCTCTTCTTTGTTTCTAAGAAAATTTGGTCTCTGAACAATTTATTCACCTTCTGGAATGCATCCTTGACCATGTCAATTCGCCTTCGGATCACAGTGTTACACTTTCCGTCTTCTGTTAAAACAATTCCCAGGTATTCCAATTTTAGTATCCTCCACCTGAATTGGCATTTTCGGCTCCTTCGTTTGCTCATTACTATACATTCGGTTTTCTTGTAGTTTATTTGTAGTCCTTTCTTCCGACTTTCTTCAGCTACAACGTGTTACGATAACTAAAATATTAAAAAGAATTATAAGATAAACTTACTTTTTCAAACCAGACCGACTTATGACGGAAAATGAAGAAAATATGGGCATTCGTGATTTCAACCATAAGAATGTGGATGTTGGACACACGCATATATAACAACCGCTCCAGGCAATTGTGGGAAGTCTGTCACACATCTCAAAGTTATAGGATGGTATCGTTCACGAATTGGAGGAGAGGAGCTAAGAGATGCTTGCATACCACAGATTGGTCTAGGACAACTCATGAAATGCTTCAGGAAAGGAAATATTAGGCAATGAGGATTCAAGTCTAGTGTTTTCTTTTAATCAGCATTATCAATTATAAATCCAATTTAGGGATAAAAAATGTGAGTATCTCCTTTTGGTTGAGATAAAGTCACATGTTTCACGTGTTTAGAAACGTCATTTCACAGTGTAATGAAAGTGTCTAGTCAGTCAGCTTCCTGAAGTCAAGACCCACGTGTTGTTCTTTCGACGGCAACGTTGTCCTACTTACTAGCTTTTTTCCTATGGACATACATATTAAATAGATTTAGAAACTATCTACGGTTTGAAGTCCTCAATTTTGGAAAACCCCATCATTCAACGTTTTTTTTCTTTTTTCTTTTTCTTTTTCTTTTTTTTTTTTTTGTTGAAATGGAATATGTCCTCGCTAGTGACAAAGCAGATAAACCCGATCTGATCGAATCTGGATTTGTAACTATTGATTCTCAGGAAACACAAGAATATTCAACAGCTGTAATTATTATTACAAGACTCTTTTTTCTTTTCTTTCAGTCTACTTATAATTGCATATATGTTATAACTCCTTTGCGTAGAACACGTCATTAAACTATTTCTGCAAACAAAGCATATTTATCATCCCTTTCCTTTCAGCTACTCTGTTCAGTCTGTGAAATAAGGTGTTATTATATAATTGATATCGTAATGCACATAATGAGGGAAATAAATAGGTGAATATTGCTTTCTTCCATTACACACCCAATATCTAGTGACAAACTCGAAATGTAATTAACTGACGGAATGATATTACTGACCTATTAACAAACGAAAAACAAAACAAAGAAACGCATTATTAAGGACAAGCAATAAGGGTTTTCCTTAAAATCAGATCGACATTGTAAATCATACATAAATTATATGTATATATATATATATAGAGAGAGAGAGAAATATAATGATGAGCTGTGATACGGTGAAACAGATCTGTCTGCGGATGACTATTTACGCTCTCACACCCTGATTGAGCACTCTGGAAGAATAGTAGACTTTGAAAAACAGTAGCTACTCTGGCATGTACGCATCGCTCATTCAGTAGTGAATTAGCACACTCTGGCTATTGGGCGTGTAAAATGATAATATACATGCTAAACAGTCTGCCTTCTTCTATCGAGTGCTCGTAGGACAGAGGTAGAATCGGCGACTGACGCCAATTCGGTCGGGTTTCAATCTTGGGTTAAAAGCTATCAGAGTCTAACCGTACTGATGAGCTGTGATACAGCGAAACAGATCTGTCTGCGGATGACTATATATATATATATATATATATATATATATATATATATATTCCTACTGTCAGGTTTACGTTTCAATCGCTCCCACTATCGTGGCAATGTCGGCTCAGATCAATCACTTTACTACCAGCTATTAAAATTTACTACCAATTATGAAAGCTCTTGCCGCGTGTTTCCTCTTTAACAGTGCTTTATTATTTCATTTTTTGTGAGTACTGAAGTATATATATATATATATATATATATATATATATATATATATATACAGAAATTAACGAAGATTAAAGTAATGGTTATAAACAACCGACAATTGCAAAAACTAAAAACATAAAATTCCAGAAACAATAAAAATATTCCTTGAAAAAAACAAAACATGGCATGAGAAAAATATTTTCCTACAACAAATTTGATAATGCAAAAGAGAAAATTATAAATGCTATTTTCTTCTTCTTTTATGTGCCATGTCCATTCAGGACGTAGTCAATCATGGCTTTCCACATCTCCCTGTCTCTGGTGGCTCTTAGCACGCTTTCTCCTCTTGCATCATGCAACCCTCATCCCGTCATCCACCTGATCAGGTCCTTCAAATATGTTATCCGCTGCTTTCCCCTGTCTCATGTTCCCTCTATCTGACATGTTAGTAACTGGTTCTCCAAACCCTCCTTCCTCATTGCATGTCCCAGGAACTTTAGTTCTCGCTTTTTGATGCTCAATATTAATGTCCTTTTCGTTTCCATCCTTTCCAAAACCTCTTCATTGCTTACGTGCTCGGTCCATGATATCTGCAACATCCTTCTGTAGAACCACATTTCAGCTGCTTTAGGTTTTTCCTTCATCTTCGACGATATTGTCCAACATTCACTGCCATATTGAAGAACCGACATCACATAGCAATCCAGTACTCTCCTCTTTGTTTCTAGCGAAATTGTCTTGTTTCTTAATACTTTACCCAACTTCTGGAATGCTGCTTTTGCCATGCTAATTCGCATTCGGATCTCAATGTCTCACTTTCCGTCTTCTGTTAGAACACTTCCTCGGTATTTAAAGTTCTGTACCTGCTCGATTTTAGAGTCCCTTACCTGTAATTGGCATTTTGGCTGACTTTTTTGCTGATGAACATGAATTCGGTTTTCTTGCAGTTCATTTGTAGTCCTTTCTTGTTACTCTCTTTAGCTGCCTTCTGTAGGAAGTCTTGTAGTTTTCTTTCTGTGTCTGCTATCAGCACTGTATCATTTGCGTACCTTATATTGTTTAAATTGTGGCCTCCGATAACGAATCCTGGCATAACTTCTAGGGTTCTCAGAATAGTCTCTCTGTATAAGTTGAATAGATCCAGTGAAAAGACGCATACTTGTGTTGTCCCTTCCTCCCCGCCATCTCTTACGGGAAATGGACTCTTTCTATGCTATATATAAATTTCCTGCGTGATTTCGAGAGAGCAGCTAGTGACAAAGGGTAGAACCACGACTTGATAAAAATAGACAGACGTTTTTTTGGCCCGGCTATATGGCCGGGAATACCCACTATAAAATGACCATATGTCACATCTGGCCTTGCGTGGGAAGGCTAGTAAATACAGCAACTAGTGACGAAATGGTGATATGGACGACGCGACTGGAGAAAGTCTTGCGGGGTGGCCGACTTTCACATCAGCTCAAAATCCAGATTAGATCTTATTGGAAACGGTTGACCTCGACAGGCTGTAGTGAAAGGTGGGCAAATGTGGCAAGCCTGGTTCGAGCTAGCTTTGATTTTCTCTCTTAGATCTACTAGTCACAACGGTGAAAAAACTTTGTTATTACAAGGATAAAAGTCCGGATGTCAGTCAGTTAATTGCCATTTCGATTCTTGATTGAGCAGGCAGAAAGATTTCTTTTACTAATTTGACATTTCTTTCTGTGACAGGTAGCCAAAGCTATAGAACACAGTTTGCCTTGCTATTTAACCCATGTCTGAGTCAGTGGATATGGATTAATATCTTCCCCAAGGGTATTTTTTCTCTACGACTACTCATTCCGAGTCGTTATCCATTACACTACACCACATTTTTTTAATCATTTCACGGAAACGCCACTGATGCGAAGGGGGTTACATAAATGTAAAAAGATTAATTAGAAAAGAGTGAGGAGTACAAACTAGTTAGAAAGGAACAATAGAAAGCTGAGAAAGCAGGTGTGATGACAGATACATAGGTGGAGAGAAAGGGAAGGTTATACAGGGGAGGGGAGAGAGCTAGAGGCCAGTGGTTAGTAGATGAGTATTGACTTTGCATTTAAATTTCTGGAGGTTGTAGCCGTCAGGAAAGCAAGAATACGGGAGTGAGTTCCACAGGCGGGAAGTGCGAGTAAAATGGAACTACTAATAGAACTCAATAATGAAATCACATTATCATACCTATTGACACAGAATTTAACACAGAGTAGCAAAGAAGAAAGTATTTAGTCCCCAGAAATCCAGCTATCATAGCTACTTACAACTTAATTTCTATTATTATTTGTAATTGGAGAAAATTAGGATAGTTCTTGCAGAGAGCATCCATTATTTTTGTTAAACTGACCTTATGCCATGAACTGAAATGCCCACATTTAAAAAATCAGAAGTTTGAAAAGCATCAAATAATCAAAAAGATCTCTTCTTTTATAATGAAAGAAATGAGATTTATTAATTTAAATATGACATAAATTTTGTTATTATTAAGAATTGTACGTAAGTATGAAAAATATCTTTTGTTGGAATCAAAAGGAAATGTTTTCGAAGAAAAGTCTCGTTCACTTTTTATGCTTGCACGATATTATTAGATGTTTGTATGTTGATTATTTGTTCATCTCTTTATTTAGATGCTGGGCATTTGTAGGGAAAGAGGAAAATCAAAGTGAAAGAGAGAGTGATAGATATGTGTCGTCTGATTTTCTAGAATGTCTAGACAGACGACTTGTATGCTCTTTTTTTGTTGCATGCTGTGAAAAAAGAAGATGAGAGAATGAAAAAATGAGTGTCAAAGTGGATGAGATCATCTCATCTTCATTTTCGTCACCAACTGTTGTATTGCGAAATGAAAAGATACACAGAGAAATGTAGCTAAACTACTTTATTAATGGAGTGGTAACAACCAAGATGTATATACAATATTTACATTCTCTCGCAGTAGTAGGGGTAACTTCCCGAAGTCCGTGATAATGATAACAGCCCTCCCGTGCGAAGCGCACATTGTCGTTTATACATCCAGGCCACCGGTTGTCACATGGTTCGAACCACGACAAATCACTGATGATAAGTATAAATTTTCTTCTCGTTTGCATCCTCTCCAACACCTTGTCACGTGTTCGGTCCATTTTATCCTCAGCATTATTCTGTTGAACCGCATATTTATTGCTTCGAGTCCCTTCTTCATTCTTGAAGAGATCGTCTAACATTCAGTCAGTTAAGTGCCATACGTGATACACGCTTGGGTGATCATGTCTTGAAAGAGACATGACTGACTGGGTAGAAGATTATCCCGCAGTAGGTTGCCATTGCTTTCTGCGGTAGACTGGTTGCCGACCAAAGCTATAGAACCCAATCTGTTCTGCTATTTAACTCATAACTGGAAGGAAGAGACGAATAAATACCTTTCCCAAGGGTAGTTGCGCGTAAGTGAATACAATGGATTCAACTGGAATTCGAACTCGGCTCCCCGGTTTCTCGTTCCGAGCCGATATCCACTGTACCACAACGCACATCCTCGTCTAATGATAGCTGTCATATAGAACGACAGGTATCAGTCTAGCACTCTTTTCTTTGTTTCTAATGAGATCTATCCATCTCTCACTACTCTGATTAACTATTGAAATGAGTCATTGGCTTAGTTAATACGTCAAACTGTTGCATTTTCCCACTTTCCATCCTCTGTTAGAACATTTCCCAGGTAATTAAATTTCTTTAGCCGATTTAATTTGGTTTCTCCGGCCTGTAGATAGCATTTGGGGGAGGAGCTTCTTTTTACTGATGACTATACATTCAGTTTTTTGGCTCAGTCCTTTCATTTCGTTTTCGCATGCAACTTTCTGTAAGAGGTTCTACATTTTCTTTTCTGTGTCTGCTATCAACACTGTGTCATCCGCGTATCTCACATAGTTGAGATTGTTGCCGCCAATGACGATTCTTGGCAAAGGTTTTAGCGCTCTCGTAATTGTTGCGATGTACAGATCGAATAGATCCGGTGAGAAAACACATCTTTGTCTTACGCCCCTTTCTAGTCTTGTATATCTGCTGAATTTTTTTCCTGTCTTTATGCAAACATTTTGTTGCCAATATAGGTTTTTGATTATCCTAATGTCTTTCTCGAATATGTTGTGGTTGCTGAGTATCTCTAACAAATCTTTGTGGTGTATTTTGTCTAACGTCTTTGTGTAGTCTATAAAGTACTAGTCCTTCTGTATTTGCACTGCTCTTTCAGATAGTATTCTGTGCATGAATAACTCGATCCTTGTTCCGGTGTCTTTAACGAACTTCTACTGTTCTTCTCCTATCTCTGACTCAATTCTACTGCACGCCCTGTTCATCAAAATCCAGAAGATGAATTTTGTTATTTGGCACATTAAGCTGTTTGTTTGATAGAGTTCACATCCTTTGGCATCTGGCTTCATAGTTAGTGCTATGAGAATTGATCTGCTAAGTTCCACCGGAGTATCGTATATTATTTCTGTGACCTAAAGCCGTCTAAGGCTGTCAGCATCTCTATTCGATACCGTCTAGGATACCTCGAGGTGGTGTAATGGTTGCCAAACTTGTATCCCTAGAATCATTACATGTGAGTAGTGAGTTCGATCCTCACCGGGTGTCCCTTACTTTTGGCCTAGTGCCACATCCAAGCAGCACTTAGTTAATCACCATGGACACCTCAGCGTGGTGTCATGGTTGGCAAGCTTGCCTTGCTAGAACCTATTAGAAATGAGTAGTGAGTTCGATCCTCACTGATTACTCCAGCCACGTTTAGTTTATCAACATGGGCACCTCGGCGTGGTGTAATGGTTAGCAAGCTTTTCTTGCTAGAACCTATTACAACTGAGTAGTGAGTTCGATCCTCACTGGGTTGACCATACTTTCGGCCTTGTGCCAAATCTAGGCTACGCTTAAAAATCAACTATTACAATACCGTCTGGTCTTGCTGTTTTGTTTCTGCGTAATTTTTGCCATTGCAGCTTCCACATCGTTTTTTAATATTTCTGGTTTGTCGGTATTTCTTTGCATTACCAGTTCATCTGACTTGTTCAGAAAGAAATCTCCACTATATTTGTCCAATCGCTGAAGTATTTGTTCTTTCTATAATATGAGCGCTCTGTCCTTTTATTTTATGCATCTAATTGCAAAGCATGTCCTTTGTCCTGTTTGTTATTTTCATGGTGGCGTGATTAATTAAAATACAATCTGATTAGTTCGTTATGATCACATGATCGGATATAGTAATTTTTTTACCAAAAGTACACCAGTCTTTTAAAACAATGTTTTTGCCAACCAAACCATTCTTGGAAATCAGTATATTTTTGTTTTATTAAAGAAAAAGAAAAAACGAATTACATCATATTGAAAGCAAAAATTAAAAATTCGAATTTCGTCATCATAGCATTTCTACCCAGTAAAACTATGTTGTACTTTATGCCTACAATCACAAGCTTCATCATTTTTCTTGCATGTAGACGTAGATTGTCTGATATGTATAAAAACATGAAATTCATCAGAATAGTATTCTACAACAAATATTGCATTGTATTCTAAAACACGAATTTCATTTTTTTTTTTACATGAAACATATTTCGTGATGATATAAATATATTTTGTGCATTTTCTTTAAAATTTTAAAAAAAATAGATTGTCTAAACTGTAAAACCTATTCAGGTGGATGCGATCACTTCCGTGTTATCTGCAAATTAATGTCAAAACTTCGAAGATTGAGGTTGAGTATGAGTTTTGTTTAACGGCATATCAACAACTCTGTGGGTTATTTAATGCCAAAAAGATGGAGTTTTAAGGTATTTTGTTAATGTTCAGTTATAATGAAAAAGTTGATTTAGTCAGATTTTGATGAAAAATTTATTATTATTATCATTCAACGGATTGAACTCTTTCTACAACTACATATACTTCCCCTCACAAGAGGTGGGAGTAGTAGATCGGCAGGTCAGCATAAAGCAGATAAGCAGAGGAGCGATAGGCAGAGATAGCCAAGACTGCTACCGTACGACCATTGCGTGCCCCAATTATAGTATTACTTCCTAATCCGTATTTATTGTTCAACTAATCGTTATTTCCTAGTTTGGTTGTTGTTGTGTTATTGCTTGCTGGGTTCTTAACCGGGTCCACGACAGTTATTTTATTTTTTAATGCATATCTACTTTATTTGTTGTTTTCAGTCTCTCTATTTCTACTCATTCGTTTTTAAGCCATTTTTCTTTAGCCTGTCTGCATTTCATCCTTATGTTCTTGTGTAGTTTCCTGTATTCTGTTACTTATATTGGTATTGTTTGCTGTCTCCTTTGCATCATGTCAAGAATTTCATCGGTGATCCACTCATTTTTTTTCTTTTCTCCCCGTTTCCTTTAGTAATTATGTTGTTTGCTGATGTCACTAGAACTTTTCTTAGTGCGTCTAATTTGATTTTCAGTTCCTAATTCGTTCTTCGTATTTCGTTTTCACGTTGTCCGTATATATTTCCTGCAGGTTCGGGTCGTTCACTAGCCTAATGTATTGCAGTCTAGAAGCATTGTTAGGCTTCTTCAATCTCCGAAGTGGTCCTGGATATGATAATAGCAAGGTCTCTGACTGAAAGATTGTGAGGAGCATGTACCTACTTCTTAATTGAACCCGTTAGGGTCCCAACTATGGGTAAATAGTTTATCCCTTAAACTGGGGTCAAAAGTATAAAAATAGACTTTTATAGAAACATATACATAAGAATAGGCTTTTATAGAAAAATATGCATTTTTGAAGGAAAGTATTACCAACAGTACATTTTTGAAGGGAAAAATCATTACCATAAGATATTTTTGAAGGGAAAAATTATTACCAGCAGTAAATTTTGAATACAAAACTGGAAGAGCTCTTCAGGTTTCTAAAATAAATAAAAAATAATAATAATACATTTTTCATCAAAATCTGACTAAATCAACTTTTTCATTATAACTGAACATTAACAAAATACCTTAAAACTCCATCTTTTTGGCACAGAGTTGTTGATATGCCGTTAAACAAAACTCATACTCAACCTCAATCTTCGAAGTTTTGACCTTAATTTGCAGATAACACGGAAGTGATCGCATCCACCTGAATAGGTTTTACAGTTTAGACAACCTATTTTTTTTAAATTTTAAAGAAAATGCACAAAATATATTTATATCATCACGAAATATGTTTCATGTAAAAAAAAAATGAAATTCGTGTTTTAGAATACAATGCAATATTTGTTGTAGAATACTATTCTGATGAATTTCATGTTTTTATACATATCAGACAATCTACGTCTACATGCAAGAAAAATGATGAAGCTTGTGATTGTAGGCATAAAGTACAACATAGTTTTACTGGGTAAAAATGCTATGATGACGAAATTCGAATTTTTAATTTTTGCTTTCAATATGATGTAATTCGTTTTTTCTTTTTCTTTAATAAAACAAAAATATACTGTTTTCCAAGAATGGTTTGGTTGGCAAAAACATTGTTTTAAAAGACTGGTGTACTTTTGGTAAAAAAATTACTATATCCGATCATGTGATCATAACGAACTAATCAAATTGTATTTTAAACAGATAGAGCCATGAGCCGCTTATTTATGCATAAAACGGAAAGAATTTTCGAAATCCAGTTAAAAGAATTTTCGAAATCCAGTTAAATGCCACACATATCTACATTTCAATCTAATTGTATTACACAGTAAATAAATATTCCAGAAGACACCAGTTGGATTTTCGACTTCTTTTTCTTGCATATATATAAGGTGCGATGAATAAATTGTCCTCTAAATTAAAAATGAAAATAACATTGCCTTCTCATTCTAACAACTGTATTTACTACAATTATACAAAACTATTTTGAGATAGTAAAAAAGATATTTATTCAATTAAATTGCTTTTGGCTTTAACAATGCCCTCCAGACAACTTTGGAAAATCTTCCATCTTTTCTGGGTGGTCTCCTTGTTTAAGATGGTACATGCTACCATAATCATTGCCTTCAGTACATCTTTGTTCACCCGCACATATTCATCAAATGGTTACAGTCTTAGGAGCAAGGTGGCCATATGAAAGAACTCGTTTGTTCTCAGAAATCGTCTGACAGCCATGATTTGGTTCTCCTGCTTGTGTGGCATGTTGTAGAGTTCTTTTGGCAAATATAGCGACTTTCAGCAGACACCCTCTTGACCCAGGGAAGCACTAACTTCTGAGTCTACTCTGTTAGTTTGAGGTCTTCACCAGCAAATGCTGGAATTATTTTTTTATAAAAACGATCTGAGCGAAATTTCAGAGCCTCCTTCCCTTTGTAATCACCATTAGAATCGTCCAACTCTTTCGGAATCCTTTTCAATGACCTCCGAGTTGTACGAAGCTCTCTAAAATGTTCGTTTTGAGCTTCCAGCGTGAATGACAAGTAGTACCGCATGCCGTTTCCAAATATCTGTCTTAGTGTATTGCACAAGGTTCTCTTTTTCTCACAGAGAGTGCCCAACTGACCCTACTATAGAGTGCAGTTGCTAAAAAAGAAAATAGAACATACAACATGAGCGAAATTAAAAACAAATTGTGAAAGATTGCCCATCGCAACTTATATATATATATATATATATATATAAATATATATACTGATTCGGCGAAACAGGCTTGTATGTGGAAGACGAATATATTATGCTCTCATTACGACTGAGCTCTCTAGAGAGAAAAATATAAAAGGAACAGTTACCACGACCGCAATTTATGAATTACTCTTCAGCAATGAATTGAGTTCTTTCGGCGACTGGCGTGTGTGTACCCCGCTTATATATACAACACGCTAAAATTCCCCTTCTCTGATTCCATGCGCTTATGGCTTAGGGGTTAGAGACTCCGACTGACAACAAATCGGTCATATTTCGATCTCGGCCAGAATATATGTCTGTCTTTCTCTACCTAGCGCCCATAGCTCAAAGATAGAATCGCCTACTGATGTCAGTTCGGTTGAGTTTCAATCCTGGTTAGTAGCAATCAGATGTCTAACCGTACTGATGAGCTGTGATTCAGCGAAACATATCTGTCTACGGATGACTATATAGATGACCATATATTTTTGGTATATCCAGTATATAATATATATATATATATATATATATATATATTGATTTTTAATACTTAGTTTTTGGTCCTAATAGGGTTAGACCAGTACACATTTGTATTAAAAAGTATTCTATATAATTATATTGTAGACATTTTGAATATTTTTCATTTTTAAACAAATTATTTCGCTACCTTGGTTTCCACCATGAGTGGTTTATTCAGGCGTTTTTTAATCACAATTATTTTTAATACAAATCGCCTGAAGAAACCACTGATGGTGGAAACCAAGTTAGCGAAATAACTCGTTTAAAAATAAAAAATAATATATATATACAATAGCAGGATATTCATACCGTGAGCAGGCAGAGATATTTTATACTTCCGGTTGTGCAAGTGGTAATGGACGTGAGGTTGCACGGCTTCATCAGATGTCGTTTCCAGACCGAATGAACCCGAATCATACAACATTTGCTGTAATGAAATTAAAACTCTTTCGGTGAAGGACTCATATCCCAGTGGATAAAAGTGTAATGATCCAAAGAGTTGTGAGTTCAATACCCGGCGACTATAGTGGCGAACAAAAAGCTTAGACAGTTAACTGGGAGATAACTAAGACATCTGGAAGAAGCATGACTGATGGAACGAAATACCCCAGGGATCGAAATAAAGGATTCTGTTTAAAATTCCATTCACCTAACGAAGGTCGGGGCGTACAAACGTCGGGAACATGACAATAAAGATGAGGTCAACATTCCGAACAATGTAAATAATATATGGTCATTATGAATATTTGTATTTATATATGTAATTTATTAAGAGATACCGCGTTTTTCTGTCTTAGTATTTATGTGTTTATTTTTTCAACTTCCCTGACGATCGTTTGTCTTGTTTTTATTTTCTGTTATTGGATATCAGCTTCGCCCTTTTAGCTCTTATTTATTTTTCATCAATTGATAGTTTAGTTGTTGGTAGTATCAAAAAGATAGTATAGACATTAACGATCACCCCGGTGTTATAAGATCCCAAGTAAGCATGTACGCCGACGACACCACCGTTTACACTCGCCTCGATCAAAAATCTGCTGAGGTTGACAAAGCGAACCTCGCTGCCGAGCTTCAATCCATGATGGACTGGGGAAAGAAATGGCTCGTAAATTTGATTACTTCCAAAACAAAGCTGCTATATATTAACCATCATAGACAATCGCTCTTAACCAACATTAGCATGGAACAGGCTAGCTTCCCTGAGAGTAAAACGCTACGCCTCCTTGGCCTCACACTCTCAGCGGATCTCAAGTGGAATTACACCATCTAATCTATTGCTAAATCCGCTGCCAAGAAGGTTCGTTCACTGTGCAGGGCCAGGAAGTTTTTCCCCGTCTGAGTCCATCCTGCACATATATAAATCTACCATCTGCCCGTATATTGAATACTGCTGCCACATCGGGTTGGGTGCCCTTGCTCTTTACCTCGGAGTTCTTCACAAAATCCAACGGAGAATCTGCAATGTGATCGATACCGACTTAGCAGCTCGGCTGCAGTCGCTCTCTCACCGGCTTGACGTGCCTCTTCTATAAATACTTTCACGGCTTCTGCTCCGATGAACTTAGATCATTGGTGCCCCCTAGGTATGGATTTAGACGAGCTACTAGATTAGCAACTAGGTCTCACCGTTTTACACTGAAACCGATAAAGTGTAACCGCAATTTCTACTCTGCTTTTTTCACGCATTTCCTACCTGTGAAATTCCCTTCTATATACTTGCTTCCCCGACAGCTATAATCTCCAGGAATTTAAATGTAAGGTCAATAGACATCTCCTATCACACTAGCTCGCATCCATTCTCATAGGCTCTTTTTCCAGCTACTTCACCCACATCCTCGGTATCCTCATCCGTCTATTACTCTCCTCCTGACATTTGTTATAACCCTCTTTCTCATCACTTTCCGCAAAGCCCCTGGGCAACAGTGGCAGTAGAATGCTTGGCTTGGGGTGAGATGATTAAAAATAAAAGAAGATTATTTTCGTTATATGTTATAAATAATAGCTTTATAATCTCCAAGTATTTTAGGCTTAAAATCTGATTAATATGTTTTATCGTTCTGATTTAATCTAACTTTTTCCATGTTTATTTTTGTTTATTGATCTCAGTCTTATTTGTAATGTGTCTTGCTTTCTAGATGTTTTCGATAAATTAACGTTATACATATATAAGACTAGCAGTATAGCCCGGCTTTGCTCGGGTGTAATGAAAGCTTAAAAACTAATCCATGGTCCTGGAGCTCAGACTCAGCCTAAAGAATATTTGTGTGAAGTTTGGTGAGAATTGGATAAAAATTGTGGATTTGTATAAAGGACATACAGACTGATAAACAGACCCACACACAAACTTCTTGCCTTATATATATATATATTATCGATTTTGTCCACAATTATAAGAACGGCAACATTGAAATTTCTGAATATCGATTCTTATGTTTTTGTCTATGAGTGTATCACATTTGATTAAAATCGGACCACTCCTTCTATAACCCGAGTTTTTCGGTTATCAATTTTCGATATTTATCGGGGGTACCACGACAAAAAATCTAGCTAAGAACACTCGCAGACACGTATCGTACAACTGTGTAAATTTACAAGAAAATCGGTTCAGCTGTTTCGGAGTCTATAGTTAACGGACACACAGATACAGACACACACACACACACACACACACACACACAGACAAAGTTCCATTTATAAATAAGTTTATATATATTATCCATTTTCTGCACTATTGTAAGAACTGCAACCTTGAAACTACTGAATATCCTTTCTTGTGTCTTTGTCTATGAGTGTATCAAATTTGATTAAAATCGGACCACTCCTTCTATAACCCGATTTTTTCGATTATCGATTTTCGATATTTATCGGGAGTACCTCGACCCAAAACTCATATAAGAACACTCGCAGACGCTTATAGTACAACTGTGTAAATTTTCAAGAAAATCGATTAAGCTGTTTCGGAGTCTATAGTTAACGGACACACAGACACAGACACTCACAGACACACACACACACACACACACACACACACACACACACACACACACTGACAAAGTTCCATTTATAAATAAGTTTAGATAAACGTTATATTATAAGTGTGTTATATTATTCCAAGTAGGGATTGCAGTTGTATGGATTCAGTACTGGTTCTAAAGTTTAAGTGTCATTTGCATTTTCACGTACGCTCACTGCACAATGAACTATGACAAAAGGTTAAAATTCATGTTGGTTTATCGGCAGTACAGCGGAAAAATTCTCAAGCTTCCTCAGCATTCCAAATTCCAGGCAAGCCTCAGGCATTGGGCAAGGAATCCAACCCACTCCCAAAGCAGAGGTTTTGCCTGGAGTGGATCCCTCTGGCTTCAGCTAATACTGTTGGCAAAGGAATTCACTTCTTTGTCGATGAGTCATACGAGTTACTGTTCATACTTCTGGTAACAGTACAAGTACATTTACAGCCAAAGTACCGCATATTTACTCGTCACCCGCGGTGACCGAAAATGACTCAAGGTCAGTTTAACGTTATAAGCCCACGTGTGTATACGGTCAGTTAAGTTTCATACGTGATACACGCTATTGGGCGATCATGTCTCGAAAGAGACATGACTGACTGGGCAAAAGATTATTCCGCAGTAGGTTGCCATTGCTTTCTGCGGTAGACTGGCTGCCAGCCAAGGCTATAGAACCCAATCTGTTCTATTATTTAACCCATAACTGGAGGGAAGAGGCGGATTAATAACTTTCCCAAGGGTAATTGTGCGTAACTGAATGCAAGGAATTCAATGTGTATACTGTACAGGACTAGAAATTGCCTAGTCCCCGCAACCATTGGATCTGGCACCGGTCCCTCTACGGATCCCCCTTAAGTAGATCAATGAGGGAGATACTGAAGCAAGCAGCTATTCCTCATGACCGAACACATCTCAATATTGTTTCACCTGAATCATGGTAAGAGTTCAATTACCATTGCCACTACCTTCTATAGAGAGTCCATACATCACACATACTCATACGCACATACTAATTATTGGTAGCACTAACCATGCACTGCTACAGGGAGCTTCTAAAACACACAATGCATATAATGTTTTTCTACATTATATATGTCACAAAAGCTTTCATAGCTGTGGATTATAGTGAAGAAAAATTCTTACTATTTATCATATGCTCTCATAGCATGCGTTTCAAATAGACCCTGGTACCTAAGTCCAGTTCTAAGCCGGCGAAAGGGCGAAAGCGGACCACTGGCGGCTCATAACCAGCTGTCGGAGTAGCGGGAGCTTCTAATCCTAGAAAGTTAGTCTAGCTAGGAGAAGGAAAATAGTGATTGTAACCTTCGCTGTGGTTATATATAAAAAAGTTCTATGAAGGCAAATAAATGTATAAAATTCCGTGTGGAGTCCTGAAGACGGTTGGCTGTCAATATTGACATAATTCTAGCAAATCCAAAAGACAAGATGGCTCGAAATGTAATACTCTGGTTTACTTTGCATTTTGTCGAGGATATTTAATTTGAGCAGCGCACGGCTTCGATATACAATCACCCAGGTCTAAAACCGGGAGAGGCCATTTATTTAAAAAAAAACTGAATTTTGATCAAACTGACTCAAATATTCTCTCGAGATAGAAATGGATTCCTAATGTACGCGATATTAATTTGCAAAAACGCTGGATGTTGATATATATATATATATATATATATATATATATATTAAAATAATTCACACAAAATATCATAACCGATAAAAATGTCTCAGAAGAAATTCTTTTGATGCATAATAAAAAATAATTTATTTTCAAGAAAAGTCAAATTCATAAAAATAATGTTTTAAACACAGTACGCACACGATATTTATTTTTAAAAAATATGATAGTAAAAGCTTATTTTTTTTAATAACGCAAAAAAAAAGAAATGCTAACCTAAGATAAGATTAAGAATTCTATGAGTTAAATACGATTATGTTTTTTTGTTTAGCGGCATATCGATATCTGTATGGGTTGATTAATACTGGAGTCTAAGTATTTTGTAAGTGGTTTTACTTATGGGGATAATTATGATTTAGTTATAAAATTCTTACTAATTAATCCATAGCTGGGGGAAAAGAAGAGGTGGATTCGTTTCTTCAGCAAGAGTATTTGAGTGTAAGTGAACATAACGAACGCAACTAGAATTCGAACACTGTTCTCTGATTAAGAATTAGTAGTCACTATCCACTGCGTCACAAGTAAATTTAATCTTACATCATTAAGTGTTCACTCATCTCGGTGCTGACCAGGTTCCACGGTGATCTTACGGGATGTGGTGTTTCAATTGGATTCAATGTAAGCCTTTAAATACAAGTTGCGAAGTATTTCTATTCGTAAGAAATTTTAATGAAATGTTCAATTTATATGCAGCGTTTGCAAGATTTTTACTTGCCAAAAATTTCAAAATCGCTGTGCTTCTGGGGTTAGTTAATTTTGGTTAAATCCCTAATGTAAGACACGAACGCATTTATGCTTGTCCCACGTCGAAACCAGGGCGGAATATGAAATCGGTTAAAAAACGTTCTGGATACTGGCGGAATTAAAGTACACACAGTGATGTCACTCGGCACAGATAGATTTTTAACTGTGATGCACCGCCCCAAGCTAAAAAAAAAAAAATCAGAGAGGAAAGCAGTTGTGAATGAGAAGGAAAATACCTTGAAGAAACCGGAAAACTAATCCTAAACAGGAAGTTAGGCTCAAATATTGAATTCAAAAGTTTATAGAGTCTAGTGGTAAAGAAATTACCACTACATTCCTTCTTCACTTTCACAAAAATTCACAACGACCTGTGAAATCCTGGTGTTTCCCAGATAGAAAAATGATTTACCATGTGCTTCAAGAAAAAGTCGTTTGGTTTTCTGCCCAATGGAAGTGATTTGCAAGACTTAGCGATCCAGTGCGAAAAATCTAAATTGCTATAAAAGGCTCCGGTCAGCGTCAGTCAGACAGTCAGGGATGGAAGCAGCAGAGACGACAAGCTAAAATTTAACGGGAGAAGCTTCAAGCTGAACCAGACATTCGTCCTCTTTCTCGTTCCTTCACGCGTGCTAATTCCTTTTACTTCTTTTCCACCTAAAGACATTCCTATCCGACAAACGCTGATACATACATACGTACGTACGCATAAACTCTTTCCAACAAATTACTACTACGAATATTTTTCATGCCCTAAACTTTCTCATTGAACATTAACAGCTACGAAATCTTGTTATTCTATTATTTTAATAAATTTAAATTTTAACATAAAAAATGTATATTTTATTCTTAGACTATTCCACACAATTCCATACATTCAAACCTTCTACTGCCAACATGATGATAAACTTCTGATAATTCCGCATAAAACTTGTAAGTTGGAGGGAGTTTGGTAATGTATGACACAAGGCCGAATTAATAAACATTAACTATCTTCCCATAGCTACACTGGCGATTCCCGGCGTCTGAAAAGGATCAGGCAATGGAAGAATCATTTCTTCAAAATAAATATTGAGTGCAAATCTTTAGGGGGAAAATAAACCAACTGATTCAGAAAAAAAGTTTAATAAGTAGTAAATAGTAGTAAATAAGTAGTAAATAGTAGTAGATAAGTAGTAAATAGTAGTAAATGAGAAGTAAATGGTAGTAAATAGTAGTAAATAAGTAGTAAATAGTAGTAAATAGTAGTAAATAATAGTAAATAGTAGTAAAAAGTAGTAAATAAGTCGTAAATAGTAGTAAATAAGTAGTAAATAGTAGTAAAGAAGTAGTAAATAGTAGTAAATAAGTAGTAAATAGTAGTAAATAAGTAGTAAATAGTAGTAACTAGTAGTAAATAAGTAGTAAATAGTAGTAAATAAGTAGTAAATAGTAGTAAATAAGTAGTAAATAGTAGTAAATAAGTAGTAAATAATAGTAAGTAGTAGTAAATAAGTAGTAAATCGTTGTAAATAAGTCGGAAATAGTAGTAAATAAGTAGTAAATAGTAGTAAATAGTAGTAAATAATAGTAAATAGTAGTAAATAGTAGCAAAGAAGTCGTAAATAGTAGTAAATGAGTAGTAAATAGTAGTAAATAGTAGTAAATAAGTAGTAAATAGTAGTAAATAAGTAGTAAATAGTAGTAAATAAGTAGTAAATAGTAGTAAATACGTAGTAAATAGTAGTATGTAGTAGTAAATAAGTAGTAAGTCGTTGTAAATAAGTAGTAAATATTAGTAAATAAGTAGTAAATAGTAGTAACTAGTAGTCAATAAGTCGTAAATAGTAATAAATAAGTAGTAAATAGTAGTAAATAAGTAGTAAATATTAGTAAATAGTAGTGAATAAGTAGTAAATAGTAATAAATAAGTAGTAAATAGTAGTAAATAAGTAGTAAATATTAGTAAATAGTAGTAAATAAGTAGTAAATAGTAGTAAATAAGTAGTAAATAAGTAGTAAATAGTAGTAAATACGTAGTACATAGTCGTAAATAAGTGGTAAATAGTAGTAAATAGTGGTAAATAAGTAGTAAATAGTAGTAAATAAGTAGTAAATAGTAGTAAATAAGTAGTAAATATTAGTAAATAGTAGTAAATAAGTAGTAAATAGTAGTAAATAGTAGTAAATAAGTAGTAAATAGTAGTAAATAATAGTAAATAAGTAGTAAATAGTAATAAATAAGTAGTAGATAGTAGTAAATTGTAGTAAATAAGTAGTAAATAGTAGTAAATAATAGTAAATACTAGTAAATAAGTAGTAAATAGTAGTAAATAAGTAGTAAATAAGTAGTAAATAGTAATAAATAAGTAGTAAATAGTAGTAAATATTAGTAAATAGTTTTAAATAAGTAGTACATAGTAGTAAATAAGTGGTAAATAGTAGAAAATAAGTAGTAAATAAGTAGTAAATCGTAGTAAATCGTAGTAAATAAGTAGTAAATTGTAGTAAATAAGGAGTAAATAGTAGTAAATACTAGTAAATAGTAGTAAAAGTAGTAAATAGTAGTAAATATGTAGTAAATAGTAATAAATAAGTAGTAAATAGTAGTAAATATGTAGTAAATAGTAGGAAATAAGTAGTAAATATTACTAAATAGTAGTAAATAAGACGTAAATAATAGTAAATAAGGAGTAAATCGTAGTAAATAGTAGTAAATAAGTTTTAAATAGTTGTAAATAGGAGTAAATAAGTAGTAAATAGTAGTAAATATTAGAAAAATAGTAGTAAATAAATAGTAAATAGCAGTAACTAAGTAGTAAATAGTAGAAAATAAGTAGTAAATGGTAGTAAATAAGGAGTAAATAGTAGTAAATAGTAGTAAATACTAGTAAATAGTAGTAAATAGTAGTAAATAAGTAGTAACTAGTAGTCAATAAGTCGTAAATAGTAGTAAATAAGTAGTAAATAGTAGTAAATATTAGTAAATAAGTAGTAAATAGTAGTAAATAAGTAGTAAATAGTAGTAAATACTAGTAAATAAGTAGTAAATATTAGTAAATAGTAGTGAATAAGTAGTAAATATTAATAAATAAGTAGTAAATAGTAGTAAATAGTAGTAAATAAGTAGTACACAGTAGTAAATAAATAGTAAATAGTAGTAATAAGTAGTAAATAGTAGTAAATAAGTAGTAAATAGTAGTAAATGAGTAGTAAATATTAGTAAATAGTAGTAAATAAGTAGTAAATAGTAGTAGATAAGTAGTAAATAAGTAGTAAATAGTAGTAAATAATACTAAATAATAGTAAATAAGTAGTAAATAGTAGTCAATAAGTAGTAAATAAGTAGTAAATAGTAATAAATAAGTAGTAAATAGTAGTAAATTGTAGTAAATATGTAGTAAATAGTAGTAAATAGTAGTAAATAAGTAGTAAATAGTAGTAAATAAGTAGTAAATAGCAGTAAATAAGTAGTAAATAGCAGTAAATAAGTAGTAAATAGTAGTAAATAAGTAGTAAATAGTAGTAAATAGTAGTAAATAAGTAGTAAATAGTAGTAAATAAGTAGTAAATAGCAGTAAATAAGTAGTAAATAGTAGTAAATATTAGTAAATAGTAGTAAATAAGTAGTACATAGTAGTAAATAAGTAGTAAATAGTAGTAAATAGTAGCAAATAAGTAGTAAAGAGTAGAAAATAAGTAGTAAATAAGTAGTAAATCGTAGTAAATACGTAGTAAATAGTAGTAAATAAGGAGTAAATAGTAGTAAATACTAGTAAATAGTAGTAAATAGTAGTAAATAAGTAGTAAATAGTAATAAATAAGTAGTAAATAGTAGTAAATATGTAGTAAATAGTAGTAAATAAGTAGTAAATAGTACTATATAGTAGTAAATATATCGTAAATAGTAGTAAATAAGTAGTAAATATTAGTAAATAGTAGTAAATAAGTAGTAAATAGTAGTAAATAGTAGTAAATAAGTAGTAAATAGTAGTAAATAGTAGTAAATAAGTAGTAAATAGCAGTAAATAAATATTAAATAGTAGAAAATAAGTAGTAAATAGTAGTAAATAATGGCAAATAAGTAGTAAATAGTAGTAAATAAGTAGTAAATAGTAGTAAATAGTACTAAATAGTAGCTAAGTAGTAAAAAGTAGTAAATAAGTAGTAAATAGTAAATAAGTAGTAAATATTAGTAAATAGTAGTAAATAAGTAGTAAATAGTAATAAATAGTACTAAATAGTAGTAAATAAGTAGTAAATAGTAATAAATAAGTAGTAAATAAGTAGTAAATAGTAGTAACTAAGTAGTAAATAGTAGTAAATAAGTAGTAAATAGTAGTAAATAGGAGGAAATAAGTAGTAAATAGTACTAAATAGTAGTAAATAAGACGTAAATGGTAGTAAATACGGAGTAAATAGTAGTAAATAAGTAGTAAACAGTAGTAAATAGGAGGAAATAAGTAGTAAATAGTAGTAAATATTAGAAAAATAGGAGTAAATAATTAGTAAATAGTAGTAAATAAGTAGTAAATAGTAGTAAATAGTAGAAAATAAGTAGTAAATAGTAGTAAATAGTAGAAAATAAGTAGTAAATAGTAGTAAATAATTTTAAATAAGTAGTAAATAGTAGTAAATAAGTAGTAAATAGTAGTAAATAAGTAGTAAATATTAGTAAATAGTAGTAAATAGTAGTAAATAGTAGTAAATAAGTAGTAAATAGTAAGTAAATAAGTAGTAAATAAGTAGTAAATAGTAATAAATAAGTAAAGTAAATAGTAGTAAATAGTAGTAAATAAGTAGTAAATTGTAGTAAATATAGTAACTAAGTAGTAAATAGTTGCAAATAGGAGTAAATAAGTAGAAAATAGTAGCAATAAGTAATAAATATTAGTAAATAGTAGTAAATAAGTAGTAAATAGTAGTAAATAATAGTAAATAGTAGTAAAAAGTAGTAAATAAGTCGTAAATAGTAGTAAATAAGTAGTAAATAGTAGTAACTAGTAATAGAAATAAGTAGTAAATATTAGTAACTAGTAGTAAATAAGTAGTAAATAGTAGTAAATAAGTAGTAAATCGTAGTAAATGGTGGTAAATAAGTAGTAAATAGTAGTAAATAAGTAGTAAGTATTAGTAAATTAGGAGTAAATTGTAGTAAATAAGTAGTAAATATTAATAAATAGTAGTAAATAGTAGTAAATAAGTAGTAAATCGTAGTAAATGATGGTAAATATGTAGTAAATCGTAGTAAATTTTAGTAAATACGTAGTAAATAAGTAGTAAATAGTAGTAAATAGTAGTAAATAGTAGTAAATAAGTAGTAAATAGTAGTAAACAGTAGTAAATATTAGTAAATAGTAGTAAATAAGTAGTAAATAGTAGTAAATAATTCTTACATAGTCGTAAGTAAGTGGTAAATATTAGTAAATAGTAGAAAATAAGTAGTAAATAATAGAAAATAAGTAGTAAATAAGTAGTAAATCCTAATAAATCGTAGTAAATATGTAGTAAATAGTAGTAAATAAGGAGTAAATAGTAGTAAATTGTAGTAAATACTAGTAAATAGTAGTAAATAGGAGTAAATAATTAGTAAATAGCAGTAAATATTAGGATATTGTAGTAAATAAGTAGTAAATAGTAGTAAATAAGTAGTAAATACTCGTAAATAGTAGTAAATAAGTAGTAAATAGCAGTAAATAAGTAGTAAATAGTAGTAAATATTAGTAAATAGTAGTAAATAAGTAGTAAATAGTAGTAAATAAGTATTACATAGTAGCAAATAAGTGGGAAATAGTAGTAGTAGTAAATAAGTAGTAAATAGTAGTAAATAGTAGCAAATAAGTAGTAAATAGTAGAAAATAAGTAGTAAATAAGTAGTAAATCTTAGTAAATCCTAGTAAATAAGTAGTAAATAATAATAAATAAGTAGTAAATAGTAGTAAAAATAGTAAATAAGTAGTAAATAGTAGTAAATAAGTAGTAAGTAGTAGTAAATTAGGAGTAAATAGTAGTAAATAAGTAGTAAATATTAATAAATAGTAGTAAATAGTAGTAAATAAGTAGTAAATCTTAGTAAATGGTGGTAAATAAGTAGTAAATAGTAGTAAATAAGTAGTAAGTAGTAGTAAATTAGGAGTAAATAGTAGTAAATAAGTAGTAAATATTAATAAATAGTAGTAAATCGTAGTAAATAAGTAGTAAATCGTAGTAAATGATGGTAAATATGTAGTAAATCGTAGTAAATTGTAGTAAATACGTAGTAAATAAGTAGTAAATAGTAGTAAATAGTAGTAAATACTAGTAAATAGTAGTAAATAGTAGTAAATAAGTAGTAAATATTAGTAAATAGTAGTAAATAAGTAGTAAATGTTAGTAAATAGTAGTAAATAAATAGTTAATAGTAATAAATAAGTAGTAAATAGTAGTAAGTAGTAGTAAATAGTAGTAACTAAATAGTAAATTATAGTAAATAAGTAGTAAATAGTAATAAATAATAGTAACTAAGTAGTAAATAGTTGCAAATAGGAGTAAATAAGTAGAAAATAGTAGTAATATGTAATAAATAGTAGTAAATAAGTAGTAAATAGTAGATAATGTTAGTAAATAGTAGTAAATAAGTTGTAAATAGTAGTAAGTAATAGAAAATAATAGTAAAAAGTAGTAAGTAAGTCGTAAATAGTAGTAAATAAATAGTAA
Source organism: Ascarosepion bandense (assembly GCA_037127315.1). Taxonomy (NCBI): domain Eukaryota; kingdom Metazoa; phylum Mollusca; class Cephalopoda; order Sepiida; family Sepiidae; genus Ascarosepion; species Ascarosepion bandense. The sequence continues at coordinate 1,125,991 of JBBBDQ010002249.1, read as the reverse complement.
ATAGTAGTAAATAGTAGTAAATAGTAGTAGAAATAAGTAGTAAATAGTAGTAACTAGTAGTAAATAGTAGTAAATAAGTAGTAAATCTTAGTAAATGGTGGTAAATAAGTAGTAAATAGTAGTAAATAAGTAGTAAGTAGTAGTAAATTAGGAGTAAATAGTAGTAAATAAGTAGTAAATCGTAGTAAATGATGGTAAATATGTAGTAAATCGTAGTAAATTTTAGTAAATACGTAGTAAATAAGTAGTAAATAGTAGTAAATACTAGTAAATAGTAGTAAATAAGTAGTAAATAGTAGTACACAGTAGTAAATATTAGTAAATAGTAGTAAATAAGTAGTAAATAGTAGTAAATAATTCTTACATAGTCGTAAATAAGTGGTAAATAGTAGTAAATAGTAGCAAATAAGTAGTAAATAATAGAAAATAAGTAGTAAATAAGTAGTAAATCCTAATAAATCGTAGTAAATAGTAGTAAATAAGGAGTAAATAATAGTAAATTGTAGTAAATACTAGTAAATAGTAGTAAATAGTAGTAAATAAGTAGTAAAAAGTACTAAATAGTAGTAAATAAGTCGTAAATAGTAGTAAATAAGGAGTAAATTGTAGTAAATAATAGTAAATAAGTAGCAAATAGTAGTAAATAGGAGTAAATAAGTAGTAAATAGTAGTAAATATTAGAAAAATAGTAGTAAATAAGTAGTAAATAGTAGAAAATAAGTAGTAAATAGTAGTAAATAATGGTAAATAAGTAGTAAATAGTAGTAAATAAGTAGTAAATAGTAGTAAATAAGTAGTAAATAGTAGTAAATAGTAGTAAATAAGTAGCAAATAGTAGTAAATAGAAGTAATTAAGTAGTAAATATTTGCAAATAGGATTAATAATTAGAAAATAGTAGTAAATAAGTAGTAAATAGTAGTAAATACTAGTAAATAAGAAGTAAATAGTAGTAAATAGTAGTAAATAATTAGTAAATAGTAGTAATAAGTAATAAATAGTAGTAAATAAGTAGTAAATATTAGTAGATAAGTAGTAAATAGTAGTAAATAGTAGTAAATATGTAGTAAATATTAGTAAATGAGTAGTAAATGTTAGTAAATAGTAGTAAATAAGTAGTACATAGTAGTAAATAATAGTAAATAATAGTAAAAATAGTAAATAAGTCGTAAATAGTAGTAAATAAGTAGTAAATAGTAGTAAATAGTAGTAAATAAGTAGTAAATCTTTGTAAATAAGTAGTAAATAGTAGTAAATAAGTAGTAAATAGTAGTAACTATTAGTAAATAGGAGTAAATAAGTAGTAAATAGCAGTAAATATTAGGAAATACTAGGAAAGTAGTAAATAAATGGAAATAAGTAGTAAATAGTAGTAAATAAGTAGTAAGTAGTAGTAAATTAGGAGTAAATAGTAGTAAACAAGTAGTAAATATTAGTAAATAGTAGTGAATATGTAGTAAATAGTAGTAAATAGTAGTAAATATGTAGTAAATAAGTAGTAAATCGTAGTAAATCGTAGTAAATAAGTAGTAAATAGTAGTAAATAAGTAGTAAATAGTAGTAAATATTAGTAAATACTAGTAAATAGTAATAAATAGTAGTAAATAAGTAGTAAATAGTAGTAAATAAGTAGTAAACAGTAGTAAATAGTGGTAAATAAGTAGTAAATAGTAGTAAAGAATTAGTAAATAGTAGTAAATAGGTAGTAAATAAGTAGTAAATAGCAGTAAACAAGTAGTAAATAGTAGCAAATAAGTAGTAAATAGTAGTAAATAGTGTTAAATAAGTAGTAAATAGTAGTAAATAAGTAGTAAATAGTAGTAAACAAGTAGTAACTAAGTAGTAAATTGTAGTAAATAAGTAGCAAATAGTAGTAAACAAGTAGTAAATAGTAGTAAATAAGCAGTAAATAGTAGTAAATAGTGGTAAATAAGTAGTAAATAGTAGTAAATAAGTAGTAAATAGTAGAAAATAAGTAGTAAATAAGTAGTAAATCGCAGTAAATAAGTACTAAATACTAGTAAATACTAGTATATAGTAGTAAATAGTGGTAAATAAGTAGTAAATAGTAGTAAATAAATAGTAAATAGTAGTAAATAATAGTAAATAGTAGTAATTAAGTACTAAATAGTAGTAAATAAATAGTAAATAGTAGTAAATAATTAGTAAATAGTAGTAAATACGTCGTAAATAGTAGTAAATAGTAGTAAATAGTGGTAAATAAGTAGTAAATAGTAGTAAATAAATAGTAAATAGTAGTAAATAAGTAGTAAATAGTAGTAAATAATTAGTAAATAGTAGTATACAAGTAGGAAATATTTGTAAATAAGTAGTAAATAGTAGTAAATAGTGGTAAATAAGTAGTAAATAGTAGTAAATAAGTAGTAAATATTAGTCAATAGTAGTAAATAATTAGTAAATAATAGTAAATAGTAGTAAATATGTAGTAAATAGTAGGAAATAAGTAGTAAATAGTAGTAAATAATTAGTAAATAGTAGTAAATAAGCAGTAAATATTAGTAAATAAGTACTAAATAGTAGTAAATAAGTAGTAAATATTAGTAACTAGTAGTAAATAAGTAGTAAATAGTAGTAAATATTAGTAAATAGTAGTAAATAAGTAGTAAATAAGTAGTAAATATTAGTAAATATTAGTAAATAAGTAGTAAATAGTAGTAAATACGTAGTAAATAGTAGTAAATAGTAGTAAATAGTAGGAAATACGTAGTAAATAGTAGTAATTAGTAGTAAATAAGTAATAAATAGTAGTAAATAAGTAGTAAATAGTAGTAAATAAGTAGTAAATATGACTAAATAGTAAATAAGTAGTAAATAGTAGTAAATAAGTAGTAAATAGTAGTAAGTAGTAGTAAATAAGTAGTAAATAATAGTAAGTAGTAGTAAATAAGTAGTAAATAAAATTTTAGAGTTTAGTGTAAAAAGTATAGAGTTAAAGTAGTCTATAAATCTAGCGAACATGTGAAATTCAAATTCGCGTTCATAGCTTTTGTAGCACATACACATAATTTACTGTGAGATTTGTAAACATAAATTTCAACATCATAGATTTACTTTCAAGAATAAATGTGTTTCTTCTGTGCTTCATTTTAAAAAGTGAGTTTCCTTATGTTTGCATTGTTTTAAATAAACGTCATGTGTACATTTTACAAACAAGAATTTTACCATCCCTGTTTTCCTTGCAGATAATCTATTTCCTGTTTTATGTTTAAATACACAAAATTCATCAACTTAGCTTTTCTCTAAAAGAATTTTCTTGTTGTTTCTTCTCCTTTTTTTTGTACTTTGTATAACAAGAAAATAATTTCTTATTCAGCACTTTTCGTTTAATGAATACAAATAAGGATTTTATTCATCTTTTCCTCCAAAGAATACACATGCTCGTCATATTAGCAAACACGAAGTTAATTATTTTATCCTTGAATGTAATAAATATATTTGTTTGATAATAATAAACACAAGAACGTTTTCAAATTATTTTTCTTGCATTTTCAAATAATATATATTTTTTTTAATCGTATCACCCCGAGCAAGGAGGTAACGCCACTAATGTGCAGGGGGCTACGTAATAGTAAAAAGATTGGAAAAGAGAAAGCCGGAAACCACATCCTAAACAGGGAACAAGGGATGAGCCTCTTAACCTGTTCAATAGACGTGGGTAGAGTGTGAAATTCATTATGAGAGTTTCTTGCTAACAAGAACATTGATTTTTATGTTTAGAAACACGTATTTCTTCTTATGACTATTTTTTGTCTTTATTGCCATATTCACGATGCTTCTGTCGTTGTACGGTACGGCATTCATCAATACGGGGGAATTTCGAATCAAATTTACGAGCGTAGATTGTTCAAATTACACGTGTCATATCTTTTCTAGTGATATAATTAATTCCATTTTGTGACACAACTATCCAGGTTTCTGTTTTGTTTGTTGTGGCCAGGTATTGGGCTAACCACATTTTGAGACAATTCACTTTTTGTATTACATAACCCAAGGATTTTATCTACTGGATTAAGAGTCCTCAAAAAGGAGACCTCGTGAATATGGTAGTAAAGAAGTGGACAACAGTCCGAACAATGTAAATAGAGTTAAAATGCTGCTGTCACCTCTTCTGATTTTTTGTAATGACTACTTGAAATTATCTAAAGACTTCGTAGAAATCATATATATATATCCGAGTGAATAAGGAACGAAGAAATATTTACAACGGCCAAAACATTAATTTAAAACACTGCTCGATATATAATATAAAGCTGTAAATATTTATTATAAATTATAGTTTAGAACATGTACAAATTATTTTATATCCACTACAAAGTGTACATTTTGTTTCGACATCGAAATCACAATGTCTCATCAGGTGGTGTGGAAAGGAATGGAAAGCCTCTTTTCTTATATTTAGTGAGTTGTGTGTGGGATGTTGGTGTGGGTTAGCCATAAGGGAATACGTCTTGTATATATATATATATATATATATATATATATATATATATATATGCGTGTGTGTGTGTGTGTGTGTGTGTGTGTGTGTGTGAGCGGGAACAAAAGTTTAGGGATTTAATAATATCAGGTTTCATACCATCTTTGAATTAATGCCCTATGGGTCAAAGTCTCAATTTAATTAATCTTTTGTCGTTTAGAATAAAAAGAATCCCATCGGATATAGAGACCCGTAAAGGCAGGCTTCCTATACACAGAAGTAATAACAGAAGAAGGTGTTCTATGTAAAGGGGAAAAACAATTGACCGTAAATTTAAGAGCAGGATAAACACCACTGAGTAAGAAGAATAATTGATCGACCTCCGATTCATTGTTGAAAACACAAAATGGGTCATCAACATAACGGAGACTGTTGTCCTAGAAGAATTTAACAGTAGTCTCTCTTCATGAAAGCCCACAGATATACTAGCCAAAACAGAGTCCAAAGGGGAGCCCATCGCTACACCATCAATCTGACGATACATGATATTGTCAAATTTGAAATCTACAGACATGGTGGCAGATTTCATAAGTTCAAGGAAAACATCTTCGGGTATTGTCAGCGGAGTCAAATGACTACTATACAGCAGATCACTGCAAATATCGATAGTCTCCAATAGAGGATCACATGTGAAAAGGCTGCATATGTTACAAGAACACATAAATCTATCAGTGTCATCGCAATTCCGAATAAATTGAGCAAAAGAAAAGGAATCATTGATACAGTATAAAATATACTTATATTTTTTTATAATCATATCGCCCCAAGCAAGGCATTTTACTGCCACTGTTTTGCAGGGGGCTACATTGGAGGAAAGTTATGAGAAAGAGTGACAGGTTATAGGGGTGTCAGGAATTGGGTAAAAGAAGGTTGAGAATACTGATGAGAGTATAGTAGACGGAGAAAGGAGCATGAGAGAAGGATGAATGTGGCTATAAAGTGAGGGATCAGTTTTTATATAAATTTTAATGTAGAGTTGATCCCCCACTTTATATTCACATTATAATAGTGTAGAATTTATTTTTATAATCATATCGCCTCAAAGCAAAGCATTTTACTGCCAGTTTTCCAAGTGGTTACATTAGACGAAAGTTATGAGAAAGAGTGACATGTTATAGGGGTGTCAGGAATTGGGTAAAAGAAGGTTGAGAATACTGATGAGAGTGGAGTAGACGGAGGAAGGAGCATGAGAGAAGGATGAATGTGGCCATAAAGTGAGGGACCAGTGTATATATTGATTTCAATGTAGAATTAATCCCCCACTGTATATCCATATCATAATAGTGTTGAATTTTTTTTTATAATCATATCGCCCCAAAGCAAAGCATTTTACTGCCACTGTTTTGCAGAGGGTTACATTAGAGGAAAGTTATGAGAAAGAGTGACAGGTTATAGGGGGTTTCAGAAAGTGAGTAAGAGAAGGATAAGAATACTGATGAGAGTAGAGTGGACGGATAAAAAGCATGAAAGAGAGAGGGTGCACGTTAGTGAGATAGGAGATGACTATTGACTTTACATTTAAATTTTTGTATATTGTAGCTGTCGGGGAAGCAAGTAAACGGAAGGGAATTCCACAGGAGGGAATTGCGAGAAAAGAAGATGAGGGAGCAAAGTTTGCGTTTACAATTTATTGATTTCACAGTAAAAGGGTGGGACCTAGTTGCTAATCTTGTGGCTTGAGTAAATTCATAAATAGGGGGCACCAGTGAGCTAAGTTCATCGGAGCAGAAGCCGTGAAAGTATTTGTAGAAGTATTTTAATTCTGTAAAAATGGCAGCAACTTTGTATCCAGCCACTTAGCAAGACGTTGAAACTCGGAAGGATCATCAAATATCGATAAGTTTTTATTAATGTAATCCTGGATGTCCATAAACACAACACCAGAACTCTTTATCCGGTTGTGAGCAATGATGATGTTTTGGAAAGGTTGAAAACGAAAAGTTAATTAATACTGAGCATCAGGGAGAGACAACTAAAGTTCCTGGGACGTGTAATGAGGAAGGAGGGCTTGGAGAACCTGTTACTAACAGGCCAAATTGAGAAGAAAAGAGACAGAGGAAAGTAACGGATAACATATTTGAAGGACTTGATCAGGTGAATGACGGAACGAGGGTTGCATAGTGCAAGGAGAGAAAGCGTGCTAAGAGCCACCAAGGATAGGGAGATGTGGAAAGCCATGATCACATACGTCCTGAAAGGACATGGCACATAAAAGAAGATGAATCAAGAGAAACTGGAGGAATAATGAAATCAAGACAATGGGCCAAAATAGAAAGCTTTATCTCCGAGGGAAAATAGGAAGAAAAATTAAGTACATTTTCTGTAGCATTTGGTTCAACCCTACATGATAATCTCTTAGAAATAAGATATTATCACTTATTCTGAAACGTGTGCATCGTCTTGCAAATGCATTGTGAATGTATTGGTCTCATTAACACCCGTGACTATACTCTGACCTCTGAAATTCGATTTCAGAAACGTCTTTTCAAATGGGAAAATAGTGTTAAGACCGGTTAGTTCCATTCGTCCTCGTCTTTATAGATTACCTAAGATTCATCAAAAGGGTGTCCTGTTGCGACCCATAGAGAGGGTTGTCTCAACATAAATTTGCTAAGTGGCTAGGTATAACGCTGCAACCAGTTTTGCAGCAATATAGTTAATCTTCTCACTGTTTTTTCAATTGGAGTAGATAGACTAAACTATCGCCCGGTTCACACTCCACCCACGTCTATTGTACAGGTGTAAAGACTCATCCCTTGTTCTCTGTTTAGGATGCGGTTTCCGGCTTTCTCTTCTAATCTTCACTTTTTTTTTCAATTGGAGTAGATAGACTAAACTATCGCCCGGTTCACACTCCACCCACGTCTATTGAACGGGTGAATAGGCTCATCCCTTGTTCCCTGTTTAGGATGCGGTTTCCGGCTTTCTCTTCTAATCTTCACTTTTTTTTTCAATTGGAGTAGATAGACTAAACTATCGCCCGGTTCACACTCCACCCACGTCTATTGAACAGGTGAATAGGCTCATCCCTTGTTCCCTATTTAGGATGCGGTTTCCGGCTTTCTCTTCTAATCTTCACTTTTTTTTTCAATTGGAGTAGATAGACTAAACTATCGCCCGGTTCACACTCCACCCACGTCTATTGAACAGGTGAAGAGGCTCATCCCTTGTTTCCTGTTTAGGATGTGGTTTCCGGTTTTTCTCTTTTCCAATCTTTTCACTCTTACGTAGCCCCCTGCGCATCAGTGGCTTTATCGCCTTGCTTGGGGTGATATGACTAAAAAAAAAAGAAAAAATCAGAGAGCTAAGTTCATCAGAGCAGAAGCCGTGAAAGTCTTTGTAAAAGAAACACAGGGAAACCACATTGCGCCGGTGAGAAAGTGACTGTATCTGAGCTGCCAAGTTGGGATCGATCACATTACAGATTCTCCATTGAATTTTGTCAAGGACCCCTAGGTGGATAGCAGGGGCACCCAACCAAATATGGCAGCAGTATTGGAGTAGATAGACTAAACTATCGCCCGGTTCACACTCCACCCACGTCTATTGAACAGGTGAAGAGGCTTATCCCTTGTTTCCTGTTTAGGATGCGGTTTCCGGTTTTTCTCTTTTCTAATCTTCTCACTCTTATGTAGCCCCCTGCACATCAGTGGCGTTACCGCCTTGCTTGGGGTGATATGATTAAAAAAAAAAAAAAAAAAATAGTTCATTCTGTATCAAAGATCCCTTTTCTTTTGGTCAAAATGCCACTGATGAATTTATGTGTTCTTAAAATATGAAATTAGTTGTGTAAATAGTATCCTTGTGAGCATTGGTTATCCATCAGACATTGTTCAATCGGTCATTGCTGAATTTAACAAAATTAAACCAGTAATTGTTGAAAAATGTCCAGTCTATTTCCGAATACTGTGGTTGGGTAAGGTTAATGAGACTTTATGCAAGCGGATTTCATTAAGTTCACGTGGGTGTTATGCAGCCAATTTACGTGTTTTCTTTACAATTAGATCTGTCCTTCCATCTATACGTAAAGACGTTCTACCCCCCCCACCATATTAACTGTTATTTATTATTTAAAATGTAGTTGTGGAGTCGACTACATGGGTAGAACGATGCAACGTTTGGATGTTAGGACTTAATAACGTGTGCTTGCTAAAATACAAAGAAGAATCTTTTGTTACCATTCAAAATACATACGGGTCTTCCATTTGGAGATCATTTGATGATAAATAATCCGAGTTGTACTGCGGATTTTCGTGTGAACTGGTTCACGGTTTTGGCCAGAGCACACTTGTTATTCAATTTGAAGATGTTGGAAACACTGTTTATCAGGTCCAGGCAGTCCTCACGTTGTAAACAAATATTGAGTGTTTGCTTGGGCTTGTTCTGCTGGGTTTCTAGCATCTTTACATGTGATAACTTTTATCGGAAATCAAAAATATTTTCTCCCTTCCGTCCATTCATTTCACCCATAACAGATATTCTTTTTCATAATTTTTTTCCTATTTTAAAGTTCTGATAAGAGGAGACAAACCGGTCGACTGGTGTTTTATTTAAAAATTTGGCATGGAAGATTATATTAAAAAATTGTCTTTAATGCCATAACAAAATTTTATACCATGAATATATATATATATATATATATATATATATATATATATATATATATACTCTAGAAAATTTTTTAGATATTCTACAATTTCATTGGTAATACGTATTTCGAAGCAAGAAAAAAGCTGCTCGTCAGACCCAAAAGATACAACAGTTAATATTCAAAATAATCCAGAAACAAAATTTCACACAGAAAGTCAAACCAATCCAACTGAAAATGTAAGCTCTATCACTGATATTGAGCGCTTTCAAATAAGTACCCCGCATATAGAATATTTAAATAATATGATATATAATGATATATATATATATGTGTATGTGTGTGTGTGTGTGTGTACGAAATGTTTATGCATATATATATATATATATATATATATATATATATATTGTCATCCGCAGACAGATCTGTTTCGCCGTATCACAGCTCATCAGTACGGTTAGACTCCGATTACTTTTTTACCCAGGTTTAAATCCCGACCGAAATGGCGTCAGTCGGCGACTCTACCCCTGGGCTATGGGCGTTCGGTGGAAGTAGGCAGACTTTTTAGCGCATATCATTATACGCGCCCAATAGCTAGAGCGCTCTAATTCATTTCGCTGAATGAGAGATGCGTACATGCCAGAGTAGCTACTGTTTATCAAAGTCTACTATTTTTCCAGTGTGTGCGAAATGTTTATGCATATATATATATATATATATATATATATATATATATATGCAATTTTTTATATTTGTTTTCTTTTTTAATCATTTCACCCCGAGCAAGGCGGAAACGCCACTGATATGCAGGGGGTTACATAAATGTAAAAAGATTAATTAGAAAAGAGTGAGGAGTACAAGCTAGTTAGAAAGGAACAATAGAAAGCTGAGAAAGAAGGTGCGATGACAGATACATAGGTGGAGAGAAAGGGAAGGTTATACAGGGGAGGGGAGAGAGCTAGAGTCCAGTGGTTAGTAGATGAGTATTAACTTTGCATTTAAATTTCTGGAGGTTGTAGCCGTCAGGAAAGCAAGAATACGGGAGTGAGTTCCACAGGCGGGAAGTGCGAGAGAGGAAGCTGCAGGAGTAGAATTGTCGTCTGCATTTGGCTAACCTGACTGTGAATGGGTGGGACCCAGTTGCCAGCCTGGTTGCACGGGTAAACACCTGTTAAGGAGGCATCAGTGACTTAAGCTCATCCGAGCAGAAGCCATGAAAATATTTATAGAAGAGACAGAGGGAGGCCACATTTCGACGATGGGAAAGTGGCTGCAGTCGAGCCGCCAGATCAGTACCTATCACATTACAGACTCTCCTTTGGAGCTTGTCAAGAACACTGAGGAGAACGGCAGGGGCACCTGACCATAAATGGCAGCAGTACTCCATGCACGGACGGATGGTTGACTTGTATATATGCAGGATGGATTCAGGTGGAAAAAACATCCTGGATCGACATAGTGACCCAACCTTCTTAGCAGTAGATTTTGCTATGGATTCAATATAGTGGTTCCATTTGAGGTCTGAGGACAGGGTAAGTCCGAGGAGGCGTAGTGTATTACTCTCCGGGAGAATCACCTGGTCCATGCTTATGGGAGGCAGAAGAGGTTGCCTGTAATCGTTGACGGACAAGAGCTTGGTCTTAGAGGAATTGAAGTTGACAAGCCACTTCTTGCCCCAGTTCACCACAGAGTGTAGATCCCGCTCAAGGTCAGCAGCGAGTTTGTGTCTGTCCGCCACGACAGGTTTCTTACTGGAGCGGGAGTATATTGTAGTGTCATCTGCGTAGATGCTTATTTGGGACTTGATCTCATCAGGGAGGTCGTTGATGAAAATAAGGAAGAGCGTCGGGCCCAGGATAGAGCCCTGTGGGACACCAGCATTCGTGCTGTAGGACAAAGAGGCACGCCCATTCAGAACGACCTTCATTTTGCGGTTATTTAAGAAAGATTGGATTAGATTATATCATATTATTAATATATTATATATATGCGCGGTACATATTTGAAAGCGCTTAATATCAGTGATAGAGCTTACATGGTGTGAGTTTGTGGCCCTTGCTTTCAAGCTTTTGCGATCGTCAGGGATTGTCTGACGATCGCAAGCGTCATAACTCACAGTAATCTAACTGAATATATATATACCACATCTTAAAGTCTGACATGTTAACGGGTTAAATCCGCAATTCTGGGGATAGAGATAAAGTAAGTATAAAAGTACACTCTGAGTTTAATACCCAGCGGTGACATACCGTTTTTTGCTTAAACTCAATCGTCAAGCCATGTGCGTTGTGTTTTAGCTCGGCTATTGACATATGCTTGTCAATGTTGCACCATGAGTAAAGGTTTTATTGTACTATCCTGACGGTTATTCCTGATAGCTTCATTGTATTATCCTGGGTGGGGGTATAGGTTATGTCTCTAATTTAATAAACAATCTAAATCAATAAATACAAATTAACAAACTATGAATACACACAAAAAACAAGTAAACGTAATAATAATAATCATTAATAAATAAGTAAGGGATAGTGGCTCGGATTGAGAATTCGGAGAGCAGTGTTCGAATTCTAGTTGAATCAATTACATTTACTTACGAGCTAATAACCCCGGGGAAGGTATGAATCAAGCTCACCCGGCTATGGGAGGAAGAGAAATGGATTCGTACTATAGATTCACACTATGGATTTATATTATGGATAAATAGCAGGGAAGACTGGTTTCTATAAGCTTGGGTTCTATAGACTTGGGTTCTATAGACTTGGATGGGAACCAGTCTAAAAGAAGGAAGACTCCGAATTAAAACCAGTTCCTTCAAGCTGCGTACCCCAAAGTAAGACCAGCTGTAGTACACCCCTACCAATCACAGGATAAAATGTATAAATAATGAGTTAAAAGTAAAAAAAATAAAAATAATGAAATATCCAATTTTCGTTCGGTTTCGACCTTGAAGAAGCAGAAAGTTTTAACTATTTCAACGGTAAATGGGTGGGACCTAAATGCCAATCTAGTAGCACGCTTACATTTACATGGATGAAGTACCAGAGAAAAAAGATCGTCAGAGCAGATGGCACGGAAATATATGTAGAAAAGACAGAGGAACCCAAAGAAGGGGGAAGATGATACCATAAACCGAACATATGTGCAAAGGCAGGGTTTTGCAGAGAAAAGAAACCCAAATGAAACTCATATATAACACCAGGTATAGAAATCTGATGATTGTGGGACACGTAATGATAACAGAAAGTTTCTATAGCGGCAAAGAAGGACAAGATAAAACAGCACCTGTCATACTTGATGGGCTTAAGCAAATGGAAGGCAGAGCAGGGTTTGGAATAAATAATATGGCGCAATGTGGCTTCCCTGTGTCTCTTCTACAAATATTTTCACGGCTTCTGCTCCGATGAACTTAGCTCACTGTAGTCCCCTATTTATAAATTTATTCGAGCCACAAGATTAGCAAATAGGTGTCGCCCTTTTACTGTGAAACCAATAAAAAGTAAACGCAAATTCTACTCCAACAGCTTCTTTTTTCGCACTTCCCGCCTGTGAAATTCCCTTCCATTTACTTGCTTCCCGGACAGCTACAACCCCAAGAATTTAAATGTAAAGTCAATAATCATCTCCTATCTCACTTACCAGCATCCTCTCTTATGTTCCTTTCTCCGTCCACTCCACTCTCATCAGTATTATAATCCGTCTCTTAAATACTTTCTGACATCTCTATAACCTTGCACTCTTTCTCATAACATTTCTCTTATGTACCCCCCCCTGAAAAACAGTGGCAGTAAAATACCTTGCTTGGGGCGATATGATTATGATATATATATATATATATATATATATATATATATATATATATATATATATAAAGAGCTACCACGAGTGCAGGAAGATGCAAAAAGCCGTGATTGATCTGGTTTTGAAAGGACATTGCTCATACAACAAGAAGCCTCTAGAATAAGCGAAAGCATGACCCTTATTCCCAACCCAATAAGCGTTAAGATAATGCAATAAGCCTATACATAATGAATCAATGACTAGCATATATAACTAGTCAAGCCGAAGCACAAATTGGACATCTTTTTTACACTCTCTCAGGTATTAACCAGAAGACCGAAAAAACTTTAGAAAAAAGGAATTTCTCTCTAATTATCTCATCAACCAATTAAGAAATATCTGGCGAGATATTTTGCCAACCGTTCCAGAAACAAAGTAATTTCTCGCGTGATATCACAGCAACCACCCAGAATAAATATCTCGTTCCATGGCTATGCCAGAAAGAGAATAATAGTTATTTGACGATCGTTCCAGGGTTTATTTTGGCAAGATATTACCTCAGCCGACCCAAAAACAACGTTTTGTCGCAGTATATCTTAATACCTCTTCCAGAAACAAAGAATCGACTCGCAAGATATTTTATCAGTCAAACCAAAACCAACATCTTTTCCCCGCTAGATAGTCGCTCAAGTGTTTAGTCATTAATTATCGCATCAGTTAACTCAGAAACAAATAAATTTCTCGTTCAGTATCTCAATATCCATTCCAGGTACAGAGACATTTCTAGATAGATATCACATCAGCCACTGTCATGGGGTTAATTAGACATCGATACCGGTTTTCCGCTTTCCTATTTAGTATAAATAAAAGTAATTCGGGTCAGCGTGCGTCTGACCTGAACAGTTTGACATTTTCCTCTCTTGAATGGCTTTCAACTTCCGTTAAAACGTTTATATTCCTGTTCTCGACAATTAATGATCGAGGAACTTGGTAGTCTCTTTACTATATTAAAACAATGAAATGTATGGAAGGCTGAATGAGAATTCGGATTTAGTATCACAGAACATGGCTGTATTGTTGTACTTTTCATCGTGTGAATCAAATTCAACTCTAGAGATAATAATCATATCCTCTCACAGATCCTACCATATTTCTCTACGCAACTCTGACAAGCGGGAATTGGTAGAACATCCTGTTTTTTGGATTTTTTTTTCTCATAAAATTCACCACAGACAAAATATGTAGGAAAGTTATGAAAAATCTGTGCTTGTGTATCTTCTTGCCTCTTTACAACCTCCTGTCTCAGGTGGCACTTAACAGGGAGTTTTCCCTTTGCCAAGTATCCAGCCCCGACATTCCAGAATCCATTGGCACAAATTTGTTAGGTAGTTCGCTCACTGTCTTTCCCTATCTCTCTTTCAATATAATATACTTTTAATTATTTTATCCCAAGGCGGGACCTCTACTACGGAACAGGGAATTGCATTGAAATAAAAAAAAATCTGCGTACAAGGGGCATTAAAGTAAGGATAAAAGATGAATGGGATTTAAGACGATAGAACATTGCAATTGAGCTGTTAGGAAAGCATATAATCGAAAGGACCTTGCAGAGGCGTAAAGTGCGTGACAAGAAACTATTCGAGTAGAAGTAGCGGTTATATTTAATTATTTCAACAGTAAATTGGTGGGACCTAGGTGCCAATCTAGTAGCACGCTTAAATTCACATAGATGAGGCACCATCGAAAAAAGCTTGTCAGAGCAGATGTCATGAAAATATTTATAGTAAAGACACAGGAAACTACGTTACGTCGGTGAAAAAGTGACTTAAGCCGACATGCCAAGACAGGACTGATTACATTGCAGATCCTTCTTTGGATTTTGTCAAGAATCGTGAGTTGACTAGCAGGCGCACCTGACCAGATATGGCAACAGTAGTCAATGTATGTATGAATAGTAAATTTATATGCCCCGTGAGTCATAATTTCTCCAAGCCTCCATTTCTCATTATCTGTTCAAGGAATTTCAGCTGTCTCTTTAAGATTCTGACTGCGGCTCATGGATTGGATAAATTTTTTTTTAATCATATCATTCCGAGCAAGGCGGTAACGCCACTGATGTGCAGGTGGCTACATAAAAGTAAAAACATTAAGTAGAAGAGAATAAAGAGGAAGACGAACCAGTTAGAAAAGAGCAAGAGAAGGATGGGAATACAGGGGTGATGACAGTTGCAAAGGTGGTGAGAAAAGAAAGGATATCCAGTGTGATGAAGAAAGAACTAGAGTCAAGTGCTTAAGAGATGAGCATTGACATTGCATTTAAATTCCTGGAGGTTGAAGCCGTTCAGTGGCTACGAATTTTTAACCAGAGTCATTGCAATACCCCTTGAGTTGGTTATATTCAATTACGCACGAATACCTTTTCTCCCGAGCTATGGGTTAATTATTAAGGTTTGTATAACGAAACCATTATTATAAAAAAAAAAATCTTACAATCTAAAATATCTTGTTGGATTAAACAAGCTCCAAAGTTTTCACAGGTCGTATACAACGAATCAATCAATCAGTCTTAAGAATTTGTTACGAGACGTATTTTTTATGTTTACCGATTTGGTAACATTAAAATAGATACACAACGGTACTAAAATGTACTTGTTCAAGCATAAAGTGACCACGAGCCATTAATTATAATTGCTCGGCTGCCTATGCATCCTGCAGCTGAACTCACTCAGATTGTCGATTTTTCAAATTTCTTCATTCCGATGACTGATCATTGAAATATTGATCTCACAAGTGTCTGAGAGCGAAAACAACTTTTTCCTGCAACCTCGTAAAACTCCCGCAAATCCTTTTTTGTTTTATAGGATACAAATCCTATATAATCCATCAACTAACTAAAACACCCAAAGTAAAATTGCATACCCACAAAATCGGATTCAAATGACTAAAACATTTTGGAAAAATCCAGACCAAGGCAAATTTCACACGTCAATGTGAAAAGTAAAATTGCACACCCGCGAAATCGGATTGAAACAACTGAGAAAATTTTGGAAAAACCCACACCGAGACAAATTTCACAAGTCAGTGTGAAAAGTAAAATTCTGGATCCTGATTGGATAAGAAATCGAAAATCGATAAATGACGCCAATCAATTTTTTTTCACACCTGAAGAAGAAAATGCCCACTGGAGCCGGTTACATGATAAACTTCAGTATTTAAACCTCGTTTGATGACCGGTCAAATACAGTCAGAATGGGAGCGGTATCTGATAGCATCTCACAATGTAAAGAAAAAACTTAAAGCTGACATGGTCACGTCTCGCCTTTGCTTCCAATGTTCTTTTTCTTCGTTTTTCACTCCACGCCGCCAAAGAAAACAACAAAACCAACAACAACAGCACACTCTACTTGCTTTGCGATAAGTACAAGTTCTTTATTTGTTATACCTTCTCTCTCACCCTGTTGCCAACCTACCGAAAAAGGGAAAGGAACATAAAACTTTGCATTCTGCTACTATCAGACATTAACTCTGCGGGACATTTTAAATACTTACATTTTTCTTTGAACAATTTTAACTACAAAACTACATGCATTTTCTCAATGAACATTTTCCTTCTCACAAATGTGTTATCGTCTTCAGTTAATGAAATTTCACTTATATTTTTTTTCTTACAATTTTGTCATTCTGGTAATAAATATCTACTTTCCCGTACAAACGAATCATTTTATCCAACCCAGTATCTTTTCAAGCTTCTTATATTTAAATTGTGAGGACTTCGGTCATGTCTGGCACAAGGCCAAATTACAAAGCAGCATCAAGGTCATTACAGTTTAAACAAGAGACAAAGAGCCATTCAAGGTAGATTGTTACTGAATGGTTTTGTTCTATAGTAGGATAAATAATAGAGATCGTAGTGGGACCTTCGTTCTTGCCAAAAAAAAAAAAATTACGAAAGCAATGAGAATGCTTCGTCTGTGTGTAATCGGCATGTTGTAAAAGTATTAAAGTATTAAGGTCACACTGAAACACTGGAACATCTACCTTACCTTCTGGGAGGAAGCTGCACAAGACTGCCCTGCCTGGCGTGGATTAGTCAAAACAGGCGTAGAAGACTTCTAAGCGCAACACATTTAAAACTGCAGCAAAAGCGACAGCGACGCCGGAAAGACAGGTCAAGCCCCCTTCTCAACCAGACATTCTCTGCCCACACTGCAGTAGAAAACTCAGAGCGAACAATGGCATGATTAGCCAACCCCGCAGCCATAGGTTCCTATAAGTAACGGGTGAATAAAAATGTCCGTCTTGGTTTGTGAAGGACTATCAGTATTATCATGAAATGAAGAATTTGTCAGAGAACTTTTTTTAATGGAAATATCGATAGACTGTGATGATACGTCTATGGGAACGGGGCTTTTGTGGAAACTCTCCTACAACGTTATGAAAACATTTTTGCTCTCAGTCAAGAATAAAAAGGGAAGATTGTGCAGCCTCAATCCGGATAGGTTAGTATTTTCTGCTCTGATCTCTAAAGATTACTTTTTTTCAGCACAACCTTGAAAAAATTCCTTCTGAAACCTCTTCGTAAAATTTTCTTTTTTAACGAGCACACATAATGCTAGTTTAGTATCCAATCGTAATACATTATCAGCACCCCTCGTTATACTATTTCATCGACCCTTCGTAATACTTTTTAAGTACCATACACTATAAATTTTTTACACATAATTCATTTTCATCAGGCCTTTTTAACAACTGTTTCAAAACCCCTTTATAAAATATTTTTAGCTGCCTCTTATTATTCATTTGCAGCACTATCTTTCCTTATAGGTTTCGATGAGACTCCCCGACAGCTCCTTCGTGCGTGTAATTCTCTCTGCATGTAAGTGAATGCAACGAATTCAGCTGAAATTCAAACTTGGCTTCCCGATTTCGCGTTCCGCTACACCAAACATAGTTTGTATGCAATCTCTTATGCTAAAATGTTCGTTGTGATGCAGTGGATATTAGCTCGCAACGAGAAATCGAGGAGCCGAGTTCAAATTCCAGTTAAATTCATTACACTCACTTACGTGCAAGTACCCTTGGGAAAGGTATGAATCCGGCTCTTCCCTCCAGTTATGGGTTAAATAACAGGACAGATTGGGTTTTATAGCCTTGGCCGCAATCAGTCTACCGCAGAGAGTAATAGCAATCTACTGCGGGATAATCTTCTGCCCAGTCCGTCGAGACATGATCGCCGCAGCGTGTTTCACGTAGGGCACTTAAATGACTGATACTAAATTGTGTATATATCATGGTACTTGTTTAGTATTTGTTAATTGCACGCCCTTAATTTTTATAATAGATTCAGTGTAATGGGGCCAAGATAGTATATTAGACATAAAGAAAATGGAATTGGACTGCTATGTAGTTCGTATTCTTCTATCTGGTACTGATTGTGGACAATTTTGTTAAAAGTTAAAAGAATTTGTGCAAATTGATGCGATTCTCTCTGCGAATATTAAGGATATCTTAAATAGAACATGCGACCCATATGAATGTCGTAAGGAGCACAATAACTACAAAGAAAAATCGGGAAGCATATAATTGGGCTTAGAGAATATGACACTCACAAGGCATACCGAATGCAACAGAAACAGAAGCAAAAGATAAGCTGTACAAATGCCTAAACCACAAATACAAATGAGGGCCATAAAGGACGAAATGTTGCTACAAAAATAGAGAGGAATCAGTAAAGAGCCATCGCCATACTTATCCTGACGGGACACGAAACATAGAAAGAAAAAAGGAGAATAATAAAATGGCTGGTATAGAATCTAGCATTTATGATATGGCAACCGACTACGGGATAATCTTCTGTCCAGTCAGTCATGTCTCGTTCGTAATACTTTTTAAGTACCATACACTATAAAATTTTTACACGTAATTCTTTTTTTCAGTAACTTCTCGTAAAACCTTCATTTTCATCAGGCCCTTTTAACAACTGTTTCAAAACCCCTTTATAAAATATTTTTAGCTGCCTCTTATTATTCATTTGCAGCACTATCTTTCCTTATAGGTTTCGATGAGACTCCCCGACAGCTCCTGCGTGTGTGTAATTCTCTCTGCATGTAAGTGAATGCAACGAATTCAGCTGAAATTCAAACTTGGCTTCCCGATTTCGCGTTCCGCTACACCAAACATAGTGTGTATGTAATTCACTGTGGCAGAATTTGAGAGGCTCTGGTAAGAAAGCTAATTTTTTTTCGTTAAATAGTGCGTTCGCAGTTTTAAATCACATGTCAGTCAGTTAAGTGCCATACGAGAAACACGCTTGGGCGATCATGTCTCAAAAGAGACATGACTGACTGGGCAGAAGATTATCCTGCAGTAGGTTGCCATTGCTTTCTGCGGTAGATTGGTTGCTGACCAAGGCTATAGAAGTCAATCTGTCCTATTATTTGACTCCTAGCTAGAGGAAGAAGAGAGGTATTATATTATCAGGCAGTAAGAAATGGGGGGCGTCAATTTGGTACTTCATAACAATAGAAAACCGATCCCCCACTTTATGACCAGTAGAAGCGTTAATCATGTCTCCAACTATTATATTCAGTCAGTCAGTTAAGTCAGTTTTAAATCTCATGTCAGTCAGTTAAGTGCCATACGAGAAACACGCTTGGGCGATCATGTCTCGAACGAGACATGAGTGACTGGGCAGAAGATTATCCCGCAGTAGATTGCCATTGCTTTCTGCGGTAGATTGTTTGCTAGCCAAGGCTATAGAACCCAATCTGTCCTGTTATTTAACCCATAACTGGAAGGAAGACAGATTAATACCTTTCCCAAGTGTATTTGGGCGTATTTGGGATGATTACTTTTAACAAGCATTTGCGTGTGTAAGTGAATGCAACCAATTTAACTGAAAATCGAACTCGGCTCTCCGATTTTTAGTTCTGAGCCAATATCTACTGCACTATGAAAAAGTTACGAAAGTGTATAATCAGTTTAAGAATATATGATGTGTTTTTGAAAAAAAAACTGCTCACTGATAATTGAATATGAGAGTGGCTAAACATTTACCGACTCATTGAACGATTAACATTGATTTTGACTCGTTCTAATTTGATGAAACTAAATATTGCATTTTAAGGAAAATTTTTATTTGATGGAATGTAATGATGGCAGCATTTCAAACTGGAAAACTTTGAAGCCTCACTGACGTTCATGTGCGAACTAAACAATTAACATTCACTACGATACAAATAATGAAAATTGAAATTATCATTTACCCTTAAGACAATTTTCCCATGACGGATGTTTCGGCCATATTTTTTTCCGTTTAATTTCCATTACATTTTAATTTAAATTTTAATTAAAAAAAAAATTATGAAAATCGACTAGAGTTTATGAACGAAAGTATAAATTTGTACTTATTTTTTCGATATTTTTTCTGACTAAGTCATACCAAAGTATTTTAGTAATCTGTTTTATCATTTACACAGACCATTATCCTATTGCCGTCTGTATAATCAATGTTTTCACGATGTTCTACTCACGGCCTTCATCATGTGTATGGCGAACCGTATTACCTACATATAATTCTAAACTTGACACTTTTTTAAAAATCTACCTGGTAGACGGATGTGCGTTGAGGCGCAGTGGATATCAGCACGGAACTAGAAATAGGAGAGCCGAGTTCGACTTCCATTTGAATCCGTTGTATTCACTTACGCGCAAATACCCTTGGGAAAGGTATTAATCCATATCTTCCTTCCAGTTAGGGGTTAAATAACAGGACAGATTGGGTTCTATAGCCTTGGTCGGCAACCAGTCTACCGCAGAAAGCAATGGCAACCTACTGTGGGATAATCTTCTGCCCAGTCAGTCATGTTTCTTTGGAGACATGATCGTCCAAGCGTGTATCACGTGTGGCACTTAACTGACTGACCTGGTAGACTGGTCTCGTACCATTGTTTATGACTTGGGATATCTCGTCTAGTTTTAATTTTAGTGCTGTTCAGTTATTACACACCTCGTATTGTAGATATAGACACAGCTTTACAGAAAAGAAATTTTGACTCGTCAAAACGGTCGGTACTAGCTTGTTGGACTCTCTCCCTTCAGGAGGAGAGGAACGCAAATGCTATGCTGAAGGACAGAATCTCATTTCAAGAATCTGACCACGTGTATGCGAGGTCTACGGGGAATTTTTGCCTGAGCGTACCTCTCGGAGCCCTCCGCGTTAAAAACCGCCCTAGTGCTATATGGTGCATTTGGGTAAAGTCCTAACACACAGAAAAAATTCACTAGAAACAAAGAAAAGAGTGCCGGATTGCTATGTGATGTCAGTTCTTCAATACGGCAGTGAATGTTGGACAATATCGTCGAAAATGAGGACAAAACTTGAAGCAGTGAATATGTGGTTCTACAGAAGGATGCTGCGGATATCGTGGACTGAGCATGCAAGCAACGATGAGGTGTTGGAAAGAATGGCAACAAAAAGGAAATTAATACTAAGCATCAGCAAGAGAGAACTGAAGTTCCTGGGAAACGCAATGAGGAAGGAGAGCCTGGAGAACCTGATACTGACTGGACAGATAGAAGGAAAGAGAGACAGAGGAAGGCAGCGGATAACATATTTGCAGGGCCTGATCAGGTGGATGACGGAACGGGGGTTGCCAGAAGTAACAGGAGCAAACATACTAAGAGCCACAAGGGATAAGGAGACGTGGAGAACCATGGTCGCCTACGTCCTGAAGGGACAGGGCACATAGAAGAAGAAAACCTAGCGAGCCATCGCCCTTAGTTTGTTGGAATTACTGCCTTCGAGCGAAGGGGAATCTAGATGCGACTGTGTCGGTGGGCAAAGTCACGTCTGGGATAAATAGTCAAATCCTTTATGCGGAATCGACGGAAATTTTTTCCCGAGCGTATCTTCTCGGAATTCAACATGTAAAAATGAGCCTTGCGCCACATCTTACCTTTGTGGGGAGCTTGGGTAAATACCCAGGTAGCCGAGTGCAGTAACAGCCTACGACGGGGGTCGACTAGTCATTCGACCCCGCGGGCCGGATCATGTTATAATGATGGGTCGCGGGCCGGACAAAGGCCATTAATGAAAAATTAAAGAAAATTACATATGCAGACCCCTGTCAACCTAAATATTTTACACCATAATGAAAATAAACATTGAAAAATCAGAAAAACAAAAGAAAATCTAAAATTAAAAAACACCTAACAAAAAATACGTTTCCTCTCGGAACGTCAAAATACTTCAAAGTGAAAAAAATCAGCCGAAGTGAAATGAATGAAATTATGACGTCACTAAACGTTATTTTTTTGTTTATATCCGGGAATCAAAAATTGCAATATCTAAACTTATTTATAAATGAAACCTTGTCTGTGTGTGTGTGTTTCTCTGTGTGTGTGTGTGTCCGTTACCTATAGACTCCGAAACGGCTGAACCGATTTTCTTGAAAATTTACACAGTTGTACTATAAGCGTTTGCGAGTGTTCTTAGCTACGTTTTGTGTCGAGTTACTCCCGATAAATATCGAAAATCGATAAAATCGGGTTATAGAAGGAGTGGTCCGATTTTAATCAAATTTGATACACTCATAGACAAAGACATAAGAAGTTTCAAGTTTGCACTTCTTACTTCGTGCAGAAAATCGATAATATATATATATATATAAAAGGCAAGAGGTGTGTGTGTGTGTCTGTTTAGCTGTCCGTATGTCCTATATACAAATCCACAATTTTTATCCGATTCTCACCAAACTTCACACAAATATTCTTTAGGCTGTGTCTGAGCTCCAGTACCATGGATTAGTCTTAAAACTTTCATTACACCCGAGCAACGCCGGGCTATACTGCTAGTATTTTATATTTTCTGGGTTTTCTTTCAATTTTCAAACAAATTACTAAAATGAAACAAAATCCTGAATTTATTTCGTTTTGTATAGTAAATGCGAAGAGCTTTGATTACATTTATTTGAATTTTATTTCGGCTTTTAAAATTACTTTTTGTGTTTATTTTTTTAATTTTTTTACACGGAAATGGAGGTGATTGGGTCTTGAACGAGTTTTTGCTGTCATAGTATTCAAATTCGGTTGGGTGGATCAGTGGAATATAACATCAGGCCTTTTGTTGAATTCGAAAGCCTCGTCTTTCATGTTAAAAGTAGAGTCATTGGTAATCAGGCTCGCGGGTCGGTCAAAATGCCTTCGCGGGCCGGATCTGGCCCGTCGGCCGTAGGTTGCCGACCATTGGGCTACGATTTAGAAAACGACACACTTCAAGATGTTTGACAAATACGGAAAAACGCTACAGTCAAATTGAAAAGTAAGCGCTTGCTATAATTTTTGCTCTAAAGAATTTTCACTGGGTGATATAGAATGAAAATTCTTTCTATAAACTTTCATCGTACATCATTATACAATGAGGGATGGATAAATTGTTGTCCCGATTACGCAAAAATGAAAATATTACCGCCATCTTATTTTAAGAGATATATTTAACAAAATTACATAACAGTATCTTGAAAAAAATACAGAATAAATAGTACGGCGGTACAGTATAGTATATTACAGAGGTCCTGGGCATGAAGATAAACTGCATCCGGCAGCTAGGTCTCTGATTGGGAGGTTGTGAGGAGCAAGGAACCACGTCTTAATTGCTGTTGTTCCCTGGTCCACTCTGACTCGGAGTGGTAGCACCTGTTATGGTCCCAGCTCTGGGCAAATAGTTAACCCCCCAAAACTGGGGTCAAAACTCTATGAAAGTATGAAAACAAACTTTTATAGAAATATATACATAAAAATAGAATTTTATAGAAAAATATCCATTTTTGTAGGAAAATTATTACTCTAAAACATTTTCGAATGAAAAGAAAATATTGCCATAATACCTTTTTGAAGAAAAAAATTATTACCAGCAATACATTTTTGAATACGAAACTAAAGACATCCTCAGTTATATAAAATAATAAAAAATTAATCAAAATCTGACTAAATCAACATTATAATCGAACATTAAAAAAAACCTCCCACCTTCTTTGGCATTGAGTAACCCACAGAGTTTGATATGCAAAAAAAAAAACAAAAAAAAAAAACAACTCAAACTCAAACTAAAGTATAGTGCAGGATAAATAGTACCTTACAATGTAGTATAGTGCAGAATAAATTTATTCAATAAAATTTTCATTGGCTTCAACTACGACTTCGAGAAACCTTCATTTTCTATTAGTGATATGGTACTTTTGTACGCGGAAATAGTAGTACCTGTGTTATAATTTCAGAAAATGACTTTGAAGCAATTTCACATAGGACATTTGAAAAACGTAAAGAAATATTTCCTGATGAAAAGCTAGGTTTATTGGCCAAAGTTGAACAAAGATATTCAAAATACAGTTGAAAAGTATAAAGGATGTAATCCAGCAGCAAAATCACCACCTATAAATTATCTGGAGTAGCTAAGCACTGATAAACCGTGGGAAAGACTACATAAAGGCTGTACTGGACAACTAAACGAGTCAGGCTATTCAATTGGGGTTGGAAGTTTCACCAAATAGCCCAAGATATTTAACTGTAAGCGACCTAATACTGCAATAAGGATAATATTCTTACACGATCTTTTTGCAAGGTTTTGGAGTTCTTGACATTGCGGTATATGATAAAGAAAGTTCATTTCCATTAAGATTTAAAATTTTTGCAAAAATGACTGATTTGAACATGCATCATCCAAATCGGATAGTCAAGCGGAGCAGTTTGTTTACGTTTTAAAAAAGACATTAAGAAAAACTAAAAGCTTGGAAATTAACCATTTTTGTTTTAGAAAATCAATACTGCAAGCTAACCATCGTCCATTATTAAGTGTATTCGTTTTTAAGAAAGGGATTCCAACTGATCCTTCAAACATACTACAGCGCTGGACTACGATTTTATTGAAGTAAGATTTCAGCATGGAATTCCTATAGTTAGAAAAAATCGGATAAGCAGATAGGTTTTCCAGACTGGAATCTAAATATGAAGAAGATTTTGAAGATACTGTGATTGCTTCGGTGGAATTAAAAAGTGACATTAAAAGCCAGGCGTGTAACATATTAAAGAATTGCCGGCCACCATAGACGATATGAAAATTAACTCTAAAAATGATAGGTTTAAAACTAAAATCAATCATGTTAAGAAAAGATACAGCATTTTCCATGTGATGGAGTACTTGTGTGCGCAGAATGTGTAGTAATTCCGTTATCACTACAAAAAAGATTTTGAAAGCATCCCACGAAAGATATCCAAGATGAGTGAGGATGAAGTTCCTGATGAGAAGCTTACTGGCCAAATCGGACAAACATATTCAAAATACAGTCAGAATAAGTAATGGGTTTCATTCAGCAAAACTCTCCACCAACAAGTTATCCCGCGTGGCTGAACACCTTTGTCCAAACGACATAAAGATTTTGCCGGACCGCTAACCGAACGTTGTTCAAAATATGGAGTACCTGTCAGTAAGATTTTCTTTCCTCGTTTTAGTCAACAATTCGAAAAACATTTGTTGTTGTTGTTGTTGTAGTAATAGTTACTGTTTATGTTGCTGTTTTTGTTGCTGCAATTGTTGTTGCATTTTGGTTTCTGCAACTCTTGTTCTAGTTGTTGTTTCGGAGCTGCAACATTTGCGACATGAAAACTTTCAGTTCCTCCATATTTGCTGTACTCTGCAGAATTGTTTTGTAGAATAATTTTCGTTGTTTTCACGTATAAGCTCAAACGATTCTTTATGTAATTTGAAACGATCCCTCATCGCCACATTTGTAATGTCATATTTTGTAAATCTCGTTTCGAATTCTCATCGTCATTTTTGTAATGTTACACTTGTAAATCGTATAAACTTCGAATCCTAGTCGCCATTTAATAACCTTGCTAGGGTTAACAAAATCACATTGTCCGCTCCCTTTATAACTTCATTCAGTCGAAAGAAACTCGACATTAGTTTTATAATTTTACTTTTGTAAAATCACTTTGTAAAGTCAAAGATACAAGTATAATTACGCCTTCGAATAATAATGTGTCAAACACTTATCCTTCTCACGCACTCTCTCTTTCTCTCGCTAATCACTTTATACCCCCCCTCTCTCTCTCTCTCTCTTCACACACACACACACACACACACACACACACACATATATATATATATATATATATATATATTAGCAGTATCGCTCGGCGTTGCTAGTCGTAAACTGAATTTGAAGGCTAAATAAGACTTCTGAGTAAATGGTATCATGGCTGAGACTACGAACTACAAATATACCTACTTAGAGCCAAACCAGAAGCATAAAACTAAAATAAAAGGGCTGAAAAAAATACAGACATACAGGCAGATAAACAGACACACACATACACACACACATCTTGCCTTTTATACATATATATTATCGATTTTCTGCACTATTGTAAGAACTGCAACCTTGAAACTTCTGAATATCGTTTCTTATTTCTTTGTCTATGAGTGTATCAAATTTGATTAAAATCGGAGCACTCCTTCTATAACCCGATTTTTTTGATTATCGATATTTATCGGGGGTTCCTCGACACAAAACCTAGCTAAGAACAATCGCAGACGCCTATAGTACAACTGTGTAAATTTTCAAAAATATCGGTTCAGCCGTTTCGGACTCTATAGGTAACGGACACACGCACACAGACACACAGACACATAACACACAAAGTTCATTTATAAATAAGTTTAGATTATATATATATATATATATATATATATATATATATATATATATATATATATTCTATGTGTTACGGGATTCAAGTAGCACAGTATCACTAATAACTTGAGAACGAGGTCGACTGTGTTTACTCACTGGCGATCCGTGTTCGGATACAAATGTTGGCAGTGACACATTATTTCTATATGACACCTTGGTAGTATGATATACATTGTCGAATGTGGATGTTTTCAATATAGAACACATATAAATCAATTGAGGTTTATATATGCACAGAATAAGCAACCAGTACAATTTAATTCACCGTTGTACGTATATTATGATACTAATGAAATACCTATTCCGACAACTAATATAACAAATATTAGTTTTAAAATAGCATATATACTTACACCAAGAACCATCAGAAAGGAGGTGGCTACTTGCTGTCTCGACTTGTCAGTTTCTTTGCCTTCGGGCAGTGAGCCACTAGTCACGGGTAGGACTGGTGGGCAACTGTCTTCCTTGCTGCCCTTGGGCAGATGATGTTTCGCCGAAGGGTAGAACATCGTCTGGGGAAAATCGACAGTAGCCCTGACCATGCCTTGTGCTTAGTCTATAGGATATTTTTGGCAGAGCTTGGAGATTTCACTTTAAAATAGATTTTTGCCGCATACCACATACTTGGGGAGGTAGATAAATAACGAGTTAGCTACTCCCGCGAGTTTATTTTATTGGACTCTCTGCCTTCTCGTCTGGGGAAAAATAGGCAAGAAATCTTTGCCCAAGATTAACGAGTAGAATTTTCCACTATAAAATGGACTTTTGCCACATTCGGTCTCATTGGGCAGGCAGATAATTACTGAATTAGCCACTCGCATTAGCTTGACTTTTTGGGACTCTCTGCCTTCGGACAGAGAGGAACCCTGACGAGGTTCCGCTGAAAGGGCAGAATCTCGTGTGGGGAACAATAGGTGACCGACCTTGCCTTGTGCATAGTTCACTGGATATTTTTGGCAGAGTTTAAGGGCTTGGATATCCCACAATAAAATGGCCTTCTGCCGCATTCAGTCTCAGTGGAGAGGAGGCGATAAATACCGAGCTAGCTGAGAGCGAACCTTACCTTCTTACTATATAATTCAATAAGAGTACGTCGATACTAAGTGACATTATATTTCATAATAGTTCATATATTTTTCTTTCTTTCTTTCATAACAGATCCCATGTGGTATTTATTTCTACCTAGTGAAACCCGTGGAATTTCTACCTAAAGATAATTATGATTTCCTGGAAAAATTTTACTTTGTCATACTACAAATGATAGTAACGTCTTCAAACATAAAGGTATTGGATAATAAAATAACGATAACACAGTGTAATTTTATTAAAATATTTATAAAAGTAATGGACATAGAAGCTACTTTACTGTAATCTTATATTAAGCGGCGTATGTACAGACCATAACCAAAACACTGTACGCTCTTTTGTGAAAGATTTTGAAAGAGAAAATGTTTGTTATTACTGAAAAAACATGGCTCCTGTGTCCATTGTAAACAGAAAAGACCAATTGAGTAATGGTCAATGTGTAGAGGCCAGAAATTTCGTTATTAGATCGCGAGATATTGCAACAAACCTGCCTATTTTTACTACAACTTACTACAACTGCTACTACTATGGTAATGCTATAGGCTCTCTCCTCCTACTCTCTCATTCTTTACTACCCCTTCCGTTTGGCAAAGGTGAGAGAAAGGCTGAGGAGATTATAAAAAGATAGAGGGGGGAGGAAAAGCTCGTGTAGAAAGTAAGTGTGTTATCTTTCTTCAGTGGCGTAACGGACGGAGGAACTAATTAATTAAGGAAGAAACAAGCAGAATTATTATATGATATTAAACTTAATAAAAAGATTCAAAGACTCCAGTATCTGCGTTGATTCTATTCTATATTTTGCTTTTTTATATCTACTTCTTCTTTTATGTGCCATGTCCTTTCAGGACGTCGGCAATCATGGCTTTCCACATCTCTCAATTCCTGGAGTCTCTTAGTACGCTTTCTCCTGTTGTACCATGCACTACTCGTTCCGTCATCCACCTGATCAGGTCCTTCAAATATATTATCTGCAGTTTACCCCTGTCTCTTTTTCCCTTTAATCTGGCCTGTTAGAATCAGGTTCTCCAAGCCCTCCTTCCTCATTGCACGTCCCAGAAACTTCAGCTCTCTCTTCCTGTGGTCAGTATTTTCGTTTCTATCCTTTTAAAAACTCTTGGGAATACCAGGTGCTGTAAGCGTTTAGTGACGGATGTGCGTTGTGGTGCAGTGGATATCAGCTCGGAAAGAGAAATCGGTGAGCCGAGTTCGAATTCCAGTTAAATACCCTGCATTCACTTAAGCACTGATACCCTTGGGAAATGTATTAATTCGTTCCTTCCCTCCAGGGTAGGACTTGGAGACCCTGCCCTTAAAAACAAATCCCAATGAATCTTGATACTCGAAAAGAAAAAAGTATTACTAGACACAAAAACTTATATAAAAACCAACAATTGTTGAAAGAAAAAGGTATTACCAGCAATAAATAAATAAAATTTAGTTGGCAATAAATGACCCGCCGAGGTTGATATGCCATAAAAACAAAACAAACAAAATTTTCAAAACCTCATCATTGCGCACATGCTCGGCATCCTTCTGTAGAACCAGATTTCAGCTGCTTCAAGTTTTTCCTTTATCTTCGAAGATATTGTCCAACAATTACTGCCATATTGAAGAACCGACGTCAAATAGCGATTCAGTACTCTCCTCTTTGTTTCTAGCGAAATTGTCTTTTTATGCATACGTACATGTGTATTTTCTCATGAATGCTTAACATATGTATTCATATTTTTGTCTATCTATTTTAATGGGATGTGCCGATAGCGTTACGAATGGAATAGGGCCTCGATAAATCTTGTTCAGATTCAGATTGCAACAGTTTTGTTCACTTCACGTTTGTGTCTTTGTGAAAAGCGTAAACCCGTCTTTTCTTTCCTCACAAAATAACTCTGGGAAAACTGTAATGAGGATTGGGCCTTCCAGTTTTCCTAAGGTTAACAGTTTATAAAAAGTGTATTGATTTCTGATGTGCAGAAAACGCAGCAGGAAACTGCTTTAATGCATGCAGATATTAAATAGAGGAGGGTTAAAAAGCCATGATGGCCGAGGTACAGAAAACTTCCGACTAAAACAACTTTTTCTCAATAACTCTTACATTGTGGGTGAAACTCCCGAGAGAATGATTTCTGTCTCATACAAAATTAACCACTTCAATCAACCTTTATCAACATATCCTCATAATATGCATCTTTTGCTCACTTGTATACCCTTAAAACAATCTCATCTAGTAAACTCTACCTTGAGTAAGTTTTGGACCTTATATTGAGTGAAGGCATTTTTTAACTGAACTATCTCATCATCGTGTTACGCTATTCCAACTGCACCAAATTGCAGACACACGTGATTTTT
Source organism: Ascarosepion bandense (assembly GCA_037127315.1). Taxonomy (NCBI): domain Eukaryota; kingdom Metazoa; phylum Mollusca; class Cephalopoda; order Sepiida; family Sepiidae; genus Ascarosepion; species Ascarosepion bandense. The sequence goes on along the minus strand of JBBBDQ010002249.1, from coordinate 1,095,944 downwards.
TAAAGAATTTCAGGAGAGAGGTTGCCACTCGCTGTCTCGCCCTGTGTGTGTTTTAGCCTTCGAGTAGTGAGCCACCAGTCACGGCTAGTCAAACAGTCAAATAGTCATATAGTCTGAAAATGACGATTCAGTGGCCTGAAGAGATTTAACTGCGAAGATCGTGACTGGTCGAAATAATACAATGTATTTTGCCCGAACTTCCGCCATGATAATAATGATAAACTAGTAAGAAAGATGCCGAAGATGGAAAGCAATGAAACACTCGCAAGGCCGCGTATAGGCTTTTGAAGTCTATCAGAAATAGAAAGTTGGGACTGTCGTTGATCAGACCGATAGATTTCAGTGAATGGCTAAACAGCTTTGGAACTTTTATCAAGCAAAAGAAAACAAAACGTTGTCTGGTTTTCAGGCACTTTCCAACCTTGTTGCACGTCAGTATCGTCCCCTTTGGACAATATTTTCAAGAAGTCATTTCTTTGATTAATCGACCACAGTGAGATGCGAAACCTGTTTCTCTTAGCCTCTCATGTTTTTGCCACGCAGTCATGCACCGGCACTAACTTTTCTCCTAAATTCATTTATATCGCTTCGAAGTAAATTGAAATTAATGGTTCATTTTTGGTTGTTTTGAAAGCCATTTCATCGTTACCTAAAATGATTTATCGTTTTGATCCGCTTTTACGATGATTGTGAGATTATAAGCGATTTTCTAATTAATAAGATTCATCACGGAAAGGAAATTATGAAATTAGTTCTCTTTCTGTAGAAAGAAATGCCCGGAGAAGTATACGGACAAGATGGTTGATAAGTTTAAGTATCCAATACTATACAATATTTTAGACAAGGCATAAAAATGAAAACGTTATGAAAATTAAATCAATTTATTTCGCTTCAGAATACGAATTGATTAATAACTAAAATCTCCAATCCTATAAACTAATTTTTAACCATGTATAATAATTGAATTCGTATACAAGTAATTTTCTATTTAAAATTACAAATATCTATCGATAAATATTGTCTCCAATACTATAGAAAATTTCAGACCAGGTTAACTAAAGTAAAGGTATCTAGAAATATATAGAAAATTTATTAACGCCACGTTTCGCTGGAGAACGCGTGCTTCTCTGGCTTCCTCAGGTTAGAATGAAATAATGACAGCGTGTGAGGAAAATGCTTTGGGATTTCTGAGAATAGGTGGGCATCATAAATCAAATGAAATTAGCTTATCACACCCAATGTCCATACTCGAATGTCTTTTTGCCTGTTTGTTTGTTTTATAAATATTGGTGTTGTTGGATTTTATGTAAGGAATGGGTTGTTTTTTTTTGTTTTTTTTTTGTATATATAGACACTCGTAGATCTATGCATACAAATGCACCCAGTTATATACATATTTAGAGCTATCTTAACAACAGTCCGTCAGGTCATTTCCATACGTTATACACACTTGGGTGATCATTTCTCTCTCAAGTAGACAAAATTTCAGCAGTAGGTTGCCATTGCTTTCTTCTATCGACTGGTTGTCAAATTATGCTGATGGAAGAAAAGATGAATTAATACCTTCCACAAGGATATTTGTGCATAATGAAATGAAATGAACTCGACTGGAATTCGAACTCGGCTCTCGGCTTTCTCATTCCGATTTTATATCCATTACACTACAATGTACATTTTTTGGCGTATATATATATATATATATATATAGTCATCCGCGGACAGATCCGTTTCGCTGTATCAGAGGTCATCAGTACGGTTAGACTCCGATTGCTTTTAACCCAGGATTGAAACCCGACCGAATTGGCGTCAGTCGGCGATTCTACCTCTGGGCTATGGGCGTTCGGTAGAAGAAGGCAGACTTTTAGCGTGTATATTGCCATTATACCCGCCCAATATCCAGAGTGCTCTAATCCATTCCTGAATGAGCGATGCGTATATGCCAGATTTGGCCAACAATCTCTCTTTTCATTGAAAATTACAGACTAGGTATCCTCATTAAGCTTTTTATATAATTTTCATCTGTTCGAATAATTTGATTTTCTCAACGCACACATTCATTACTGTTTTCTTTTCTTTCATTTAAATAGAACGCGTTAAAATACACAAAGTTAAAAAAAAACAAAAAAAACAAGATTTATTATCTACATTTTAATATTCATCCGTTACTTAATAACACATGACACATATCTGGCGCTCACTTATATAAACGATAAACAGACACACATACAGTGAACGGACGTGAAATCAAGCTCTCCCACCATTTTGAAGATGAGATTTTGATCTCGAAATATTAATGAATAATAAATAGGTAATACCCAACACCTTCTTTACCTTCCTTTATTTTACTAAACGCATTGTGATAGTTTTAAATACTACCCATACAGCTTATATACACAATGCTTCAAGCAAATTTTTTTTTCTTTTCGGAACTCAAATTATATAAGAATTTTTCAAAGTTTTGTAATATTGAGCGCTTTCGGCTATACTTTTAATCATTATAAAGAATTAGTTTTGTTTTGTTTAAAAATAAACATATGGTAAGTTTATGGATACAGAATTTTGTTTAAGTTCCGAACACAGTAAGTACAATGTTACCATGTTCATAATTGATGTCATTTATTGTGGGATTTCTCTTTTTAGTAAGTAATGCCTCCATTATTTTTTTATCCTCTTTTTGCATGTGGATGATTCTATTATGTATGTATTAATTAGCGATTTTCCCGAGATAGATTGCCATTACTTTCTGCAGTAGACTGTTTGCCAAACAAAGCTTTAGAATCAAATCTGTCCTGTTATTTGACACATAGCTGGGGAAGAGGCGACGGATTAATACCTTATTTGAGCTTAAGACCTAACACACTAACTCGCACACATTCCCTTCAACACTCTCCCTACGTACCTCCTAACTCGTCTATCACCCTCCTTCTGACATTTCCTATACCCATTCGCTCTATGTAACCCCCTGCGCTATAGTGGCAGTGAACTGCCTTGCATGGGGTGATATGATTAAAAAAAAAGTGAATACAACGAATCAAACTGGAATTCGAACTCGGCTCTCCGATTTCTCGTTCCGAGCCGATATACACTGCACCATCATGCCCAAGCATAAACAAATCTTATGATCTGTTTATTGCTTTTTTGCTGTTTGCACACATACATGTAACTATATATATATATATATAGTCATCAGCAGACAGATCAGTTTCGCTGTACCACAGCTCATCAGTACGGTTAGACCCCGATTGCTTTTAACCCAGGATTGAAACCCGACCTATGTGGCGTCACTCAGCGATTCTACCTCTGAGTCATGGGCGCTCGGTAGAAGAAGGCAGACTCTTTAGCATGTATATTATCATTATACACGCCCAATAGCCAGAGTGCTCTAATTCATTAGTGAATGAGTGATGCGTACATGCCAGAGTAGCTAGTATTTTTCAAAGTCTACCATTCTTCCAGAGTGCTCAATCAGGGTGTGAGAGCGTAAATAGTCATCCGCAGACAGATCTGTTTCGCTGTATCACAACTCATCAGTACGGTTAAACTCCGATTGCTTTTAACCCAGGATTGAAACCCGACCGAAGTGGCGTCACTCAGCGATTCTACCTCTGGGCCATGGGCGCTCGGTAGAAGAAGGCAGACTTTTTAGCATGTATATTATCATTATATATTATGTATATTACATTATATATACATTATCATTATGTATATTATCATTATATATATATTCCTTGTTTAAACGGGGTTAACAATACATGTCTTGAACTGACATATTGAAAATTGCAATTTCCCACTAAATTTTATCTGAATTTACAGATAAATAAATTAATACACACACACACACATATATATATATATATATATATATATATATACTATACCTGTACAAGGTTGAGTAATGAATCAATTATCAAAATAAGGTTGAATCAATTATCAAAATAAGGTTAGCTTAAATTTTATGAGGTTCCTTTAGTACCGTTTCCAATCCATTAAAATAATTTTTACCTTAGAAGAAATACGGAAACTATAATTAAAATGAAGTCGACTTTTCTGACGGTTAATTGATGAGTTCTTTAAATCTATAAAAATAAGTTTTAAAGCAGAGATTATAATAATGAAGAGAATTCATTTATCCAAAAATATGAAGAGAATTCATATTTATCCACAAATAAAGTTCATTTCATAATAAAATATTCAAAACATAGGGCGAGAATATTTAACAACTTTTTGGATCCAGTGAAACAAACAAGGCTTCGGCCTTAATTATCATCCATTTGCACAGAATAAACTCAGGTTCGGTACCGGAAGAAAAAAAAGGTTGACCTTTCAAAACATCTTAAGGTCCTGACAACAATGAGAATTGTAATAGTGTTAAATCGGTGCTGAAGGGGAGGGTGAACAAAAAATTGCATATTTCCGGCAATGTGTTATCACGCAAATTTTTTTCTCATCTCAGATGTTATACTGCGAATGGGATTGCAGTTTTTCATTAGCCCGCACATTTTCTCGTATAACTCAGGCATAGTTCTCAGTATAGACAAACACTATCTCCCAAGGACGTCACACATTAGAAACACATGAAACACGTTTCAACGGAGCTTTGTGCATTACCGAATTCATTAAAAGCATTTATCTCGGCTGGTAGAAACGTCACATGGTATGAAAGATGAAGGAGAGGCTTAGGCAGCAGAAATGTGGTTTTACTGAAGGATGCTGAGGATACCAGAGACTGAGCACATGTGCAACGATGAGGTGTTGGAAAGGATGCAAACGAGAAGAAAGTTGAAAATAATTACCTAGAAGAGAAAAATAAGGTTCGTAGGACACCTAATGAGGAAGGAAGGCCTGGAGAACTTGATACTCACAGGTTGGATAACTGAAAGAAGAGACAGGGGAAAACAGCGCGAGACGTACTTGTTAGGTCTGAGCAAATGGTTGACAGAGCAGGATTTGGGGGAGATACCAAGGGGAAAATTACTGAGAGCGACAAGAGACAGAGCCAAGTGGAAGGCTATGATCGCTTACGTCCTAAAAGGACACGGCATATGAAACAGAAGAAGAAGAAGAAGAAGAAGAAGAAGAAGAAGAAGAAAGATGAAGAATAGATTGGCAACTAGGTCTCAAAGTTTTACTGTTGGGCTAGTTTGATGTTACTGTAAGCTCTATTTTAATAATTTTTTTATTGCCCTTCTCGCTTGTGGAACTCGATTTCGGGTTCTCGCTTCACTGCCACATACAACCTTCTAATTCGAGGCTAGTTGCAACAGTCTTTTTTTCTGAATGCTGCTTTTTTTCATTCGCAGTAATCTCATGCGTCTTATTGGCATTATCACATTCCTTGGAATGAAATGATTAAAAAGAATTACGTTAACTAAAGAATAATCGGACAGCATAGCATCAATCTTATCGGATATTCATTGAAATATCAGATATGTAACGCCTTAAGAAGACAGAATTAAAAAAGGACTATGTGGCGACAACTCAATTTCTTCGCTATTTGTAATATAAGGCGGTGGCATATTACTTATATATTATCCGCGTGTTGTGTCAGTAAAGTCGTTATTTGCTCTTGAATATTTAACATATTCCCTGCGTATTTTATAAGGTAATTCTATCCCATAATTCCGCCTCTGACCGGAACGTTTGAGTTTCATAAGCTTTTTCTGCTTTCTTGTATCTTTTCTCAAATAGAAACACAATATCTCTTTTCTCTAGGCTCTTTTGAATCTTCCACAAGGGTGGGGAAACTGATCCTTTTGCTAGGATATGACAATCGTTTGTTAAGTAATATTTGTTGGAGTTTTTGGGGTACGTTTGTATACTAGTGAGCCAGCCATGAGCTGACTCATTTTATAGTTCATCAATAAAATGGTTAACCAATCAGGAGGCTCAAAATATTCAGTGCGACGTGTATAAAAGGCGACCATATTTTCCAGAGTATTGGCGATATAATCCAATTCAGTAGAGTGTCTCATTCGTGAGTGTTAATCTTTGACGTTGTTTCATTGAACAGATTACGTACTGCGCTGTATTCTATATCCATAGACTATGGTGGACATAGTCAACAATATTTTACTAAGGGGATATGCTGATTAAATTTCTGTAAAATGGCTGAGCCTTATTGATTAATAACTAGCAGTATAGCCCGGCGTTGCTCGGGTGTAATGAAAGCTTTAAAACTAATCCATGGTCCTGGAGCATAGACACTTTGGACGTTAGCACGAAAGACTAAAAAGCAATAGTTGTTTCCAGCGAAACCGTAGACTGAAAGAAAAATGAATGGATGTAAGTCAAACTTTGATTTCCTGGTATCGATATCAAATAAGTTTTTTTCTTCGTAAACTGAATTTTGAAGGCTAAATTGTAGATGGTATCATGGCTGAGACTAAGAACTACAATTATACTTACTCAGAGCCAAACCCGAAGCAAACACTAAAATAGAAGGGCTGAAAAAAATACAGACATACAGGCAGATAACCAGACACTCACACAAACATCATGCCTTTTATATATATATATATATATATATTATCGATTTTCTGCACTATTGTAAGAACTGCAACCTTGAAACTTCTGAATATCGTTCCTTATGTCTTTGTCTATGAGTGTATCAAATTTGATTAAAATCGGACAACTCCTTCTATAACCCGATTTTTTCGATTATCGATTATCGATATTTATTGGGGGTACCTCGAGACAAAACCTAGCTAAGAACACTCGCAGACGCCTATAGTATAACTGTGTAAATTTTCAAGAAAATCGGTTTTGCCGCTTCGGAGTCTATAGATAACAAACATACAGACACACACACGCACAAAGTTTCATTTATAAATAAACTTAGATTAATATTGAGATGTATACAGCGACGTCACATACTCTGAATTACTCATAAAAAATCAAAATATGGAATTAGTAAATACTTAGGAGAAGATGTGTTTTGTATTGCAGTGGTTATATGCTCGGAACTAGAAATCGAAGAGCCGAGTTCGAATTCCAGTTGAATTCCTTATATTCACTCATGTAAATACCTTGTAAAAGGTGTTATTCAATCTATTCTCTGTCCAGCTATAGGTTAAATTGCAGGTCAAATTGAGTTCTATAGCCATGGTTGGCAACCAGTCTACCGCAGAAATTAATGACAACCTACTGCGGGAAAATCTTCTGCCTAGTCAGTTATTCGAGATGTGATCGCCTAAGCGTGTAGTGCGTATGGCACTTAATTTACTGAAATACATATAAACAATTCTAATAACACAGGGTTTAAAGTAGTGATAATAAATTTTGTATAGAAGATAAATGTTGTGCAGTAGTTTTCGCACTGAAAGTTATAATCCTGTTATGTCGGTTGCTAATCCACTTAACGCACCCAAAATATTACGAACTTGGTAGTCTTCCACTGTAAGCTGACTCCTTAGTATTCGGTTAACTGCCGACTAATATCAACTGCCTAGTAGTTCTACTGAAGTCCAATAGAACTCTAAAGAACTCTCTAGAACTTCTAAGAACTCCTATGAACTTCCCAAGAACTTCTCGAGTTAACTTCTTGTTAACTCTTATTACCATAGGAGGGAGAGTCCATTATCTGAGGAATAGGTATGTTTTACCATAACAATAAGGCACTTGAATGTAGAGTAGATTTTGATAAGGTTTGTGTCGCTTAACATCTCAAGTTATTACAAAATGGACACATTAACCTAAAACCCCGGCTCGTGTTCTTAAATACTCCCGTTAGCTTTCATATAGGTTTCATGTATGGCATCCAAGTCGTTCTGAAATAGTTACGCTCACATCTGTATGCAACCGCACTTTCAGCTTTAAACAGGGGCAATCATTCATTAAACAGTGTAAACTGGCGGTACAGAGTCACAATTAAATAGCTGTACGAAGAATAGAAACATACATTAATACTTAAAAAACATACATTAATACTTAAAAAACATACATTAATACTTAAAAAACATACATTAATACTTAAAAAACGATATAACACTCAGAGTTCTCGGAAAGCATTTGTTTTTAATGTTTGGGATAGAAATTTTTATAATTTAGGTTTTATATCTAACTTGCAGCCCATTAATAAATGCTGACTGTTTTTTCATAAGGAAACGGATTGAAGCTATAGGGAGATAGTTTATATTTATTAATTCAGCCTTGTGTCATACATAACCGAATTCCCTACAACTTACTATTATTCAGAATTATCAGAAGGTAGTAAATTGGAGATTGGTTACGTGCAAGAATAAAAGTATACATTTTGCAAGTTTAAATAGAAATTTATTGATGGAAAAGTATAACATGAATTGGTAGAAGTTAATGTTCAGTGAGTAAGTTAAGGGTATCAAGAGTTCATTGCAGCATGAGTGTGCGTTATTGTTGGATAGGATAGTCTTTGAAGTTATCGCCCAGTGTGAAGGAAGGAGGTGAGGGGTGAACGACGAAGAAGAAGGAGGTGAGAGAGAATGAGAGAGGCAATAATAATACAATCGCTTGACGTTTGTCATGGGTACGTGTTTATTGCGCTCATCTTAACTCTCTGACACGACTGTCGTCTTGTCCAGTCTTTTATATCTTTTAGGAATTCACTCCCGGATGAAATTCTGGCCTTTCTGTTGGGCAACAAACATTTCGCATCGAGGTATGAAATTTCGCAAGTTTTGTGTGTGTTAAGCAAAGTTTGTAGATTCGAGAAAAATCGTTTATTTCAAACAAGGAGACAAAATTAAATTTCAAATGTAGATCTTGTTTTGTGCCTTACAGGATTAAAGAAACGGATAATACTAACATTAGCATTAATATTACAAAACATAATGGTAAAGATACACCGGATTTCATATTATGAATATCCTGACTTACTTTATAAAATAGCATGTACGTTCGTTCGTTGTTTAGAAGTTGTTTGCAATGCAAGATTATTTTGTTTTTATTCGATAATGATACAAACATTACTGGTTAAATAGAAACATCATAAACTGTGTTATTTTATCTGGGACGCTTACAAGCATATTAGTCAATGTCGTCAAAACTGGCACCAAGTGTATTTGAACAGATGTAAACCACTAAATGTCTTTTAGAAAAATTGTTCCACGCGGTAGGAGGATCTACTACTCAATCAACCTTCCTATGAATAACAACAAAAAAATGTGGAATAAATATGTTTAGACAGAATTGATCATTTTATGATGTTTTTTTAATCGTAGCTTAGATTTGGTACAAGGTTGAAGATATGAGGCCTTCTGAGAGACTCGAGCTCACTACTTAGAAATGATTCTTCTAGAAGCCGACAATCTTGTTAACCATTACATCACGTTTTGGTACCTAAATGGTGATTTTCAGGGCATAGCGTGGATGTAGTACAAATCCGAAAGTATGGATCAAATTGTGAGGTTTGAACGCATTCAGTCATAACTATTGTAGCGAGACAAGCTGACTATCCATTACACAAAGCCGAAGTGTCCAAATGATTTTCTATTCGTAGCATAGATTTGCCCAAGACCCAATATGTTGGACACCCAGTGAGGATAGAGCTCACTTATTAGGCGTAAGTTTTATAGCGAGACAAGCTTGCTAACCATTACGTCGAGTTGCCCAAAAGTGATTTTCTAAGCTCCGCTTAGATGAGTTAATAGACCGAACGTATGCAGCTCTGATTGAGGATCAAATTGTTCTAGTGAGAAACGCTTGCTAACCATGACATCAAGATGCCCAAAAGTGATTATCTAAGCGTAGCTTAGATGAGGTAATAAACCGAACGTATGCATCTCATATTGAGGATCAAATTGTTCTAGTGAGAAACGCTTGCTAACCATGACATCAAGATGCCCAAAAGTGATTATCTAAGCGTAGCTTAGATGAGGTAATAAACCGAACGTATGCATCTCATATTGAGGATCAAATTGTTCTAGTGAGAAACGCTTGCTAACCATGACATCAAGATGCCCAAAAGTGATTATCTAAGCGTAGCTTAGATGAGGTAATAAACCGAACGTATGCATCTCATATTGAGGATCAAATTGTTCTAGTGAGAAACGCTTGCTAACCATGACATCAAGATGCCCAAAAGTGATTATCTAAGCCTAGCTTAGATGTGGCTACAGGCCGAAGGTATAGAGACCCCAGCGAGGCTCGAATTGCTTTATAGAAACATGCTTGCTAAACAGTACACAACATTGAAATTCGCTTATCATTTCTTTAATGTTACAGAAAAGAAGACGTTTTTTTTTTGCTTTCTTTGTTGTTTCACTATTTTTTAAACCTTTCACTTTATTTCGCCTTTTATTTTATTTTATTTATTTATTTATTCATTTAATGCATTCATTTATATATATATATTTTTTTTTTTGGTTTCGTCTTTTCTTTTTATTGTTTTATTATTGGAGACACAGGAAGTGAGGTTAACTGGTTAACCGATAAGAATAGAGCGTGCCTTTCTTAGCACTTAATTGGACGGGCGTAAACGTTTGCATCGCAGACACAATATTCGTCTTTTCCCCTTATATAGAAGAACTTGCGCAGGTGTCACTTTATTGCGTTCCGAGCAACGTAACCTTCTTAGTCATCGAGAATTTTCGAGAAACAAAAGACAGATGTAAATAGACGAAAATGAGACAATTTAGGCCATCAAGTATTGATTATTTAGAATAGAGCTTCTTAGCAATTTTTTCTGGTGTAAAAGAATACAATAAATGGTATGTCCTTGAATATAGATAGTTTGATGCGAATTTAAAGTGAATCATAAAACGGTTGCAAAAAAAAAAACAAAAAAAAAACTAACAAATATCTATCTATCTATCTATCTATCTATCTATCTATCTATCTATCTATCTAACTTTAAAGAATAAATAAAATTCACCCATTGACGAAAAAAAAATCACATGTATTTGAAATGATTTTTTGAACATTAATTTTGATCAATACTCGTATTTAAGTAGATATTCTGTTTATAATCAAACAGTATTATATATTTATTTTTACTGGCCTGATTATTTACGATAATCATCATGTTACGGAAATTAACGAAGATTAACGAAACTTGGTTATAAACAAGCGACAATTTGAAATGATTTGTTTGAACATTATTTTTGATCAATACTCGTATTTAAATAGATATTCTGTCCATAATCAAACAGTATTATATATTTATTTCTATTTACAATAATCTTTTGTTACGACAGAATTCGAAGGATTCGAATTTGCGAGTCTATCCAGATGGCATCTACAAAGTGATCTGGCGCGTCTTAGACCTCTCGATCAGTTTTGAAGCCTGCTGAATGACATATTTTCGTAACAAAAATTTGTCGTAAATAATCAGGCAGGTAGAAATACATATATAAATACTGTTTTATTATAAACAGAATATTTACTTAAATACGAGTATTGATAAAAAATAATGTTCAAACAAATCATTTCAAATTGTCGCTTGTTTATAACCAAGTTTCGTTAATCTTCGTTAATTTCCGTAACATGATTATCGTAAATAATCAGGCCGGTATAAATAAATATATAATACTGTTTGATTATAAACAGAATATCTACTTAAATACGAGTATTGATCAAAAATAATGTTCAAACAAATCATTTCAAAGTGCCGATTGTTTATAACCAATTTAATCTCAGTAATATATATATATATATATATATATATATACAAGGGTCATTCAATAAATAAGGTGAATTTTTTTATATAAGGACTTCTAAGACAGATAGAAGCTTACATTTTTTTTTATTTTTCAACGTAGTCTCCCAGCAGTGTCACACGTTTTTTCCATCTGGGCACAAGCTTCCGTATTCCCTCAGAGTAAAAATCTTGGAACTGATGTCTCAGCCAATCGCTCACAGCACTTTTGACTTCATCGTCACTTTCAAACTTTGGGCCTCTCGTGAACGCTTTCAAGGGACCAAACAGGTGAAAGTCTGAAGGGACAAGGTCTGGTCTGCAGGGGGATGAAGGAGCAGTTCCCAACCCAACTCCTTGATGGTCTTCACCGTTTCGACTGCTGTGTGAGGACTTGCGTTGTCTTAATGCAAGACGACTCCATGTGACCGATGATTCCTGCGTCTGTCTCAACAGATAGGCTCAGAATCCTTACAATGTCATCCACTGTCAACCTTCTGTCAGACTGAATGAGGTCACTGACTGATTCGATCAACTCAGGATACCTCACTTCTGTAGACCTCCCAGGCCTGTCTTCATCGTCAACACTGTTTCGTCCTTCCTTAAACAATTTAGCCCATTTGTAGACAGTTTCATATATATATGATCGATTTTCTGCACTATTGTCAGAACTGCAAACTTGAAACTTCTGAATATCGTTTCTTATGTTTTTGTCTGTGCGTGTATCAAATTTGATTAAAATCGGACCACCCCTTCTATAACCCGATTTTTTCGATTATCGATTATCGATATTTATTGGGGGTACCTCGACACAAAATCTAGCTAAGGACACTCGCAGACGCTTATAGTACAACTGTGTAAATTTTCAAGAAAATCGGTTCAGCCGTTTCTGAATCTATAGGTAACGGATTCACACACACACACACACACACACACACACACACACACACACACAAAGTTCCATTTATAAATAAGTTTAGATAGGCCACCTGAATGATTCTGTTCAAGAAGATATTTACCCTGTCTTTGAAATCAAAGTGATTTTCTAAAGGGACTGAAAAAACAAACTGAACAAGATCTACACTATTTATATTGTTCGGACTATTGTTCTCATCTTCACTACCATTTTGGCCGTTGTACGCTACGGCCTTTTTCACTTGCTATGAATTTTGAACCGAACCCTTTATTACGATCACTGGAGTATATCATTCTCATTCCATGTGTGATGCCACTTTTGGTAGCCACGTAGTTATTTCTCTTTAACTTAACTCTTCTAAGTTATTTGTTCAGCACTGCTGTAACCTGTTAATAAACTCACAACTCTTTGGAAAAAGTCACTGGAACTAACCAATGTCTATATACACTGGGTCATGTGTCCTTGAGAACAAATACTGCACAAGATCTGTTTACCCGTATTCCACTACTGCACTAAGTAGTGACGTTGTAATGTTTGTGGTTTTTTATATACATTGGGGTGATGGATAGAAGACAGTGAAAAGCATTTGTGTAATTTGTGCATGGTCCACGAGTTTCAGAACCAAATCTGTCCAACTATTTAACTCATAGATGGAGGGTAAAGCGACGGATTTATACCTTTAACATGGGTATAAGTGATGATGATGGGAACAATTAAAATATGAAAGAAATCATGTGACAATTAGAAGGTTAACTTCTTGATTGGGGCGCTCTCCACCTTTCCACGGAAATGGACTATTCGAATCACTATATAAAATAGTAGTGATTATACCTCAAAGAAGGAAGTCGAGTAAGAAAGTTGAGTAAGCGAGTCAGTCGGGTACTTCCGGTATTGCACCGGAAGTGTTCTATTAGTCAATCTATCACGTCTCTATGACGATACTGTATACTATTTACCTTGTTCTGTATTCTACTAATCCTCACCTCTTGTAAATATTTCTCTTTCCTGTCAATAAACTTACTTTTATACTATTACGTTGTTTTGTATTATTTCACATAATTCTGTTACCCGACGTAACACTTCTTTAGACGTAAAATAAAGATATGTTTTTTTTTAATTTTTGAGACAGGCAAAGTATGCCGCGTGCTTTATAATGTAACAACTGTTATTATCGATAAATATATAGCTACACGCCTAAGGCATTTGAGAACTAATTGAACATCGTAAATAAAACAAGTACATCTTACAAATAGCTATATTTATTGGAATTAAATTTAGTACACAGAAGGAGTAATTGTTTGGTTTTATGTTTCCTCGATGTGGCTGCCTTTCGCTGCAGTCAGTCAAGTACCATACGTGAAACACGTTTTGGGCGATCATGTCACTTTCGAGACATGACTGACTGGGCAGAAGATTATCCCGCAGTAAAATCGGGGGTGCCGAGCTCGAATTCCAGTTGAATTCCTTGCATTCACTTACGCACAAATACCCTTGGGAAAGGTATTAATCCGTATCTTCCCTCCAGTTATGGGTTAAATAATAGGACAGATTGGGTTCTATAGCCTTGGTCGGCAACCAGTCTACCGCAGAAAGCAATGGCAACCTACTGCGGGATGATTTTCTGCCCAGTCATTCATGTCTCTTTCGAAGCATGATCGCCCAAAGCGTGTATCACGGATGACACTTAACTGACTGACTGAATATAATAGTTGAAAACGTAATTAAATATTTTACTGAGCATAAAGTGGGGGATCGGTTTTCTATTGTTATGAAGTAACAAACTGAACTCTCACCAATTACTGCTTAATAATATAATACATCTCTTCGCCCTCTAGCTATGAGTCAAACAGCAGGACAAATTGGGTTCTATAGTCTTGGTTGGCAACCAGTCTACCGCAGAAAGCAATGGCAACCTACTGCGGGATAATATTCTGCCCAGTCAGTCATGTCTCTTTCGAGGCATGATCGCCCAAAGCGTGTATCACGTATAGCACTTAACTGACTGAAGTTAAGGTAAGAAAATGCGTCAATGCGATTTTTAAATCGTTTGATTAATTGAATTTATGTTTAATGCAGTTAAGTCAAGTAAATACGTCAGGTTGATTCTTTAAGTGTGTCGTTCTTAGCATTTATAAAAAGTGTAGTTAAGAAAATGCATTAAGTTGATTTTTGAATTGTTTGATTAGTTTATTTTATGATAAATGCAGTTAAGTTAATAAAATGCGCCAGGGTGATTTTTGATTGTATACTTCGTTTCATTTATGATAAACACATTTAAGGTAAGATAATGCATTAGGATTATTTTTAAATCCTTTCACATTTTGAATTAATAATAAATTCAATTAAGCTAAGATAATGCGTTAGGATAATTTTTTAGTTGTGTAGTTTGTTGCATTTGAAGTTTTTCCATTCTGAATCTATCCTGCACATATATAAATCTACCATCCGCCCGTGTATTAAATACTGTTGCCACATCTGGTCGGGTGCCCCTGCTATTCTCCTCGGGCTTCTACAACGGAGAATCTGTAACCTGATCGATACTGGCTTGGCAGACCGGCTGCAACCACTCTCTCACCGGCGTGACGTGATTTCCCTGTACCTCTTGTATGAATACTTTCACGGCTTCTGCTCCGATGAACTTAGATCATTGGTGCCTCCTAGGTACGAATTTACAGGAGATTCTAGATTAGCAACTAGGTCCCACACTTTTACAGTGAAACAGATAAGATGTAACCGTAATTTCTACTCCAACAGCTTCTTTTATCGCACTTCCCGCCTGTGGAATTCCCTTCCACATGTCTGCTTTCACGAGAGCTACAATCTCCAGGAGTTTAAATGTAAGGTCAATAGACACCTCCTATCACACTAACTTGCATCTATTCTCTCAACACTCTCACCATCTACCCGACCCTCATTCTCGGTATCCTTACCCGCCTATCACTCTCCTTCTGAAATTTCCTATATCTAACCATCCTTTCTCACCACTTTCCCCTCTATGTAGCCCCCTGCGCAATAGTGGCAGTGGAATGCCTTGCTCGGGGTGAAATGATTAAAAACAAAAAAATAAAAAACATGCGTTAAGGCGATGTTTAATTTTTTGATTAGTGGAGTTCATGGTAAATGAAGTAAAATTAATAAAGTGCGTTAGAGTATTTTTTTTAAATGTGTAGTTATTTTTATTCATAAAAAATGCAGTTTATGCAAGAAAATGCATTAAGGGGATTTTTAAATCGTTTGATTTGTCGAATTTATAATAAATACTGTGAAGTTTATAAAATGCGACAGGGTGATTTTTTAAGCGTGTACTTCGTTGCATATATGAAAAATTCAGGTAAGGTAAGAAAATGCATTGAGGGGATTTTTAAATCGTTTGATTTGTCGAATTTATAATAAATACCGTTAAGTTTATAAAATGCGATAGGGTGATTTTTTAAGCGTGTACTTCGTTGCATATATGAAAAATTCAGGTAAGGTAAGAAAATGCATTGAGGGGATTTTTAAATTCGTTTGCATGTTTTATTTTATGATAAATGCTATTAAGTTAACAAAACGCGTTACTGTGATTTTTTAAACGTGTAGTTCGTTGTATTAATGAAAAATGCAGTTAAGGTAAAAAATGTATTATGTTAATTTTTGAGCCGTTTGGTTGTTTTATTTTATGATAAATGCAGTTTAAGCTAAAATAATATGACAGGTGATTTTTTAAATGTGTTGCTCGTTGCATTTTTCATATATGCCGTTAAGTTAAGAAAATATGTTAAGGTGATTTTTTAATCATTTAACTAGTTGAATTTATCATAAATACAGTTAAGGTAAAAAAAATGATTCAGTTGATACTCAAGTGTGTAGTTCATAGCAGACATGAAAAATGCAGTTAAGGTAAAAAATGATTCAGTTGATACTCAAGTGTGTAGTTCATAGCAGACATGAAAAATGCAGTTAAGGTAAAAAATGATTCAGTTGATACTCAAGTGTGTAGTTCATAGCAGA
Organism: Ascarosepion bandense; assembly: GCA_037127315.1. Lineage (NCBI taxonomy): Eukaryota > Metazoa > Mollusca > Cephalopoda > Sepiida > Sepiidae > Ascarosepion > Ascarosepion bandense. The sequence continues at coordinate 1,079,430 of JBBBDQ010002249.1, read as the reverse complement.
CATGAAAAATGCAGTTAAGGTAAAAAATGATTCAGTTGATACTCAAGTGTGTAGTTCATAGCAGACATGAAAAATGCAGTTAAGGTAAAAAATGATTCAGTTGATACTCAAGTGTGTAGTTCATAGCAGACATGAAAAATGCAGTTAAGGTAAAAAATGATTCAGTTGATACTCAAGTGTGTAGTTCATAGCAGACATGAAAAATGCAGTTAAGGTAAAAAATGATTCAGTTGATACTCAAGTGTGTAGTTCATAGCAGACATGAAAAATGCAGTTAAGGTAAAAAATGATTCAGTTGATACTCAAGTGTGTAGTTCATAGCAGACATGAAAAATGCAGTTAAGGTAAAAAATGATTCAGTTGATACTCAAGTGTGTAGTTCATAGCAGACATGAAAAATGCAGTTAAGGTAAAAAGATGCATTCTGATTACTTTTTAATTATTTCATTAGTTAAATTTTTAATAAACGCCTTGAGGTAAGAAAATGCGTCAATGTGATTTTTCATTGTGTAGTTTATTGAAATTATGAAAAATAGAGTAAAGGTAAGGAAATTCATTTGGTTGATTTTTAAACTTTTTGATTATTTGATTTTGTGAAAAAAGCAGTTAAGGTAAGAAAATGTGTCAGGGCGATTTTTATGTGTAGTTCGTTTAATTTATAAAAAATGCAATTAAGGTAACAAAATGCAATAAGGTGAATTCTAAACGGTTTGATTAGTGGAATTTATAAAAACTGCAGTTAAGGAAAAAAGCATAAAGGTGATTTTTGAATATTTTGATTATTTGAATTTATGATAAATGCAGTTAAGGTTAAAAAATAGTGATTTTTGAAATTATAATTCGTTTAATTGATAAAACATGCAGTTAAGGTAAGAAAATGCAGTTAAGTGTTTTTTGAATGGATTGTTTAGTTGAATTTACGATAAATGCAGTTATGGGTTAAATAATAGGACAGATTGGGTTCTATAGGCTTGGCTGGCAACCAGTCTACTACAGAAAGCAATGACAACCTACTGAGGAATAATTTTCTGTCCAGTCAGTCAGCCCTCCACCTGGTTCATTTTCAATATTAATAAAATTAATATTTATAGGAAGTTTTTATTTGTTTTTTTAAATTAATATATATATATATTTTTTTTTTGTTTGCGACGATTGTTATTCTTTTCTTCTCCTGACCGAATATTTTTCTCGTCTGAATAAACAATTCGATTTCTACGCAATTTGCGTCTTGTCGTTCGCGTCGTTTAATACCTGACCACAATATGTTGACAGTAGAAAAAAATCAGTTATCAGCCAGCATGAACATATGTTAGAAAAGGTGAAGGCCAGGGTCAGAATGGTCAGCAATTAACCGGATTGTCTCATTGGCGTGTCTATCTGACAGTGATGGATTACCTTTGTCTGGGTTTGAATATAATCAAATACGGTGCGAATTCAACAGTTTTTAAGGATTCTGAAACGTCGATGTGCATTGTGCTGCATTGGATATCGGCTTGGAACGAGAAATCGGGGAGCCGAGTTCGAATTCAAGCTGAATTCATTACATTCACTTACGCGCAAATACCCTTGGGGAAGGTATTAATCCACCTATTCCTTCCAGTTATGGGTTAAATAACAGGACAGATTGCCTTGGTCGGCAACCAGTCTACCGCAGAAAGCAATGGCAACCTACTGCGGGATAATCTTCTGCCCAGTCAGTCATGTCTCTGTCGAGACATGATCGCCCAAGCGTGTATCACGTATGGCACTCAACTGACTGACTGACTGTCTGAAGCGTCGATATACCACCCACATTCAGTTTTGCGATTATCTAAGACCACCTAACGGAGATTACGCTGGGCCAACGTTCGACATGAGTTACTCTACCCTCAGTCTCCATACTGCCTTTTTAGATTCAATGCTGCCACTCTTTATATAATTTATACCAAAAAGAAATCGTCGTTTTCGTTGATACTGTTTTATGTACACCCTGGTGATTATTAATTAAAACTATTTTAGTTTCCTTTCTTTTAAAAGGTGGTCAGTTTTAAACACACTATTGTCACAGGGTGTAATCGGGTTATATGTTTACCTTAGATTAGGTCATTTGTAGTGGTGTGCAATAATATGAATCTATTTTCGGGATGAATGACGAAATTTGTTTGGTCTTGAGAAATATTGCGTCAACCGTGATTGCAGCAGATTTTTATCACGTAAAGACACTATTGTCTCGACTGTCGATTAGTTGTCTAAGACCAAAAAAATTAGTTAATTTATGCAGTGTCGACTTTATTATATATATAAATATAATATAATACTATATAATACTATATACTATAATATAATATAATAAATCTAATATAATATAATATAAATCTAATATAATATAATATAATATAAATATTAATATAATTTAATATAATATAATTTAATTTAATATAATATAATATAATATAATATAACTCTAATATAATATAATATAAATCTAATATAATATAATATAATTAAATTATATAATACTATATAATATATATACTATATAATAACTAAATTAGTTAATTTAGTTATTATAATTATTAGTTGTCTAAGACCACCTAACGGAGATTACGCTGGGCCAACGTTCGACATGAGTTACTCTACCCTCAGTCTCCATACTGCCTTTTTAGATTCAATGCTGCCACTCTTTATATAATTTATACCAAAAAGAAATCGTCGTTTTCGTTGATACTGTTTTATGTACACCTTTGTGATTATTAATTAAAACTATTTTAGTTTCCTTTCTTTTAAAAGGTGGTCAGTTTTAAACACACTGTTGTCACAGGGTGTAATCGGTTTATATTTTACCTTAGATTAGGTCATTTGTAGTGGTGTGCAATAATATGAATCTATTTTCGGGATGAATGACGAAATTTGTTTGGTCTTGAGAAATATTGTGTCAACCGTGATTGAAGCAGATTTTTATCACGTAAAGACACTATTGTCTCGACTGTCGATTAGTTGTCCTACGGCTTTGTCTGCGATAGACCTTACTCAAAAGAAGCGTACAAAAATTGTAACGCTGCATGAACACACGGGCAAAGCTTACAGAGAGATCGCGGATATAGTTGGTGTCACAGCTGTCAGTTGTGTCATCAAGGCAAAGAAAAAACCTGGATCTATCAGTCAAAAACATAAAGAAAAATGCGGTTGGAAGAGTAAAACAGCGTTAAGAGACGACGTATACGTGACCAGATAAAGTGTGAAAGATCCAAAGAAGACATTATTCGTTTTGTTTTAATTAACTTGCACAAAGGTGTGTTAGCGTGGGGTTCCAGAGACGATGCTAAACGCAACACAACTCATTGTCCTTTTCTTCTGTTTTTCATTTTTCGTACCATTCAAGATCATTTTATTTTTGTTTCCTTTTTTTTGTATTTATTCAAACTTTAAAATCATATAAAGTGACAAAAATCTGATGAAAAAGGCGATGACGTAATAAAACAGAATTTTTACTGGAGAGACAAGGAAGAAAGAGAGCGAGGAGACAGATGAGAAAGATGAAGAGCAATGGAACAAAGATAGAAACCTGGAAAGAAAAAAGGGAAGAGTTTAGAACACAGACAGAAAGGAAGAAAGAGATAGAGAAAAAGAGTAAAGAGGATGAGAGATAAAGAGCTAATATTTCAGGTGCAATTCAAATCAAGATAATAAGAGAACAAAAATGCAATGGGTTACTAAGAACAAAGTGAAAGAATAAAATCGACAATAAAAAGAAAGCGATTCAGGAGGACAGAAGAGGGTGACTGACGATACGTTTAATTTTCTTAATTTCTTAATTAAAAAAGAAAAGCAAGGACAGAGAAAAACAGTCTTGGGGTGAAAGAAACAATTAAAGAAACAAAATTCCGGGAAACAGAAGACGATTCATGTTACAGACTAAGATGATTAACCTTCAATCTCATTTAGGCCCCCGAAAAAAGAATCGTCCATTTCAAGTCCAAAATATTGACATGATTGGACTGTGTTTATCAATCAAGCTATTTTCAATTAAAATATTTACGGGCAATTTCACATTCCGACTCTGTCTAAGTGATTTATTTTTACGGCTTATCAACCCTATGATGGTTATTTGAAGCCAGAAATTATTTTTAGATTGTAAAAGAAAAAATCCTACAAATTAACCCATTTTCTATGTGCGTGGTGGTGCAGTGGATATCGGCTCGGAACGAGAAATCGGAAAGCCGAGTTCGAATTCCGGTTGAATTTCTTTCATTCACTTACGCACAAACACCCTTGGGAAAGGTATTAATCGTCTCTTTACTCCAATTATTGACTAAATAACAGGGCAATTTGGAATCTAGAGCCATGGCTGGCAACCAGTCTACCGCAGTAAATAATGGCAACGTACTGCGGGATAATGTTTTGCCTCGTGAGTCATGTCTCTTTCGAGACATGATCGCCAAAATGTGTGTGGTACTTAAGTGAATAAATTATTTTCTAATACAAATCTTACTATTTAATCCTTAGCTAAGGTGAGAAAGGTTGTATTTATACATTTCACAAGGTTCGTATTTGCACAGGTATCGGTGAGATATCTAGTAAAATAAACGTCTAATTTTAGCAGAATTTAAACCTCTAATTGTAGCAGAATATAAAAATTATTTTTTTACCAAAAAACAAAACAAAAAAGCAAAAAAACAAACGTTCAACTCTAGTATAATAAAAGTTTATTCTCGTGGGTGGTATAATTTAACCTCCCTAACTTTTTCCCCCGCGTTCAAGGGGAGCAACTCTTTTCTTTTACTATATTATCACGTGTTCATAGCGGTAAAGAAAATAAGATTAAAATGCGTAAGTCTCAATTACAGAACTATTTATTACAACATCTAAAATTAACATGCACAATTTTTTTTTTACATTTACTATGTCAGTCAGTTAAGTGCCATACGTGATACACGCTTGGGCGATCATGTCTCGAAAGAGACATGACTGACAAGGCAGAAGATTATCCCGCAGTAGGTTGCCATTCCTTTCTTTGGTTGGCTGGTTGCCAACCAAGGCTATAGAACGAAATCTGTCCTATTATTTAACCTATAACTGGAGGGAAGAGACGGATTAATACCTTTCCCAAGGGTATTTGTGCGTAAGTGAATGCAAGGAATTCGACTGGGATTTAACCTCGAGCTTCCCGAACGATGTACAGTTCAATAAATGATTGGCATTAAAAATATGTACAATAAAGACAGGGAAACTGCTAAAATTAAAGGTATTTTAGCGTCAAACTGATCGTAGAACATGCAATTAAAATATTTCGACCAGGTCACGAATTAGCCAAGAGGAAGGTATGCTTTACGAACACAGACACGAAGTACTTACGAGAAGGTGGAAATACAAATGGCGTTCTCCTACATTCGAATTAGCGGGAAGCGGACAAGCCAGGGGTCCCGTAGCCGAAAGCTTCTTTCTCCTGGAACTTGTTGGGTTGACGCTTTCTTTCCTTTTTCTTCTTCTTCCTCCTTAGGCTCTGGTCGAATAGTACTTGATGTTTTTCTTGCGGTGTAGAGAACCTACACTCGCCTGGCTAGTCGTTGGTTTTCCCATTAACCAAATCAAATCGCCTAATTGTGGCTTCCGAAGTCCCTTCAATATTCGACTACATATTGAATTGTTGCTGCGTTGAGAAAAGCACCAATAATTCGATATAGAGTCGAATATTTAAGGGACTCCGGAAGCAACATACTTCGGCTGTACGAAGATGAGTGACAGCTAATGACGCCTCTGAATGTAGGGGAAAACACAAACCAGGCTTCGCATAACGCGGCCACACCGCAGCGAAAAGTCTGACTCCATACTCACTGAGCCCATTTCTGCCGACTTCTACTATCCGCCTGCTGGTGCAAGTCCTTTGGGGGAAAATGTTCCTACTCCCTCACCAAGTTACGTGCCCCGTGATTAGTCAGCAGCGAAAGTACGCTGAAATTGGCTCTACCATTAGCTCAGAGCGCCTGCTGCTTCCCAAAAGACGACGACGAAATTAAATCAAGTGTCGGTGCATGTTTAGAAAGTACCACCTGAATAAATCTCTCTTCTAACCAAAATAATTCTTACAAAATTTTTAATGGGGAAAGATGGTTGGGAAAATATGACATTCACATGGTGCGCCGAAGGTAAGAGAAGAAAACGGAATCAGAGAATATAACTGATCACCTGATTGTGTCAATGAATGACAGAACAGAGGAAAACATTCCTTAGAGCTGCAAAGAAGGTTGTAGAGAACCCTGATAGCCCACATTCTGAAGATCCACGACACTTAAAAGAATGAGAATTATCAGAACTGATTCTGTCAATAGAGAAATAAAATGATTTTCACGCCTTACCAGCTAATTTTCTTCTATTTAATAAATTTTGCTCAGTAACTTTTTTAAAATGCGAAATTTGAAAAGAAACTGCAGATAACCTTGAAGATGAATTGGAAGAGAAAGCTTTAGATTATCGCAAATAACATGTACTTAAGTTAAAATATGTATTTAAATTAAAACAAACTAATTTCTTTTAATCAGATGTAAATTCGCCGATATTAAATCGAAATTCATAATGGATCTGTAATTCTATTTTAAATAATGGAGATCTTGTTTTATTCTGCTTTAACAAATTCGATGTAGAAATGCAAAATTTGCAATTTTATTTCCTGTGCTGAGATGAAGCAATATCGATTTGTAAATAAAGAAAGGAAATTTAATTTCTCTTTCATACAAAATACTGTTAAAAACGTCAGTATTTTTGTTTTATTTTGTTTATGAAAAATCTTATTTTTACGGTTCTTTCTTTCAGTGTTTCTCAGTCCATTTGAGATCATTTTAGTTCTGTAAACAATGGATTATTCAGGCTGTTATCTTCGTCTTTCTTGTATTATCCAATACACTTCCCTCAGTAGTTCTATCAGATTGCTCAGGTGGACGTCTCTTCCAGCAACGTTCAATTTTTTTTAAAAGTTTATTTCTGTCATGTTATGTATAAAAACTGTTGTGGATTAGTTTTCGCACTGAAAGTTATAATCATGCTACGTCGGTTGCTAATCGACTTAACGCACCCAAAATGTTAGGAACTTGGTAATCTTCCACTGTAAGCTAACTTCTTAGTATTCGGCTAACTGCCGACTAATATCAACTGCCTAGAAGTTTTATTGAACTGCAAGAGAACTCTAAAAAACTCAATAGAACTTCTAAGAACTCCTCAAGAACTTCTCAATAACTCTTATTAATATAGGAGGGAGAGTCCATTATCTGAGGATTAGGTGTGTTTCACTATAACAAAAACGTAAAATCAACATAAGGTTAACGATTAAGACGAAAATATTGAATGTTTAAATAAATTTATGCATAAGAAAACACTTTTTGTTCCGTTTGTCCTTGTATATAGTCTGGATGTGCAGTTAGAAAAACGATTATTAAAACAAAAATAAAAAAAAAGATTTGCATGTAATGTTTAAATTAGAGCCGAAACTATTGCGTTCGTTCCAAGAAATATTATCGTAAAATTCACGGAATAAAAAATACACGAGAGCCACACAAGGTAGAGCGTTTTTGTTACAATGGTTATAATGAATGAGGTGTGTAAAATAAAAAAAAAGGACATGATACGAAGTGAAGATAATAGAGATAATCAGTATAGATAACCATTGACTCGAGTTGAAGAGGTTAAGATTTTACGGTTCTAAGAAGCACCCGCATGGGAGTCTTCTCTAAAAGCTCTTAGGAAAAACTGTTTCAGTAGTATTTTCTTCATTAATATGGAGGAAAGGTGGATGATTTGACTCCATAGTTGTAGCATAGCATGCCCTAGATTTAAAGGAACTAAAGAATTTAGCTCATTTCTATTTTTACTACGTAAATAGCGAGTGAAATGGAACGGGTAATGAGGAAAGTGGGTTGGAAAGTTTGTCACGCACAGAATTCTGCATTCATATTTTGAAAACAAGAGCAAGCGATTGAAACAGCGAAAAATCATTTTATATGCTTGTCAGATAGAAGTTCAGGAACTATAGTAAATAAATATGCAATATTAAGAGCTACATGTTAAAAGGGATGTACGTCGTGGTGCAGTGGATATCGGCTCGGAACGAGAAATCGGGGAGCCGAGTTCAAATTCCAGTTGAATTCCTCGCATTCACTTCCGCGTAAATACGCTTGAGAAAGGTATTAATCCGTCTCTTGCCTCCAGTTATGGGTTAAATAACAGAACAGATTGGGTTCTATAGTCTTGGTTGGCAACCAGTATACCGCTGAAAGTAATGGCAACCTACTGCGGGGTAATCCTCTGCCCAGTCAGTCATTATTCTTTCGAGACATGATCACCCAAAGAGTGTATTACGTGGCACTTAACTGTAGGGGGTCGGTTTTCTATTGTTATGAAGTAATAGACTGATCACCCACTTATTTACTACGTAATAATATAATACATCTCTTCTCAATCTATTTAGGACAGATTGGGGTCTAGAGTCTTGGCTGGCAATAACCTGCCCAGACAGTAAAGTCTCTTTCGAGACATGATTGCTCAAGCTTGTATCACGTACGGCACTAAAATGACTGACTAAAAGCTATAAAGGAGAGTAACTTGTGGAGAGCAACGATATCCCACGTCCTGGAGGATACAGCATATAAAAGAATATGATTGAGAATAGCAGACACAGAAAGGAAACTACAAGACCTCCTACAGAAGGTAGCAGAAGAAAGTAATAAGAATGGACTAGAAATAAACTGCACGAAAACTGAATGCATGGTCATCAGTAAATAGGGCAGCCAAAAATGCCAAATGCAGGTCGGGGATACCAGAATCAAGCAGGTACAAAAATTTAAATACCTGGGAAGCGTTATAACAGCAGACAGAAAGTGTGACACAGAGATCCGAAGGAGAATTGGCATGGCGAAGGAAGCATTTCAGAAGTTGAGTAATATATTAAGAAATAGAAACTAGGAAGAGAGTACTGGATTGCTACGTGCTGCCTGTCCTTCAATATGGCAGTGAATGCTGGACAATATCATCAAAGATGTAGGAAAAACTTGAAGCAATTGAAATGTGGTTCTACAGAAGGATGCTGCGAATATCATGGATCGATCATGTGAGCAATGATGAAGTCTTGGAAATGATGGAAACAAAAAGGAAATTAATACTGAGCGTCAAGAAAAGACAGCTGAAGTTCCTGGGACATGCAATGAGGAAGAAGGGCTTGGAAAACCTGATACCAACAGGCCAGATAGAGGAAAAAAGAGGCAGGGGAAAGCAACGGATAACATATTTGAAGGACCTAATCAGGTGGATAACGGAACGAGAATTGCATGGTGTAACAGGAGAAAGCGTACTCAGATCCACCAGGGATAGTGAAACGTGAAAAGACATGATCGCCTACGTCCTGAAGGGACAGGGCACATAAAAGAAGAAGAAGAACTTCGAAGAAAACTTATGGGAGCAATACTTTTGAGTGCAATTGTATATGTTCTATACTAGAATCCATGACATAAAAAATGAGAGCTTAATTTTATCCGCTGCAGTTATGCTGCTGATAATTGGTTTCAGTGAACAGAGGATTATTTACATCAGGAACTCTGTTTTGTGCATTTCCTGCATTTCTCTGGCACCAGAATTCTTATTGCTTTTTTTGTTAGGTTGTTCTTCTGGTACTTGTTGAAGACTTTCCTCCATGTTCATTTCTCTATTCTCTCATCCTGCGTTAATGTATACACCTTTTTCATTTCGATTTTCAGCTACAGGTTCTCTCGTATGAAATCCTCTTGCATTGCAAACTTTCTCCGTTCGATTTTGGTTCTTGGCGCTTTAACGGAGAATCTGTAATGTGATCGATCCCGACTTGGCAGCTCAGATTCAGTCACGTTTTCACTGGCATAAAGTGGTTCCTCTGTGTCTCTTCTACAAGCACTTTCACGGCTTCTGTTCCGATAAACTTAGGTCACTAGTCTCCCCTATATATGAATTTACTCAAGCCACAAGATTAGCAACTAGGTCCCACCCTTTTGCTGTGAAACTGTTGAGGATCACCCCTTTTTGCACATAAAAATGGACTCGCCTGATGTTTACATATAAACCTGCCTTTACAGAGAACGGGAGTAGTTGCAAACCTGCTGGTTTTGCTCCTATGACACTGTCAGCACTCTGCTTTCGGGTAGAGGGAGCTCTCTGCTTCCGAGCAGAGAGCAATAACCCAGTCGTGATTCCGCCGAAGGGTAGAAGCACGACTGGGGAAAAATAGACAGCTATTTTGTGGCCGGGCCATATAGCCAAGAAATCCAAGTCATAACTGACCATGTGGCACATGTTGCCCTTACTGGAAGGGACAGCTAAATAATGTAGTTGCAAAGCTGCTACTTTGTCACTGTCAACTCTCTGCCTTCGGGCGGAGAGCACTAACCCAGTCGTGGTTCCGCCGAAGGGTAGAATCACGACTGGGTAACGATAGACAGATAGTCTTAGCCGGGCTATGTGGCCCGGAAGACTCACATAAAAACGGCCTTGTGTCACATTTCGCTTTAAGTGGGAAATATTGTAGTTATAAAGAGCTACCTGTGTCACTGTCAGCCCTCTTTCACCGGGTGGGGAGCATTCTCTGCCTTCAGGCGGAGAGCACTAACCCGGTCGTGTCTCCGCCGAAGGGTAGAGTCATGACTGGGGAACAATATACAGATATTTTTGGCCGGGATATATGGCCCGGAAGACCCACATAAAATTTACCTTGTGTCCCATGTTGCCTTAAGTGAGAAGGCCAACTAAATACTGTAGTTGCAAAGAACTACCTTTGTCACTGTCAACTCTCTGCCTTCAGGCGGAGGGCATTAACCCAGTCGTGGCTCCGCCGAAGGATAGAGTCATGACTGGGGAACAATATACAGATATTTTTGGCCGGGATATATGGCCCGGAAGACTCACATAAAATGACCTTGTGTCCCATGTTGCCTTAAGTGGGAAGGCCAACTAAATACTGTAATTGTAAAGGACAGTTGAGTAGTTGTGCAGCCGCTAATTTGGGGCATATTAAGTTGGAGTTATTTTGGATATAGACACATTACCCGGACATACTTCTTCACTACAAGACCGTATATATTGATTCTTACTAACAGTATTCCTAGTATTCCTGAATTGACTAACCCGTGTTCCAGTTTGTATATTTTTCTTTTGTATATAACATACATTTTTTATCTCCATCTCTGCTTTTGCTATTAATTATTTTGTGTGATTTCTCAACCAGAACCCACAACAGAAACCAATAAAATGTAAACGCAAATTCTACTCCAACAGCTTCTTTTCTCGCACTTCCCGCCTGCGGAATGCCATTCCGTTCACTTGTTTCTCCGACAGCTACAATCCCCAAGAATTTAAATGTAAAGTCAATAGTCATCTCCTATCTCACTAATCTGCATCTTCTCTCTCATGCTCCTTTTTTCGACAACTCTACTCTCATCACATCAGTATTCTCATCCTTCTCTTACCCACATCCTGACACTCCCTATAACCTGTCACTCTTGCTCATAACTTTCCTCCTATGTAACTCCCTGCACAACAGTGGCAGTAAAATGCCTTGCTTGCTTAGGCGATATGATTATAAAAAAAGATAGATAGATAGATAGATAGATCGACAGCTACAATTTTAAGGAATTTAAATGTAAAGTCAATAGTCATCTCCTATCTCACTAACCTGCATCCACTCTCTCATGCTCCTTTCTCCGTTCACTCCACTCTCATCAGTATTTTAATTCTTTTCTTACCCACTTCCTGAGATTCCCATAACCTGTCACTCTTTCTCATAACATTACTTCTATGTAACCAATTGTAAAAGAGTGGCAGTAACATTCCTTGCTTGTGGTGATATGATTATAAAAAAAAGATAGATAGATAGATAGATAGATAGATAGATAGATAGATAGTCCTAGAGCTATACTCTCCAAGAATTTAAATGTAAAGTCAATAATATTCTCTTATCTCACTAACCTGCATCCTCTCTCTTATGCTCCTTTCTCCGTCCACTCCACTCTCATCAGTATTCTCATCAGTATTTTCACATAATTATCTATGATTTAAAAAAAAACATTTTGCTCTCAATAAGTATATATTTAGAGGTTAAAATTGTGCTGAATCTACGATACCGTAATTTACATATTCAGATAAAATATATCGTGACTGGTAAATTTTTCTGCGGTAACTCTATTAAACACTTTAATAAAGATATATATACTTGAAAGTAATTGTTACTAGCAGTAAAATCTTATTAATACTGCTTGTATTTCAGCATGACTCAGATAGTCAAGGAATATTTAAATAAAAATTCATTGACGACTATTAATATATTAGTGTATCCCTGTAGTAAAAAAAATGACGGCGCATTATCGGAGATGATTATTAGCTGCTTCTTCACAGCTTAAAAACCCACTCCTGATATATATATATATATATATATATATATATATATATATATATATATGCACAATGGCCTCTCTGTTATAATATATATATCACTACTTGACGATATAATTATAACAAAAAATTTAAAAAGAGCAAACACGAGGCAAGTTTTTTCATAAATGATAGTGAAGTTTAATAACTTTTGTATCTTTTTCCATGATTGTGATAGGATATATATATATATATATATATATATATATATATATATATATAATATTAACTATAGTAATAACAATACTAATATTAACAGAACTAACTCTGCCGAAACTAGTATTAATTAAACTATAATTTAAATCGTCTTGTACAACCCACCGAGAACTTTTTGGACATTAGAATATGATTAGCATATGGCACAGAGCAAGAGAAGATAACGACTCCAGGTTTTATGGAATTACATTGGCAACTACCGGCACATTTCCTGTGCTGTTCCTTTGCTTATTCAATAACACAAGGTGGTCTGGCACTTTAATAACACGTAAGAAAAGGGCATAAACTGAGTATGAAAGAGAATGAGAGAGAGGGAGAGAGAGAGAGAGAGAGAGAGAGAATAAAAATGAAATACATTTAAATATAAGAATGTTATGTGGTTAAAATAGGTGTATTGCTTGTGTCAAGTGTTATCGCTCGAACAGTGATACATCTCATAATACAAAATGATAATATGTCGCCCTTCACGAAGAGCATTGTGTTTGTAATTATGCCGAAGGATTAAATTGCTCCTCTTCGGTCTTCTGCTGAGTATCAGCGTAGTATCTGTGCAAATATCCCTATCTTTGTACTGGTTATCCTTCACTGTTTAAATCACCTTTTTCCCCAGGTATAAATTGATATTTTACGCCTATCTGCTTAGGGTCATTGTAGAATCTGTGATACCTTCTTAGGATTAAAATATCACTTCTTCATCCACAGCCGAGGGACATTGTAGTATTGGTGTGTTCTTTATAAGAGTATAGGGTAACGACCATGTACTGTAAAAAACCCGAAAAGCACATCTTAAATAATTAAATTTCCTTTTTTGAACTTAGATTCCGGTTCTATTAGAAAGATAATGTCCTAAAGCTAACCCGAATTAAAAGAAAAATTAAGTTCCTTATAAAAATAAACTTTTTTTTAAAACATTGGTATCCTTATTCGTCACTCATCGAGCCGCCACTGTATGTGAAAAATGTAAATAAATTTTAAAGTGTTTTTCAAATTATCTATTTGTCTTAAGGATATGTTTCAAATTTTATTAGTAAATTTAAGATCTACTACACTGTTTTTTTTTGTTTTTGTTTTTTGCTTACCATGTACTTTAAACAGGAGGAAATTAACGTTTTATTTATACACGATAGCCTGCGGGTTCATAAAACAATATAGAAATATTATAATTCTACTTCAGCGATCTCTCTTGGATAAGCTTAGTGGTTGTATTTATCGTTAAGATTACAATGTCAATTCTCGGTTTTCTGTCTAAGATCAGCGTCGTATCGGTGCTTTCTTTTTCAGTTTAAATAGTTTCTGATCGATTCACTGCCGAAAACCGTCATAAAGACCATAGAGTCCAGTAATGATAACAGTTGTAATTTTTGAAATTTCAGCCTAGGATCAGCGTAAAATTTAGTGAAACATCGCAGAACTTTTATTGACTCAGTCTAAAATCCTTGCTTTCAGCATACGTTTATAATTCCCCTTCTTCCACTCCTTAATTGTATCAATATTTGGTATTAAACTGTCAATTCTGAGCCATTCTGGTTCTTATAACACTCATATTGGTGACGTCTCACTTGTATTACAATGTAATTACTCGAGGTTCTGCTTAGGATCAGCGTAGTATCTGTTCTTTGTCACTATTATTAAAATTTTAAATTCTCGTGCCTTTTATCAAGAAAGAAACTAGTATCTGTCCGCCTTCAATGGTATCAAAAAATTACTTCTAAGTATTTGTCTATATTTCTGAGATGAGGTAGTATTTACAGTATTTACATTATTCGGACTATTGTCCTCATCATTGTTGCCATTTGTACTATGTTTCGATTGTTTTACGCCCCGGCCTTCTCCAGGAGCTAGGAATTTCGAACCAATCCCTTTATTACAATCACTGGAGTATATCATCCTCATTCCTTGCGTAAAGCCTCGTTTTGAAGCAAATGATCTATGTGTCTTTAAGGATATAGACGTTGGATAGTTCCTGACTTGATTCTTAGAGTTGTGAGTTAAATACCAGGCTACAACAGTGATGAACAAGTAATTGCAGGATTAGAGGGAGATAACTTATGACTTCCAATCATGGATTTACGCAAAGAATGAGGATGATATACCCTAGTGATTGTAATAAAGTGTTCGGTTCGAAATTCCTAGTACCTGAAGAAGGCCGGAGCGTACAACGACCGAAATGTCGTACAAATGGCGACAAAGATGAGGACAATAGTCCGATTAATGTAAACACTGTATTAGTTTTAAGACTTCATCGGTCTCCATTATGAGTATTAAATTGTAAATATTTGGTCATTCTAGTAGTGATTAGCCTAGTATTGGTGAGCTCTCTTTTGTATTCAAATATAATTTCTCGCCCTTCTACTTAGGTTCAACGGAGTATGTTTAAATTACAAATTCTCGGCTTTTTTACCAAAGATAACCTTGGAATCTTTACGCATTAATGTCGGTTTTAGTATTTTTGCGCCTTCCTTAGTATTAAAATGTGAATTCTCGGTCTTTCGCGTTGTATATGGCCTCTAAACGTAGTATTGTCAATTCTAGGTCATTGTGCCAATGATGAAACTCATATAGGTGACCTCTACCTCGTATTAAAATGTGATTTCTCGTCTTTCGGCTTAGGATACGAGTTATGTTTGTAGCCTATCTGTACTAGTAAATTCTAAATTCTTGTTTCTTTTTTTTGTTCTTTTTTTTACCAAAGATTACTCGAGTATTAGTGCACTTTTAATATTAAAACTGTTGGACTTACGTAAGATCAACTGTCGCTTTTGCTGTCTCTTCGCAGAATTATGTTAAATTTCTTGGCCTTTTAACTAGCATTACTTCTGTGAGGATGTGCGTTGTGGTGCATTGGATATCGACTCGGAACGAGAAATCGGGGAGCCGAGTTCGAATTCCAGCCGAATTCATTGCATTCACTTACGCGCAAATACTCTTGGGAAAGGTATTAATCCGTCTCTTCCTTCCAGTTATGGGTTAAATAACAGGACAGATTGGGTTCTATAGCATTGGTCGGCAATCAGTCAACTGCAGAAAGCAATGGCAACCTACTGCGGGATAATCTTCTGTCCAGTCAGTGATGTCTCTGTCGAGACATGATCGTCCAAGCGTGTATCACATATGGCACTTAACTGACTGACTTCTGTGAACTTATCCCCGTTCTTTTGACTATATACACAAGATTGTTATGTTATCTGTCCCTGCTTAGTATTTGCCACTTTATCTTATTGTTTTGTTCAAGCAGCAGAAGTCTTGTCCTGTGAATCGGCATTTTTATCTCCTGCTCAGAATTTCGCATTAGAATAGGGTCCAAATGCTTAGCAGTAAATTAAGCAAAATATTTCTTTCTTTGATTAAGACATATCTCCCGAATAACGATCCATTAAGCAAGATTTTCAATAAAAATACTCTAAAATGAAGTTATAGTTGTACGGATAAAATGGAAAAAATTTTTTAAAACTATAATAATATTTTAAATAAAACTTTAATTCCAACTGAAAATAAAAATCATCCGAAAACTGAAATCAATAATTTAAACAGTATTAAATGTAGGTGTAGAAGCACTCTAGAGTGTTCTTTGAAAAACATGTGCCTGAAGAATTTTTCAAATTTAACTTAATTTTGATGAGTTAAATTCAACAGACACATCAATATTTCTTAGATGTGGCACAAGGCCGAAAGTATGGAGCGCCCAGTCAGAATCGATTTTACTACTCAATTGTAATGATTCCCACGAGACAAGCTTGCTAGCCATTAGACTACCTCGAGGTGACCAAGCGTATTGTTTAATGCATTCAAATATAAATCATTTTCACAACAATAATTCAACATTGTCTGATGACGAGAAAACTCTCGAAATACAGACACTTAATCGGTATATATATAAAGGCAATCTGTGGGTCTCTGTGTGACTGTTCCCTATGCACGCCTACATTTTTTAAGCTACGCCATTCAAACTTTCTAGTGACACATATCTACAGGAGAGCCAGGTCGACACATACTTTTTGAGATTAAGTTCAGCAAATTTTCCCTTTCGGACTTTTTGGCCAATGGAGCCGATTGTTTACATTTGCTCCGTAAAACATCTAACATCTAAGATGGTTGCTAAATGACGTCACAGAAATCAAATCATACGAATCAAACGCGACTAAAATATTTTTATTAAAAAAACAAAAAAAAAACAAAAAAAAAAAACGAGCCTTTATATTTAATGTTTATTTCGACGTTTTAAAAATTCATTTGGTCAACAAAAAATGTGAATATTTTTCCCCGTAGTTTTAAAACAAAAGAAATATTAAATATATATATATATATATAATTTTTTTTATATATAACCGAGTTTTAATGGAATTTATCTATTTAATATTATAAACATTATTGCATCACGGGCTATGATGCTAGTTATAATTATATTATGCTCAAAGATATATATATATATATATATATATATATATATATGTATTAAAAAAGGATTAATTCAAAGATGTTGAATGGCCATTTCGATATGACGATCCCCACGGGGAGCGACACATCACCTCAGCAACAGAAAAAAACCTTTCAGAAACTGGAGAAAAATTAGTCTACTTTTCCTTTTTAAATAGATTGCAAAGAAATTAAAAAATAAATAATAATAAAATAAAATAAAATAAAATAAAAAAAATAAAAATAAAAATAAAGGGAAAGAAAAAGAAAAGGAAAAAGAAAAAGAAAAGGATAGAATAAAATCAAATAAATAAGAAAAGAAAAAATTGACATCGTCTGGGTTTGCAAAAAAAAGGGGAGAATGTAACTAAAAATTAACAGACAGCCGTGTTGAATCATTTAAAGCAACACGGAAAAAAGTTGGTAAGAGAGATAAAAGAAGGAAGGGAGGGAAAAAGAAAGAAACTAAAGAAAAAATTTTTTTTAAATATTACAGACGCTGGACAAATTCAAAAATCTAATTTCCCCAAAACGTTGAAGTATTAAAAAAAGCCTTTACTTAAAAAGGCATAATTATTGATAAAAGGGAATAAAAAGATATAGGATTTGAAATAAAATTATTTTTTTATAAAAAAATTAGGTCATTTGAAATTAAACTAAATAAAGACAATACTAGGTAAAAAAAAAAAAAAAAAAAAATTACAATTATTATATATACATATCAATAGAAGTACACATATATATATATATATATATATATACACACACCATTTAACGAATAAGAATACATATATACATACACATACACACACATACATTCAATTTATTACACACTAATATACATATACATGCGCATACACACATATATATATGTGTGTACACACCTATATACAAAAAATTCATATAGACATAATATACATGTGTACACATACATGCACACATATACACACACACGCACACACATAGACATAATATACATGTGTACACATACATGCACACATATACACACACACGCACACACATATATATATATATATATATATATATATATATATATATATATTCCTTATGCACTCACACATACATATTAATGAATATTATGAAAAGGAGCATTTACATAGCTAAAAAAAATTTTTTCCAAAATAACATATAGCCCACATACATAAATACATATATACAAATATGCACATCCACACACAAACATACACATAAAAAAAAAAAAAATAAAATTAAAATTAAAAAATTTTTTTTAAAATAATAAAAAATTATAGAAAAATATAGAATTTAAAAATTAAAAATTAGAAGTTAAATTTTAAAATCCGCCCTATGGCGGCACTTGTTTATTGCTCAACAATTTAAAAAAGAATCAAATGCCGGAGAACACGAGATTCTAAAACTGTTAGCTCTTTGCATCTGGGTATATTTATATATATATTCGTATCACCTTAAGCAAGGCATTTTACTGGCACTGTTGTGGAGGGGATTACATAGAAGGAAAGTTATGGAAAAAAGTGATAGATTACAGGGGGTGTCAGGAAGTGGGTAAGAAAAGGATGAGAATACTGATGAGTGTGGAGTGGATGGAAAAAGGAGCATGAGAGAGAGGATGCAGGTTGGTGAGATAGGAGATGACTATTGACTTTACATTTAAATTCTTGGAGATTATAGCTATCGGGGAAGTAAGTAAACGGAAGGGAATTCCAAAGGCAGGAAGTGCAATAAAAGAAGCTGTTGGAGTAGAATTTGCGTTTACAATTTATTGGTTTCACAGTAAAAGGGGGTACCTAGTTTCTAATCTTTTGGTTCGAGGAAATTCATATATAGGAGGCACCAGTGAGCTGAGTTCATCGGGGCAGAAGCCGTGAAAGTATTTGTAGAAGAGACACATGGAAGCCACATTGCGTCGGTGAGAAAGTGACTGTATCTGAATTGCCAAGTCCGGATCAAACATTTAAAGATTATCTGTTGGATTTTGTCAAGGACCCCTAGGTGGATAGCAGGAGCACCCGACTAGATATGGCAGCAGTATTCAATGCACGGGCGGATGGTTGATTTGTGTATGTGCAGGATTGCTTCAGATGGGAAAAACTTCCAGACCATGCGCAGTCTTTACTACTCGATAATATAATTATTGCAAAGAAGAAAATATAAGCCAATGTTGAGGAACAAACACGTGGTAAGAGCTTTCATAACTGGCAATAAAGTTTAGTGACTGATACTAAAGAGAATGAACTGCGATAGCGACAATAGGCTCACTTCATATATATATATATATAGTAGGACCTCCCCTTTTTCTATGATAATGGACTCAACTTGAGTATACATATACTCCTGCCATAAAGAGATCCGTTACAGACATCTGGACTGATACGTAAGTTACCGAACGATACCGAAGTTACCCAGAGAATACCGTTGACAAAGTAACTCTGAGCTCCACTCAGCCAGAATAATATTACACTGACACACTATTTCAAACACGGCTTCACTTCAAAGACTTGTATATATTTATTTCTTACAAATCGTATTCCTGGATTACTAACCTGCATTCCAGTTTGTATATTTACGTTCAATATAACCTATTTTCCTATCTCAAACATTTGTTTTGTTGTTCATTATTTTGTCTGGTTCCTCACCCGGAACCACAACAATATATACATATATATATATATATATATATATATATATATATATATATATATATATATATATATTGTCTTTATTATAATAGGAATCATTATTGACATTCGTACTATGGTCAACATTTTGTTATTATCTCAACATTTCGTTTATTTGGCTCTCCGGTTTTCATGAGTGTTTTGTCGTTTCATGTAAACTTTATGGAAATTTAAACTGATTCCTTTATTTCATTTACTGGATATGATTGTTACGGTTTCTGCTTTAGATATTTGTTTTTGTTCTATTTAGCACGGTTCAGGTTGTGCTAGCTCCGTTACACTGAGTCCATTTTGAGGTTGTTTTAGCGTAACATATGATACTGAAAAACAAATATTAAAAAACAAACAAACTGAAAACAAAACAAGAAACATGGCAAATATTACGCTCTTTGTTATATTTAATCGTTGTAATTGTACTCCAGCTTAAACTGATTGTCAGAATCCTGATGAATAGAGCGAGAAGCAGAATCAGGCCAGAGATAGGGCAGGAACAGCGCGGGTTCATCAAAGACACTGGAACAAGGAACGCCATATTCATGATTAGGATGCTCTTTGAAAGGGCATTACAAATGAAGAAAGACTTGTACCTATGCTTCATTGATTACGCGAAAGCATTCGACAAAATACGACACAGAGAATTGATGGAAATGATAGGCAACCTCGACATTTTCGGCAAAGATATAAGAATAATCAAGAATCTCTACTGGCAGCAAACGGCCTGCATACGGACAGGTAACGACCTCAGTAGATATACAAAGATAGAAAAAGGCGTAAGACAAGGATGTGTCTTTTCACCGGATTTGTTCAACCTATACAGCGAGAATATTTTGAGGACCCTAGATGACACACCAGGATTTATTATTGGAGGCCACAACCTGAACAACATAAGATACGCGGACGATACAGTACTGATTGCGGACACGGAAAGGAAACTGCAAGATCTCATACAGAAAGTAGCAGTGGAGAGTGACAAGAAGGGACTACAAATAAACTTTAAGAAAACTGAGTGCATGGTCATCAGCGAAAGATACAACCCAAAATGCCAAATACAGGTGGGGGATAACAGAATCAAACAAGTCCAAGAATTTAAGTACCTAGGAAGTGTTCTAACAGGAGATGGAAAGTGCGACACGGAGATCCGAAGGCGAATTGGCATGGCAAAAGACGCGTTCCAGAAGATGAGCAAAATACTAACACACAGGAAGATCTCAATAGAAACGAAGAAAAGAGTGCTAGACTGCTACGTGATGTCAGTTCTTCAGTACGGCTGTGAATGCTGGACAATATCATCGAAAATGAGGAAAAAACTGGAAGCGGCCGAAATGTGGTTCTACAGAAGGATGCTACGGATATCGTGGACTGAGCATACAAGCAACGACGAAGTGTTAGAAAGAATGGCAACAAAAAGGAAATTGATGCTGAGCATCAGGAAGAGACAACTGAAGTTCCTGGGACATGCAATGAGGAAGGAGAGCCTGGAGAACCTGATACTGACTGGTCAGATAGAAGGAAGGAGAGACAGAGGAAGGCAGCGGATAACATATCTGCAGAGTCTGATCAGGTGGATGACGGAACGGGGGATGCCAGGAGCAACAGGAGCAAACATACTAAGAACCACAAGGGATAGGGAGACGTGGAGATCCATGATCGCCTACGTCCTGAAGGGACAGGGCACATAGAAGAAGAATTGTACTCCATATCTTTTTATTCTGCTGCTTCGTTCAGTATATTATCTCAGGTAAAAAAAATGAATTAAAAAATCATATTAGACTCCTGATTTACAGGTTATGCTGATGATATTCTCTGTGAGGGAAACTAACATTTTAATTCCTATCTATGTGCTGACGAAAGACACTCTTCGACGGACAGTTCAACGACACACAGTTCAGACAAAAAATATTTGTGAATATATATATATTTTAATTTTATCATAGTCTGGCATAGAGTGGAAGGTAGCCGGACAATTCACCAAAAGACAATTTGCTGATGAGCTGTTCGCCGACAAACAATTCACAGACGGGACGATTGGTTGACGCTATCAGTCTTTCCAAGTTTAAGCTCTCATCCAGGTCATTTTTTTTTAGAAACTCTCCGTGTGTTGGTGAAGGTGAGTGTTCTGAATGCGTTCTGCTAATTACATCATCGATTGTTGTCAGCCTTGCGTTTCACAATTTTCGTTGTTCGCACCCCCAGTAACTTTTAGATTCTCTAGTTCTGTCGCCCAGAGATCCGAAGGCAAATTGGCATGGCGAAGAACTCGTTCCAGAAGATGAGTAAAGTATCAACAAAACAGGATAATTTCTCTAGAAACAAAGAAGAGAGAACTGGATTGCTATGTGTTGTCAGTTCTTCAATATGGCAGTGAATGCTGGACAATATCATCGAAGATGAAGGAAAAACTTCAAGCAACTAAAATGTGGTTCCACAGAAGCATACTGGATATAAAGTGGGGGATCAATTCCATATTACAATCAATATATAAACTGACCCCTCATTTTGTGGTCACAGCTGTTTTTATACATTTATATTCCTGAGATCCAAAAGTACAAAAATGCATTCCAGAAGTTGAGCAAAGTATTAAGAAACAGGACAATTTTTCTAGAAACAAAAGAAGAGAGAACTGGATTGCTATGTGTTGTCAGTTCTTCAATATGGCAGTGAATGCTGGACAATATCATCGAAGATGAAGGAAAAATTCAAGCAACTCAAATGTGGTTCCACAGAAGCATACTGGATATAAAGTGGGGAACCAGTTCCATATTACAATCAATGTATAAATTGACCCCTCATTTTGTGACCACAGCAATTTTTATACATTTACATTCCTGAGATCCAAAAGCACAATGATGCAATCCAGAAGCTGATAAGAGTATTAAGAAAGAGGACAATTTTGCTAAAAACAAGAAGAGAGTACTGGATTACTATGTTTTGTTAGTTCTTCAATACGGCTGTGAATGTTTTGACAATATCATCGAAGATAAAGAAAAAAAATTGAAGCAGTGGAAATGTGGTTCTACAAAAGGATGCTGCGGATATCATGGACCGAGCATGTGAGCAATGATGAGGTGTTGGAAAGAATTGCAAGGAAAAGGAAATTAATAGTGAGGATCAGGAAGAGACAACTGAAGTTCGTGGGACATGCAATGATGAAGGAGGTCTTGGCTGATACTGACAGGCCATATAGAAGGAAAAAGAGACAAAGGAAGACAGCGAATAACATACTTGCAGGGCCTGAGCAGGTGGATGACAGAACGCGGGTTACGTGGTGTAAAAGGAGATAGCGTGCTAAGAACCACCATGGATAGGGAGACGTGGAAAGCCATGATCGCCTACGTCCTCAAAGCACAATGCACATAAAAGATAAAGAAGTTGTGTCACCAATATAAACGTATCATTCAAATAAAATCATTCCACCTCCTCAGTCTGTCTTTACAAACTCCATGATGGCGACTGAAGGGCTTAGAAAGAATGTTCTAAAAATAGAAAACTTAGTGAGTGCTTGAAATTGAAAAAACTTAAAGTGTCGACCAATTGTCCTGACTCTGAAATGTCTGTCGCCGAACTGTCTGTCGAGGAACTGTCTGTCGGCGAGCGGTCTGTCAGCGAATTTTCTTTTGGCGAGTTTTCCGACTACCTTCCACTTTATGCCCGACTAAGATAAGATTAGAAAGTAACTATCATATAATAATTCTGCTTGTTCCTTCCTTAGTTACTTAGTTCCTCCGTCCGTTACGCCACTTAAGAAAGATAACATACTTACTCTCTACACGAGCTTTTCCTTCCCATCTATCTTTTTAAACGCTACTCCCCTCAGCTTTTCTCTCACCTTTGCCAAGCGGAAGAGTAGTAAAGAGTGAGAGAGTTGGGGGAGAGAGACTACAGCATTACCGTAGCAGTAGCAGTTTAAGCTGGTGTTTGTAGCAGTAAATGTGTGTGTGTATATGTGTGTGTACTGTACAATATAGTAAAAATAGGTAGGTTTGTTGTCGTATCCCGCGACCTATTAACGAAATTTCTAGCCACTACACCCTTGGCCATTATTCAGTTGGTCTTTTCTGTTCACAATCAATACAGGAGTCATGATTTTTCTCTTTCAAAATCTCTCACAAAATAGTGTACAGTATTTTGGTAATGGTCTGCGCATACGCCGCTTAATATAAGATTACAGTAAAGTAGCTTCTATGGACATTACTTTTATAGATATTTTAATAAAATTACACTGTGTTATCGTTATTTTATTATCCAATACATTTATGTTTGAAGACGTTAGTATCATGTTAGGTTACTCGACAAGTGTTAGTAGTACAAGTTAATCTATTATTGACTGACGCATGGTCGGGTCATAAGTGACAAGTCTACTTCCCCAACAGGCGAGTTTACGGATATATCCCGTTGAAACACATATTCTCATCTGATTACCGTTTTAGCAACGTCGAGCTTGGTTAGAACGTAAAGAATCTAAACTTAACGAGAAAACAGTGTGACATGAACAATCATTTTTAAAATAATGTATATATTATTTTCTATTTCACTTATAAAGTTTTTGCTGTTGTTCTAAATGTTTCGTTACATGAAGGTCTACAATTTTGTTTTGTCGTGCAAATATACGTTTCAATTTTAACTCCGGCTTTTTTCATTCTTTTCCCAACAACGATCGGGAAACAAAGTCATTAAACAATCGCCACGGCGGAACATGATTTATGATCATTTCTTTGAAAGAGTAAAAAAAAAAAAGAAGAAAAGAACATCATGGCAAAATTAAATGAATACGACAAAAAATAAAATGTATCTTCACACTCTTAATCGAAGTTAAGCAACGTAGAGAATAGCAAGAACCTAGATGTGTTACCCTTTACGAATATCAGAAGCTGTAAGCTTAGATTTTCAAACCATGTAATGGATAACTGCTCTAAATTGGAAATCGGAGAACCGAGATCTAATTTCAGTCGGGTTCATTACATTGGCGCAAATAACCTTGGAAAAAGTATTAATCTTCCTCTTATCTCTAAAAATACCTTCAGTTAAGTGCCATACGTGATACATGCTTTGGGCGATCATGTCTCGAAAGAGTCATAACTGACTGGTAAGATGATTAACCTCCAGTAGGTTTTCTGCGGTTGACTGATTGGCAGCAAAGGCTATAGAACCCAATCTGTTATTTAACCCATAACAGGAGGGAAGAGACGGATTAATACCTTTCCCAATGGTATTTGTGCGTAAGTGATTGCAAGGAATTCAACTGGAATTCGAAATCGGCACCTCGATCTCTCGTTCCGAGCCGATATCCACTGCACCACAACGCACATTCTTACAGTGCAAAAATATTTTATGGTTTATCTAAAGCTATAAGGTCTTTAATAGGAGGGACAGTGACCGGATACAATTCTGAAGACACATTTTAATAATAAGGAAGACATACAGATTATTCTTGGTAAAAGTGCCGAGAATTTAATATTTTATAGTAGGAATAGAGAACAATCCTCATAAAAGAGAATATACCGTGAAGTAGATGGCTAGACAGCTAGCGGAATTAAAAACGAGACTTGCGAAAGAATGCTAACCTCAAAAGTGACAACTATTGAGTGGCATATTTTTTTTTATTGCCATACAATGTCTAGGTGCCACTGTTTGTTTTTTCACCTGTTTCAACTTTACAACATTCATAGCCCAAACAACCGCAGCGTGTACTGGAATCAACTCTTATTACTAGTGAACCTTAGCTTAACAAAAGAAGATTAATTGTTTTACGTATATTGCTGGTCGTCAGAATCCGTCTTGAACATTTAGACATCTACCATTCGTCTGTATATTGAATAGTATTGCCATATTTGGTCAGGTGCTCCCCACGGCGTTCTCAACAAAATTAAAAAGGAGGATCTGCAATGTTATCCGTCCTGATTCAGTATCTCACCATCAGCCACTTTCGACGGAATGTAGATACTCTGTTTTTTCTACAAGTATTTTCACGGCTTCTGCTCTGACGAGCTTCATTCCACGGTGCCCCGCTGTCTTGATTTTGCTCCTGCAACTAGGTTGGCAACTAGGCCCCACCTTTTTACCATCAAAATAGGTAAATCTAACAGCCACTTCTACTCTCTCAGTTTGTTTTTCCGCAATTCCCACCCGTGGATCTCCTTTCACATACTTGATTTCCTAATAGCTTCTTCTTCTTCTATATACCCTGTTCTTTCAGGACGTAGACGATCATGGCTTTCCACGTCTCCTTATTCGTGGTGGCTCTTAGTACGCTTTCTCCTGTTAAACCACACAATCCCTGTTTTGTCATTCACCTGCTCAGACCCTTCAAATTTGTTATCCGTTGCTTTCTTTTACTCTCTATCTGGCCTGTTAGTATCAGGTTCTCCAAGCCCTCCTTCCTCATTGCATGTCCCAGAAACTTCAGTTGTCTCTTCCTAATCCTCACTATTAATTTTCTGCCATTTTTTCCAACACCTCGTCATTGCTCAGTCCATCATATCCGCAGCATCCTTCTGTAGAACCATATTTCCGCTGCTTTAAGTTTTTCCTTCATCTTCGATGGTATGGTCCAACATTCACTGCCATATTGAGTAACTGTTATCACATAGCAATCTAGTACTCTCTTCTTTGTTAAAAGTGGAAGTTTTCTGTGTCTTAATACTTTACTCAGCTTCTGGAACGCGTCTTTCGCCATGCCAATTCGCCTTCGGATCTCTGTGTTGCACTATCCATCTCCTGTTCGAACGCTTCCTGGGTATTTAAATGTTTGTACTTGCTTCATTTTAGTATCCCCCACCTGTATTTGGCATAGCTACAATCTCTAAAACGTTTAGTGCAACGTCAATTGCTACTTGCTATTTCTTTGACATTTACATCTCTCTCTCTCTCTCTCTCTCTCTCTCTCTCTCTCTCTCTATCTTTTACTCTCTCTTAACCTTTCTACAGCATCACCTGTATCGTTTTCTTTTCTGTCTTCCCTTCCTTTTATTGTAAACCCCTCGCACAACAGTGGCAGTACACCCTTGCTTGGGATCAAATGATTAAAAAAAGGTTAGTGAGGCCTGTAATAGTCAGTTAAGTGCCATACGTGATACACGCTTGGGCGATCATGTCTTGAAAAAACATGACTGATTGGGCAGAAGAGTATCCCACAGTAGGTTGCCATTACTTTCTGCGGTAGACTGGAGTCCAGTCAAGGCTATAGAAACTAATCTGTTCTGTTATCTAACGCCTAACTGGTGGGAATAGACGGATTAATAACTTTCTCAACGGTATTTGTGCGTAGGTGAATGCAAGGAATTCAACTAGTATTAGAACTCGGCTCCCCAGTTTCTCGTTCCGAGCCTATATCCACTGCACCACAACGTACATCCTGTAATAGATTAGACGCTAGTTACTTGAAAAGGTATCATCCATTTTTAGAAAAATCATTTCACTGCAAACCAATTAATAGATATACTTAGATGCTTGGGGTTGTGAGTGTGAAAGAAAACGAGAGAAATAAAACATTATTAACGAAAGACATCAATAAGAGAAGAAGAATTAAGGAGGCATGAACCCTAACCCTAACCCTGCACCATGAGTCCCTCTCCTGGAAGTTAGCATCTGCTATGTTGATCGAAGACATTTTTGTTTGAAAGGCGCTAAAGTTAACAACCGATTTTTTGACCAAGCCGACAAGAGATTGGAGTTCATTTTTTAGATCAGCAATTTGCCCTTATCAAACCAATCAGACTTATCATTAACACTGCCTTAGGCTTATGAGATTTTCTGACGTCCGCCATCCACAACAACTTAGCTACAACTGAAACACCTCGCGTGCTACACATTCTCACTGATTCAGGAAAGCAGTGGGAGGGAGCAAAAGAAACAAATACCCGAGTAGAAATTATAAGTACTTTAAAAGGTTTAGGGGTAAGCAAATATCCACTATGACCAAAGAATGGTTCATACAGTATTCAATAGTTGTGTTATCAAAATACATAGCGTTTATATCAGGAAATTAGTTGATGAAAATTAGGAAGAAATTTCGATCAAAATAATCCTTTATCTACATTCGTGGATTTGATGAAATAATTATTGAATTACAGTCTAGTAGCATTTCCAAATATATCGGAGAAAGTGAGTTAGATAGAAAACCTTACAGTGTGTTTGTTCCAAGCAGTTTTCTGAAGAAAGAAAAACCACTTCTATCATATATTCTGGAATAAAATATATGAAGCATGTTGTTGTTATGAGAAACGAATTCAAAATCAGTTTACTCATATCTGGTTTGTAGTTACAATTAGAAGATAGTTTTGCTACGTAAATATTGAAGGTGATATCAAATCTAAACTTATTTATAAATGGAACTTTGTCTCTGTGTGTATGTGTGTGTGTGTGTCCGTTACCTATAGGCTCTGAAACAGCTGAACCTATTTCCTTGAAAATTTACACCGTTGTACTATAAGCGTCTGCGAGTGTTTTTAGCTACGTTTTGTGTTGAGGTAGACCCGATAAATAACGAAATTTGATAATCGAAAAAATCTGGTCATAGAAGGAGTGGTCCGATTTTAATCAAATTTTATACACTCATAGACAAAGACATAAGAAAGATTTTCAGAAGTTTCAAGGTTGCAGTTCTTACAATAGTTCAGAAAATCGATAATATATATATATATATATATATATATATATATATATATATATAAAAGGCAAAATGTTTGTGTGTGTGTGTGTGTGTGTGTGTTTATCTGCCTGTATGTCTGCATTTTTTTCAGCCCTTTTATCTTAGTTTTTGCTTCGGGTTTGGCTCTAAGTAGGTATAATTGTAGTTCTTAGTCTCAGGCATGATACCATTTACTCAGAAGACATATTTAGCCTTTAAAATTCAGTTTACGACGAAAAAACTTATTTAATATCGATACCAGGAAATCAAAATTTGACTTACAACCATTCATTTTTCTTTCAGTCTACGGTTTCGCTTTAACTGGAAACAACTGTTACTTTTTAGTCTGTCGTGCCAACGTCCAAAGAGTCTGAGCTCCAGAAACATGGCTTAGGTTTAAAGATTTCGTTACACCCGAGCAACGCCGGGCTATACAGCTAATCACATATAGTCTAATGCTTATGGAGTGGATATTAGGTCCTTTACGATATTTATATTTGAGATTCGACAGGACGCAATATTGATCAGACACATGACACATGAAATAAAAAACAATGAAGACGCCATGGTAACCGGAATAAACATGTATTAACAAAGGTCACAAAATATTGCTAGAATAAGCATACAAATAATAATAATAAGAATTCCTCTCCCTTATACTCTTAAATGTTCATTGGAAAGAAAATCAATGTGTTGTGGATCCCGGGAATGGGGTCCGCACAAATAAATGAACAACAACCAGTAATTGAGATCGAAAATAAGTGTATTAATGTATCGATACCGACTTGAATGAAGATTAGCAGTCCAGCAATGCGGGCTAGTAAAAAGTATATGTACAGGTCTCTGGAAGTTAAGCCGTAGTATATTGAGTACGTCCGCGTCGGAAGCGGACGGGTAAGTGTAATAATCTTCTCAATGCCCAGGCGAAAATATACATATAATTTTGCCAGTCATGACTCTAGCATTCGGCGGAGCTACGACTGGGTTAATATTCTCTGCCCGGAGGCAGAGAGATTGACAGTGTCAAAGGAATTACCGCAAGAAAACGCGCAATTCTCTCTTCTCGCTTCTATAGCAGTAGTATAAGTATACTCTGAACGAGTCCATCTTTATGAAAAGGTAGGACCTCACAACACAACGAAAGATAAAATATATACAGTACTTAAGTTGAATTCCCATTGGAATTTGTATTGGGAAATATGTGTGCACATGCATGTTTGTGTAAGAAATAAATTCGCGCCACTAATTGCTAAATGCAATGAGTGCGGGTATGTATGTGAGTGGGAGTAACATGGGCGCAGACCTGTGATGGCTGGGCTCTCACTGAAGCAACACGTGGAAATGCGCTGCTCATATGGATATGCGGAATGCGCAGGAAACACGATGTGAGCACGTGAATACTGGATGATTAGTCCGGATTAACCATTCACTGTTTTCTAACATAACCTGTCTTGCAGATAAAAACAGGCATGTTATTAAAATGCGGAGGAGTGAAAGTGTGAATATAATAATATTTACAAAAATGTATTCAAATATGCATGTGTATGTGTGCTTGAAATGTATGACGGCTCACTTAACAAGCAGCTAACCAGAATAAAAATGATAATCATGTCTTGCCAGGCGTGTTCTTTAAAAACATCAGAACAAGTAACGAGATATTCATGCTCGGAATGCTATCAGAAAAAGCAGTACAAATGCATAAGAATCTGCGCCTATGCTTATAGATTACGCCAAAGCGTTTGACAAACTTCGCCACAAAGGCTTGATGGAGAGGCTCTGGATATATTCGAGAAAAAACATTAAGATAATCAAGAACCTATATTGGCAGCAGAGCGCTTGCGTACGGACAGGAAATTAATTCAGCAGATATGAAAAAAAATAAAAATAAAAAAATAAAAAAATAAAAATAGGCGTAAGAGAAGGATGTGTTTTCTCACCGGAACTTTTCAACCTTTGCTGCAAAATAATTATCAGAGAGCTAGAACCCTTGCCAGGATTCGACATTGTCGGTTACAATCTCAACAATCTAAATTTATTTATAAATGGAACTTTGTCTGTGTGTGTGTGTGTCTGTGTGTATGTGTTTGTTACCTATAGACTCCGAAACGGCTGAAACGATTTTCTTGAAAATTGACAGTTGTACTATAAGCGTCTGCGAGTGTTCTTAGTTAGGTTTTGTGTCGAGGTACCCCCGATAAATCTCGAAAATCGATAAAATCGTGTTATAGAAGGAGTGGTCCGATTTTAATCAAATTTGATACACTCGTAGACAAAGACATAAGAAACGATATTCAGAAGTTTCAAGGTTGTAGTTCTTACAATAGTGCAGAAAATCGATAATATATATATATATATTAAAAAAATCTTTGAATTAATCCTTTTTTAATATATATTTACTCTGTAATATTTTATTACATGGAGCTCTCTTCCTGTATAATTTTTTAATATTAAAATAAAATTTTTAATATTAATTAGGATCGTGCTTTTGGAATTTACCTTCCTGCTTTTTTCCCTTGGATTGAAGTATCTGAATTAAAATATATATATATATATATATAAGGCAAGATGTTTGTGTGTGTGTGTGTGTCTGTTTAACTGTCTGTATGTCCTTTATACAAATCCACAATCTTTATCCGATTCTCACCAAACTTCACACAAATATTCTTTAGGCTGAGTCTGAGCTCCAAGACCATGGATTAGTTTTAAAACTTTCATTACAGCCGAGCAACGCCGAGCTATACTGCTAATATAAGATACGTGGAGGACACAGCGCTTATAGCAGACACAGAAAAAATGCAGGAACTCTAACACAAGGTAGCAAGAAAGAACGAGAACAAAGGACTTAGCATAAACTTCAAGAAATCTAAATGGATGGTCATCAGCAAAAAGAATATCTCGAAATGCCACCTACAGGTCGGGGAAATTAAAATAAAACAGGTAAAAAATTTTAAATACCTGAGAAATGTTCTGACAGAGCATGGAAAGAGCGTCACATATCGGAAGACGCATTTCAAAAGCTCTTTAAAATAAAGGAGAGACTCGAATCAACAAAAATATGACTTTACAGAAGCATGCCAAGGGTACCTTGGACCGAGCACGTAAGCAACGACAAGGTGTTGGAGAGGATGCAAACGAGAAACTCAACATCAGGAAGAGACACGTAATGAGGGACACGTAATGAGGATGGAAGGCTTGGAGAATCTGATACTTACAGGACGGATAGAGGGAAAGAGAGACACGGGAAAGCGGTGAAAGATATATTTTATGTGCTTGAGCAAATGGATGGCGAAGTGGGGTTTGGGAGAGATACAAATAGAAAAATATCAAGAGCGGCAATGGAGAGAGGCAAATAGAAATCTATGATCGCCTACGTCCTGAAGTGACACGGCACATAAAGAAGTCCCAGAGAAAACTTTTCGTATTGTCAAGTCTAATTTTAGAAGCATTTTAAAAAATGGCATGTCCTTTTTTGATGCTGTCAATTAAGATTCTTTATGGATTATTGGCCTTTATTTGTTCTGAATTGGCATGCTTTCTTGGCAAATGTTATAGCGTGCTTTGCCTTCTCAACGGCTGTGAATTCAGATATATCTTTTTCCTTAACTGTCTGGTGCACAATGTTGCAAAATCCAATCAACCTTGATATTTAACATTGGGGAACAATTAAGGAACACACTTTAATATTTTGTGTTCTTGGAATTTTATTTTTTAAATCATTTCACACCAAGAAAAGCAATAAATAAAGCTACAAGGGTTTAAAATTAGTTGTTAATATCGACAAGTAGGTGTTTCTTATTTGAAAGGAATTCAAAATAATTTTTCGGAACTTCTATAATTCTTCCTGTCATTGCTTCTTTTTTCTTGTTAATAGTTTTTGGATAAACAGAATATGAGCTTCTTTTTTCGGGGAGACATTTTATCTCTTTAGTCACGCATACTTCTCTTTCGGCTTGATGGAAAGTAAATAAAGAAGTGAGTCTTATTCCATGGTCAACTGATCACAAGTGAATCATTCGCACTAAAAGCCTCGAGTTAGAAGAAATATGGTCGCATATCTAATTGCTTAAGACATGCTACCGATGAATAAGTATCTATGCGGCTTTTAACCTACATAGATTTAAGGAATTGGTCTGGTGTTCTGTTGTGCAATGACTCTACGACCACATCCTGTAAGGAGACTGATTATGATGATATTCATAAATTATTCTTAACTTTTAACCTGTAAAATAGAAAGCCTTATTGCGCCGTTATATTATAATGTTTAATATCATATTCTAACCAGGCATTGCTAATGGGGTAGACCCCTTACTAGTTTTGTACATATTTGGACAAACCTTTCAATTTGCTCGGATAAGTATGTGCAAAAGACGCATTCATGTCTTTCACCCCACCGTCATTTTTGTATATTTACTCAATATATTTTTATTCTGTATACAAGTGTTTTGGTTTGGATTTATAGTCTGGATAATTCTAGTATCTTCCATAACTAAGTAAATTTTCCTTATCCGTTCAAATAAATCTTTGTATCTAAACTTATGAAATACTTTTGCGTAGTCTATCCAATAAACGTATATGCCCATCTTCAATTGGATAGCTCGTTTTGATAATATTCTGAGCATAGATATTTGTTTCAGTGTATTTAAAACAACTGTGTTGTTCTTATCAGTATGCTGACCGTCGCATGCATTTTTATCTGTTTTTTAGACAGACCCAAAAAGACAGATATGCTAAGATCTTTAAATAGGTCTTAACTAGGTATTTACGCTCAAACGAAAAAAAAGCTGTTGTGGATTCTGTGTGAGAAACCGCACAAAATAATGAATAACAAAAACAGATATTGAGATAGAAAAGTAGGTTATATTGAAGGTAATATACAATTTGAACGCAGGTTAGTAAATCCAGGAATACTATTAGTAAGAAATAAATCTATACAAATCTTGAAGTGAAGTCGTTGGAAATAGTATATCCGTGTATATTATTCTAGCTGAATGGAGCTCAGAGACAATCTAACTTCTGATGCGGTAGTCTCTGGGTAACACTCCACCTACAGGTGAAGAGGCTCATCCCTTGTTTCTTGTTTAGGATGCGGTTCCCAGCTTTCTTTTTTTATTTTTTTCCAATCTTTCATTTTTTTTTTGTTCTCAATTGGAGTAGATAGACTTAACTATCGCCCGGTTTGCACTCCACCCACATCTTTTGAACAGGTGAGGAGGCTCATCTCTTGTTTCCTGTTTAGGATGTGGTTCCAGGCTTTGTCTTTTCCAATCATTTTACTCTTAAGTAGCCCCATGCGCATCAGTGGCGTCACCGCCTTGCTTGGGGTGATATGATTAAAAAAAATAAATAAATGAACTTAGGTATCTCTCGTTACTTACATATCAGTTCCAGTACTTTCCGATAACTGTCACGATTACGCTCAACTTGCAACTGCTGTTCTCTCTATGGCAGGAGTATATGTATACTCAGTCGAGTCCATTATCATATACAAAGGGGAGATCCCACAACAAGAACAAATATATTTGGCAACATGGAATGAATAAATGAGAGAAGATTTTCACGAAAGATGAAAATCTCCTCGACAAAAGACAAATATAAAGTTTACAAAGAATGGATAAATTTAAGAATGTTGCGATAACACAGCCATATATTAAGTTTATGGAAATAATTTTTTAAAACTAGACGGCACACTCCTTCACTGCCGGCAAGACTTGCAGGCGCATCTGAATGATGATTTAAAAGAACACTGGCTAGGATGAAGTGGTGCAGTCGAGTTTCCTTACGTTCTCTTAGTTTAGTGCCCGCAGAGTTTATATAATGAATGTTGTGTGGAAAACTGACTACATAGGCAAACCTTAGACAAGAAATTGAAATATATAAGCAGAATTCCCGCTAGACTGTTTGGGAAATGTTGGTTACCTAAAGTGTAGTCCACCGTACTGATAAATGACTGGAAGCTAAAGACCAACATTTTGAGTATCTCTTGTACAGTACAAATAAAAAGTGTATTAATCTCTTGATATATGAATATATTGAGTATTATAATATCTATACATTTTTTCTTTTCTAAAGTTTTTATGTATTTTTTGTAGTCTATCTAAAAGGACTAAGAATATAGACTGATTGTATATATAGAAAAATTAGAAATGAAGAAGGATTGGATATATAGAAAAAATTTAGAACGTTTCTATATATAGAGAAGAACGAGAAATATAGAAGGATTATATACATGGAAAACTAGAAATATAGACTGACTCTCTATAGAGAAAAGAAATAGAAATATAGATAGATTATATATATATAGAAAAACTAAAAATATAGACCGACTCTATATACACGTAACTTCTGGTATCACATCAAACTTGGTAGATTCACTATACACAAAGAAAATGCGTATGCATGTAGAAAACGTCACATATATACATTTATATGCTAAGCCACATATCGTTCATATGAAGTTATGCCTGTGTGCGCCCCAGTTGTTTAACTCGCGTGTGCGTGTATCTCTGCGCACGTCAATGGGTGTACAAGTGTTAGTCTATGTCTTCGTCTGTATAAAAGGCGTCACGAAGACAAATTTCCTCCCGATTTTCATCCCTCATCCACAAACATTCATCAATATACGCATCTCTACATATATCCAGTATTTTAAATGAAAAATTAAAACAGTTTGTCTGACGATCGCAAACGTGAAAGCCAGGACCACCAACTTACACCCATCTATCTATCTATCTATCTATCTATCTATCTATCTATCTATCTATCTATACACATACATTCACACACACACACACACACACACACACACACACACACACACACACACACATATATATATACACGCATATACATATACACATACATACAAATACATACATATTATTAGCTCTACTTTGTATTGGGCACTTTTTAAAGAATAGTGTTTCTTTGGATAAGGAATATTATTCCATCCATACGTACCCTATACTCGGATATATATATATATAAATATATATATATATATATAGGACTGTGCAAAAGTATTAGGACAAGAACTATTTTATCTTTTATGAGGCTTATTGACAGAAAATAAACAATGTAATTAAAGTATTTGATTTAATCAATAAATGCTTAAACAAGAAAAATACTTGTTACAAAATAAATTTAGTATTTAGTATAATAGCCTTTTGCGTTGATCACAGACTTCATTCTGTCAGGCATTCACAAGCTTCTTTAATATATTTAATGTTATCTCCTGCCAAGCAGCTTGTATTTGCTCCCAAAGTGTGTCTTGCGAAGTAACATTAGATTTATCAATTTTTTTATCCAAAAAATCCCATAGGTGTTCAATAGAGTAGTTTCAAAATAACTTGTTTAATAGAAAATAGGAAAATGAAATAACATCTTTTTAATACATTTCTTTTACACCTAGTTTTAAATCATCAATATTTGTTAGCAATGTTCTTGGCTTTTCACCCTGTATTTGAATTTTAGTGAGGCTTTTAGGAAAAGGTAGTGTGCAAAAGTGTTTGGACAGGAATGATTTTAAACTTTATTTTGATGCTTCATAAAAGATAAAATAGTTCTTGTCCTAATACTTTTGCACACTACTGTTTACATATATATATATATATATATATATATATATATATATATATTAAAATCATTTGTTTCTGATAAAAGGCCGAGGCCGCTCTGAAATGTCAAATATATTTATATATATATATATATATATATATATATATATATATATAATAGAAATAAATAAATACTGTCAAAAATACATTTTAACTTACAACTTTTTAGTAGTTTTTCCTATATATATATATATATATATATATATATATATAGATAGATAGATAGATAGATAGATAGATAGATAGATAGAAGGAGTAAAATATAGACTGTATCTATAGAAAGACTAGAAATATTTATTTGTGCTAAGAAAAGCACGGGCGAAAATGATAAAAACAAACAACAGCAAGAATAAATGCGATTGTAAAATAGATGCTATCATCCTTAGAGAATTTTTGATATAAACAAAATTACTGGAATAATAAATAGTTGTATATGCTTTAAATAAATGAGAAAAATCGCGATGAATATTAACATAATTGTTTATTTGATGAATTTGTTTCTGGATTGCGCATGACCAGCTCTTATTTGCAGATAGAATTTTACTTGGGTTGTTTATACGAAGCTTTCTGTAAACTCTTTTCCATTACTCTCGTAAATTTGCTTGCAAGCACATGAAAACGTTAAAATACAATCGAAATTGACACAAAGAAAAAAAATCAAATTAAATGCATATGAAAAAATAGAAAAATGACAAAACGCGCCCTAACTGCAAATCCCATCAATTTTTATGGCTGCATCAAAGGCGATGCAAAACATATATATTTATCTGTAAATTTTTAATGAAAATCGCTCTCGTTGTGTCATGTTATTTTAGGTTGCCAGCGATTATGGTTCTCCACTGTGTTTTTCTGGTGTCGCTCTAAGCTATAATTGCATTTCACGACCAGTTTTATCTTTCAGGCAACTTTTTCCTGTTTATATTTTGGCTCAGATTTGTCACATATATCAAATATTAATCATTATCTTTCTTTGTCACAAGATACTTTAGGATGTGGGCGATCTTGTTTCTCTACACCTCTTTTTATGCTGCTCTTAACAACATCAACATTTCCCAATACCCCTTTTGAATTTTGGATAGCTTTCTTCTGCTAAAACGTAAGTCAATGGTCAGCCACTATCTATCCTGCTTATCCTCGTAATCTTCACTTCCCACCAATGTTTCCATTCATATATTACACCTCATCCATCATTAGCATTTTAAAGGAATCGGCTGGCCTGAAAGAGACTACTACCACCTTTAAATTTGTTGTTGTTTATTTATTTATTTATTTTACTTTTTTCAGCGCAGTCTTATCGATTATTACATAAAGTTTTCGATTATCAAAACATTTGGAAAAATTTAAATATTTAAACAATTTTTTAGGGGGTCAACTTCTCATACAACATTAAGGTAAATCGATCCATTCTGGACCACTCGCGTTGGGGTCGCTTCTTAGTTCTATTTTTTTTTTTTTTTTTTTGGTTGGGGACGAGTTGTTGCTCTTGTTTCTGTCTTTTTCAAGTTTTCTTCAGTTCTTACGATGGCATCTTCTTCGGAAACTCAAAGAAAGACTTTATTCAAAAATTTCGCCAAGGATTCAGCTGTTGAACATGCGCAGGCAAAATGTTAATTGCAGAGGATCGATTTGAAGTTGTATGAAAAACTGAGCCCCACCTAAAATTGTTTAAATGCTGAAATTTTTACAAATGTTTTTTTGTCAGTCGGAAAGTTTAGGGTTTGATCGATAAGATTGCACTGAAAAAAGTAAAAAAAAATTGATAATCAACAAATTTACAGGTGGTGGTAGTGTCGTGTTTCCAAAATGGAGGATCGATTTACTATAACGTTGTATGAAAAACTAAGCCCCCCACTAAAATTGTTTAAATATTGAACATTTTCCAAACTTCTTTTGTCAATCGGAAATTTTAGAGTGTAATTGATTAGATTGCACTGAAAAAAGGTAGAAAAAAAAAAAAGAATAATTTAAAGGTGGTGGTAGTCTCCTTCAGGTCCGCCAATGAATGGCATTCGAGACGCATATTATATAATCCTTAGTATGAGGAAAATGTTACACACTGCATTCATATGCTTTCCTAGTCTTCGAAGCGCCACCTGAGTGTTATATTTATTTTAATATTTTTTTCTAATTGGTTTTATAAAAATTGTTAGAGGCAGTTTCTTTCTAGCATATTTGAAACATAATGATTTTACACTTGATCTGTCCCTGATATTTTGAATATTATTACATAGATAAACATCTCCAGAATTTTAATATAAAAAAATATTGGACTCTTTTAGTCCAAAGCAAAGCTTTACTGCCACTGGTGCGCAGGGGGCTACATGAGAGGAGAGCGAAAATAAAAAGAACAAGGTATCGATGGCGTCGGAAAAAGGATAAGAGAAAGAGAGATATCAAGAAGAAAAAAGATGGTAATTGACGTTGCACTTAAAGTCTATAAAAGAAGCAAATATATAGAAGAGATTTCCACAGGTGGGAAGTGCAAGAAAAGAAACTGATAGATTAGAAGTGGAAGTTACATTTGACTGTGTTAAGAGTAAAAAGGTGGCACTAGTTGAAAATTTAGTAGTAAATTAGTGTTCACCAGGGAGATAAGCTCGTCAGAGCAGAAGCCGGGAAAATGTATGTAGAAAAGACAGAGGGAAGCCAAGGCTTATCGGTGAGGTAATGACTAAAGTCGAGCTGCCAAATCGGGATTGATTACATTGTAGATCCACCTTTTGATTTTGCTGAGTAGCACCTGACCAGATATGGCAATATTATTCAATGCACGGACGAATGTAGTTTTTGTTTTTGCAAAATGTATTCTGACGAGAAAAAAAAAACCTGCCTGGACCAACACAGTGACATAACCTTCCGAGAAGTAGATGTAGCTATTGATTTAATGTAGTCGTTCCATTTGAGGTCAGCTGAGTGAATTAGGCTAAGGATGTGCACTGTACTGCTTTCTAAGAGACTAGCGTCATCTATACTGATGGAAGGATTTTGGAAGGATTAAAATTTCCGAGGGATTCCCTACCCCATTTCAACACAGATCGGAGGTCCTTTTCAAGCGGAGCAGCAAGGTTAACTTTGTCAGCCTCGGCAGTTTTCTTATTGAGGCGGTAATAAATGGTGGTGTCTTACGCATAGATATCTACTTTGGAACTGATTACATCAGGAAGATCATTGATGAAGACCATGAAAAGCGTAGTACCTAAAATTTTAGCGACGAAAAATTTTTCCGACACCCATTGCTGCATATGATATTACATATTACATAACAGTCCAGATTTCATTTTACTTTTTAAATAGTTTTCGTGTTACGGCAATTAGAAATTAACTATAATAAAAAGGTATTAAATATGTTTTGTCTCTTCTGTTCAGGTCTGTTAAGTATCTCTTCAGTGCCCTTTTCTTTGTTTTATTTAACTTGAACTTGTAACTTGAATATAATTCGTAGGAAAGATACTAAACTTGTTTCACGTTACCTTCGCTATAGATTCCTTACCTTTAATATCTGTGAATAGTCGGAATTCGATGGACAAAATCGTAGAGAATCTGAAAACAATATTTGATGTCAATCAACATCTGCGTTCTTCATGAATCCTATTCTTTTATTTCCTCTTTCCTCAATAATATCTTCTTGGATTCTTTTACTCTCAGTAACTCCTTCCGTCAGAGTGGCTTTATCGCCTTTCTTCAGGAGAAAAGACTAAAAGAAATAATAGTACATTCTTTTCTTTTTTTTTTAGCTAGACTGATTTCCCCGTTCAAACCACCAATCATTTCACTTCGTGTCCAAAAATTAATGATACCAGTGCATATTTCAGATCATACTTTTTTTAGCAATATTTCTCCATTTTCTTTCCAGCTACTTGTTAGGTCATTTGGAAAATAAAGCCCGATTTTAAAATAAACATTTTAATTGTGTTGTAATATGTTATTATTTTATTTCTATGAGAATATATTATTCCTTTCTAATGATTAAAGATCGCACTTTGTTAACTTACAATAATATTTACAACTTGAATATGAACAAAGATCCGTTTTCTTATTATCCTCCGTTAAAACGTGATTAAAGAGCGCACCTTGTTAACTTTATATAAAATTTTCGGAATGCAACGTACAACTGTATTTACTCAGCTACTAGAATATGAAAAATCATCCGTTTGCTTAATACCTTGAGTTCAAACTTGTCCATAATGCTTCTCAAATTTCTGCCAACGTTAATAAATCACTGGATGAAATAGCCACATGTTACCCGACAGTACGTCGATGGTTTTTGAGACATGAAAATATAATAGAAAATGAACAGGGAAGCTACGTTACGCCTGTAGAAAAGCGACTGAAGCTGAGATGCCATGTCAGGAACGATAAAATTGCAGATTCTCTTTTGTATTTTACCTTTTTTTTTTCCGAAATATTACGGAATGTTACGAAATTAAATTAACCGACATATTTATTTAAATTTATTTGGACATTATTTTTATGTATATATGAATGTTCTACGAAATCAGGAATTTGTGTATTTTCGGGTTAATTCGACTGCGTAAAAGTAAAGAATAATCTGTGTTTGAGCGGTAAGATTTAATGACGGATGCTTCCCGGTTTTTGTGAGTCGCAGGTTCGAATTCTACCCGAAGAGAAAAATTAACTGTTGAATTATAGAAATCTTACTGTCATCTCTAATAGGAATATTCATTAAAAATAAAATCAGTTTTATAAAACGAAAATCTTGGTCATCTGACCTGTGTTAATTAAACGCAAGGAACTTTTACTTTTATTTTTTTTTTCTTAAATTGAAACAGTTGAATCTGAGAATCGTTGTTAAATTTCTTAGATTTTCCTTCTTTTTCTGATTCACTAGCAGTTTGTCTTATGTCATTTTTTCTGAATTAGGTGATTATGGCTCTCCGCAGTTTCCCTTTATTTATTATCTAAACTTAATTATAAATGGAATTTGTGTGTGCGTATGTCTGTATGTCTCTGTCTATGTGTGTGTGTGTTTTGTGTGTGTCTGTTACCTATAGACTCCGAAACGGCTGAACCGATTTTCTTGAAAATTTACACAGTTGTACTATCAGCGTCTGCGAGTGTTCTTAGCTAGGTTTTGTGTCGAGGTACCCCTGATAAATATCGAAAATCGATAATCGAAAACATCGCGTTATAGAAGGAATGGTCCGATTTTAATCAAATTTGATACAC
Organism: Ascarosepion bandense; assembly: GCA_037127315.1. Taxonomy (NCBI): domain Eukaryota; kingdom Metazoa; phylum Mollusca; class Cephalopoda; order Sepiida; family Sepiidae; genus Ascarosepion; species Ascarosepion bandense. Next base: position 1,038,283 of record JBBBDQ010002249.1, on the reverse strand, counting down.
TCATAGACAAAGATATAATAAACGATATTCAGAATTTTCAAAGCTGCAGTTCTTACAATAGTGCAGAAAATCGATAGTATATATGTATAAAAGGCAAGATGTTTGTGTCTGTGTTTGTTTATCTGCCTGTATGTCTATATGTTTTTCAGCCCTTTTATTTTAGTTTTTGCTTCGGGTTTGGCTCTAAGTAGGTATAATTGTATTTCTTAGTCTCAGCCATGGTACCATTTACTCAGAGGACTTATTTAACCTTCAAAATTCAGTTTACGACGGAAAAAACTTATTTGATATCGATACCAGGAAATCAAAATTTGATTTACATCCATTCATTTTTCTTTCAGTCTACGGTTTCGCTTTAACTGGAAACAACTATTGCTTTTTAGTCTTTTGTGCCAACGTCCCAAGAGTCTGAGAGCCCCATGACCATGGGTTAGTTTTAAAGCTTTCATTACACCCGAGTAACGCTGGGCTATACTGCTAGTTTGTAAATATTGTAAAAATATAAATATGAATACAGAATTTATTTCGCTTATTAGAATAGTTACAAATGTACGGGGTGCAATGGATAACGACTGGGTTCGAGTATTTGAAGAGTTGAGTTCGCATTCTAGTTGTGTTCGTTACATTCACTTACACTCAAAGACAATAGGGGTAGGTATGAATCCATCTATTCTCCTCCAAGATATAGGTTAAACAGCAGAGTAGACAGTTTGGATGAAAACCAGCCTACCGCTGTATGTAACGGAAGAATTAATCTTCCATGACAATTATGAATTGGGAAGAGACTTGATCGATGCAACCAAACCTTACGGAGAAAGGAAGTTACTACAGGCGATTTGAGATTCCAGTCTATTTAACTTATCGATTGGCGGAAGTGGCTATGGATCACAGATGCGCCGTACCCTTTGTTCAACGCCAAATAATATTCTACACCACACTGTATTCGCCCATTAATTAGATATTAGTTCAGCTGAGTTTCTCTTGCCTTAATTCTAAATATCTATATATATATATATATATATCTAAATATATATCTCTAAATATATATATATATATATATATATATATATATATATATGTAAATATCTTCTACATATCTCGTTCAACACATGCTTGACGATTTTAGAGTCATCTGTAATCACCCTTAGGTTACTTGCAAATTGCCGACAAAACTAATAATTGATTTTCAAGAATGGCCTTGCAGTAATTACATCAATCATTGTCACATGTTGACCAATTGACGCACATGTCTTCAGGAATCTTCGTCCAGTTAAGTTGTCATCTTCACAGCGAGCAAAATTGTTTCTATGAACGCATAACTGTCCGCCATCTTAATGTCATCTCGTGCTGAAATAACCTTCTTAAAATTAGAATTTTAACCACTATACCAACAAAAGAAAAACAGTAAATAAAATTGAATTTTCTGGAAATTTTCTGCCGATTTTTATTCGATCATGTTCCAACACGTTAAAACTCGTCAAATTTATCGACAGATATATAATTATTACATGTCCGATAAAATACACCTCGAACTATCTCTGGAGAAAAAATGTTTAAAATTGGTTAATTCATAATTTGTATTTATTTATGAGATGAGTAATTTTCAATACTCTTGGGATTATTTTGAACTTTTGTTCTCATCTTGGTTGATATATGTGTTATAATAGAGACAATGTTTCGGCCAAGTACCCTATGGTCATAATCAGGTGTCCATGTGGATTATCTCGTTGATCATTGCGAAATATCCTTTCAGTGGTACTCTCACTACCAAGTCAAAAGATCTAAATTCATGACCAGTAGATGGTATTAACACTTGTATAACCAACTACTATATCCACTACGCCACTGTCCCGAAGGACTTTGGAGTGTTTTATATTCAGTGTCACGTGGATTTTGACGACTGGATTATGTTAGTGGGTTCGTGCCACTTGACATTATTTGTATTAATTTTACAAAAAATATAAATACCTCATCTCAGAAATTCAGACAGATGTAATATATATATATATATATATATATATATATATATATATATATATATATATATATATCGCCCGGTTCACCCACGTCTATTGAACAGGTGAAGAGGCTCATCCCTTGTATCCCCTTGCACATCAGTGGCATTACCGCCTTGCTTGGGGTGATATGATTAATATATATATATATATATATATATATATATATATATATCCGTATGAGTAAACGTTGTGACTATTATAATACCTATATCAACCAAGATGAGAACAAAAGTTCGAAACAATTCCAAGATTATAGTTAATTATGCATCCCTATATCAATGGAAACGTAAAAGCTGCATTTTATAAAACTGTTTTTTTTATTACTATAAAAGCAGAAATAACTCGCAAACAACAAAAATATATTTACTGTGTAGATAAAAGGTGCTTTACGTGATGGAAATCTACGGAAGTGGTTTTCTGCGTGTAGAGTTGGGATTATATCCTCATTGATTAAGAACAATCATACAGATCCCTAAAACTAAAGATGACGAACGACCCGCATTACCCAACGCGGAAAATGGCAGAAAAAACTACATTTATCAAAATACACCATCAATGAGCACTTAGTGAAGCTTGGCTACCCTAATCGCCATGATGTTTTGCTACCACGTGATCTGAATGAAAACAGCTTTTTGAATCCCATTTCAATTTGTGATTTGCTAAGAAATGGAACATTTACAAAACTGTTCAGCAAAAGATTACTTCTTGTGAGCGACATGAGCTAACTTTAACCACCGCGAAAGCAGGCCTTCATCCTGTGCATTTGGTGGGGTTGGAACTGAATTCTGCATTATGAGCTTCTGCTACGTAATCAGTCAATTCATTTTGAAAAAGACAGGTCAAAACTGGGTGAATTAAAGGTAGCAATACATGAAAAACTCCCAAAATTGGTGAACAAGAAAGTTGAAGCTTTCCATCTGGAAAATGCCAAACCTGAGATTTCTTTGGTAACCCGGTAAATATTGTCGCAGCTTGGCTGGGATGTGCTAATCCAACAACCATATTCAGCAGACTTTGTTCATTTTCATTTTTATATATTCAGGTCTTTGCAAACTAATTTTCAAAGGTAAATATTTTAGTTATATTTTGGCTAACATAAAAAAAACAACTTAATGTGTTCTTTTACAAAAGCCATCAAAATGCCGGGAAGACGGGGTCTTTATGCTGAAGAATATATGAAGAAAGGTTGTGCCACAAAATGGTTTATATTTAAATGAATAAATATTTAATGGCATAATTTTATTTTGTGTTTTAATTTCCTTAAAAGTTAGGCATGAACTTTACGGACAACCCCATAAAAGGAAAAAAAAAATTTTTTTTTTCAAAATGTCTTCCTCATCGAACATCTATAAACGATAATTGAATGAAATTTCTGAAAGTTCATTTTCTAATGTTCAAAACTTTACTCCATTTAAATTATGTAGCATTGATCCCGGTTGCGCGTTGTAGTGCGAATGTAGTACAGTGGATATCGACTCGGAACGACAAATCAGTGTGCCGAGTTCGAATTCCAGCTGAACTCCTTGCATTCACTTACGCACAAATACCTTTGGGAAATGTATTAGTCCATCTCTTCCCTCCAGTTATGGCTTAAATAATAAGACAGACTAGGTTTCATAACCTTGTCTTAGCAACCAGTCTACCGCAGAAAGCAATGGCAACCTACTGCGGGATAATCTTCTTCCCAGTCAGTCATGTCCCGAAAGAAACAGGATCGCCCAAACCATGTATCACTTATGGCGCTTAACTGACTGACTGAATATAATAGTTGGAAACATGATTAAAGATTCTACTGGTCATAAAGTGGGGGATCGTTTTTCTATTATTATGAAGTGATAAACTGATACCCCACTAAGTACTACGTAATAATATTATTCATCTCTTCTCCCTTTAGCGATGAGTCAAATAACAGGACAGATTGGGTTCTATTGCCTTGGCTGGCAACCAGTCCACCGCAGAAAGCAATGGCAACCTAGTGCGGAATAATCTTCTTCCCAGTCAATCATGTCTCGAAAGAGACATGATCGTCCAAAGCGTGTATCACGTATGGCACTTAACTGACTGGATATTGATCCGAGTTATAAAAGAGAAATATAATGCATCTTATATATCTGAAAGATAAATAGATGTTTTTTTTTATTTAAATGTTATTTCTAGTGCATACCTATCTTTAAGCTTAGACTGTATTTCTTAAACAATATTTTTTTAATATTTTTATCTACCGGTTCAAATATTTGAGAAATGTTCTTAGAAAAATATGCAAGAATCGGCTAAAAAAAATCTGCGTTTAAAAGGAATATCCAGTTTTTGCTTCATTAGGTTCTATGTAGCCGAGCAAGTCAAATCTATGATGGTTTCCACTAGGGGTAGGCAGGTTTGAATTCTGTCGAGGATCAAAACTTTTTCTAAGTTCCCTCGAATATTCAGAACGGTAGAGGAAAATAAATTGTTCACTTTATTAAATAAACGTGGTGTCTAATAAAATATGGGTATCTACTAAAAATCAGGTTTAAGTAATGAAATATATCGTATTTATAAAGGAGAAATCCATTCCTAATATAAATTTTTTAATGAAATTTTTCATGTGATCTTATGATTTTAATTCCATCACATTTAAATACATACAAAGACCTACCAAACTCTATCCGTAAAATCTTTCTTGACAACACAAATATTATAGCGCTATACATCCGCAAAAGAAGCTAAAAGTAATGGAAGCATTATATATAAAAGAAAAAACCCAATACTCGGTTATATCGACTACAAACACACTAACAATGTCCTTACCGTGTTTGGTACATAAAAAAGACACTGTGAACGGACGCTCAGTCGCTGGTCGTTGATGGCTTCGTTTCGGTAGCTGTTCTTCGAGTTGACTTTTACAACGGTGTTCTTCCCCGCCCACGCAGTGAAATTCGATCTCAAGGAAGTCACGCTAAATTCTCGCTAGATGTCTCTCCACCAAGTCAACCCAGACTAGACGCGCGTGAACGATTGGGTGAATAAAAACGGCTCAAAAATAAATTGAATAACGCCCGAATAAGTTGCGGAAAAAGTCTTTATATACAAAAAGAAAATAGAAAAAACAATCACCAATCGTCTCTTCTGTTTCTTTTTAGCCGACAATAGAACGGAAGTTCCGTTCAATTTCTGTAAGTAGCAATTTCAGAAGAGTTTTTTTCTTATCATTAATGTGCGTCTCTGTTTGGCAATATCATTTTACTCCAATCGGAGTTTCAAGTTTGTGGTGATTCAAAATGTCTTTGTTCGCTTCTCACCGAAGCTTTACAGAAACTACCGAAATTTGGTTTTTGTGTGTGGTGGGTAACTGGCGGCGGTGAGAAGTCATCTTCCCTGTCTTAGCTCAGTGCAACAACTGGTCTATAGTCCCTCCCTCCCGGGGCTCTGTTTTTATATTTATTCCTACTTCACCGGTGTAGGGGATGACAAACACTGGGTTGTTCATCCAATCTCTGTCCAATCACTTTTACCCACGTGTTTGGGACGGAACCACTCTTTTCTTTCTTCTCTTCTGTTGGTTCAACCAATGAAGCCGCACTATTTTGGTGACGTCTCTTCTTTTCGGCTTTTTCTTTTTGACGTCAACAAATCTCGCTTTTAGCTTTATAACTTCTTTCCCAGCGAAATTGAAATTTCACTTTATTCTCATAGCCAGAATTTAGCCCTTTGAAACTTATTAAATGTTTTCTTTATTCGTGACAATCTTTTTCGACAATCAAAAACTATGTTTTGTTAAATTTTTACTTGCATTGACTGTGTAGTCAGACATCAATTGTATTTCTCATAGTCATGCTGTTTCCGCTAGCCAATAATAACCTCATTTAACCCGGCTGGTTATCAATAGCACAGCCGTAAAATATGAATTCGTTCATATTTTCAGCTTTGGGTTTGCGATCTCTTATTTTTCTCTGCTCATATTGGAACAGATTAAATTCATTTCTCGCGTTCATATTAGAAAAAAAAAACAAAGTTTTTTTTCCATTTAGTTCTTTTCGATTTGTAAAAATTATGAACCTATACAATTCCTTCTGCCCCAACGGCAACAATTAATTTTCACAATTAATAATTAAACTAATAATAGTTTCTCCCTTTCCGTTGCTGGCGATAACAGCGTTATATTTCTTGCATGCAAAATATACTGTTACAACAAAATACTCTACGAACATACATGGCACTACTTACATTATATTACATGTAAAATAAAATCCATCCTCGATATTAGCTAAAAGTATAGCCGAAAGCGATTGGATAAAGAAAACATTTGGTGAATTTTTATATAGTTTATGTCCTTAAAAGAAAACAAATAAAAAATGACATGAAAAATTGTATAGAAAAATTTAAACATAATACTTTATCATTTTTAATGAAACCTGCATAAAATAATGTCTTCTGCCCAAATGTACAATATATATATATATATATATATATATATATATATATATATATATATACTACCGGCCATAATTATTAGGCCACTCCAGTATTTTAAAAAAAGATGTATTTCATACTATTTGTTAGCATTTATTACCAAGTGAATAATTGTAAATGAAAATAGAATGGTTATTTTGTTAATACTGTACAAAGATATTTGCATCAAACGAATTTTAAATATTTAATAATTACCAATATTGAAGTTTCATCAATAAAAGAATAAAGAAAATTTAGAGTCTATCTTTGCTTCCTTACCTTGTAAAATTTTGCAAAGTAATAATAACAAAAGAACCATTCTATTTTCATTTGGAATAGGTCCAGATTGCAGTAGTGAAAGAATAGGTCAGAGGCTGAATTATTCAGAGAATAGGTTATGGTTAAGGTATTTAAAGAACAGGCCAAATTAATGTATTTATAGAAATCAAATTAAAATATTCACAGAACAGGTGAACATTAAAGTAATTAGGGAACAGATCGAGGCTGCAGTATTCAGAGAATAGATTATGAGTGAAATATTTAGAGAATAGTTCAAATTGAATTATTCTGATTAGAGGTCAAGATTGAAATATTTAGAGAATTAATAAAGACTGAAGCGTTAGGAGAAAAAGTCATGGTTGAAGTATTCATAGAAGAGGTCAAATTGAAGGATTCAGAGAAGAGGTCAAATTTAAATATTCACAGAAGAGGTCAAAATTGAAATGTTCCGACGATTGAACATGTTTGAAGTGTTCAGAGAAGTGGTCAAATTGAAGTATTCGGAGAGAAGTCAAGAGTGAAGTATTTAAAGAAGAGGTCAAAGCTGAAGTATTCAGAGAATGGTCAGTGACTGAAGTCGAGCTACCAGTTTAAGTTCGATTACATTGCAGATCCTTCTCGTCAGTTTTGTTGAGAAGTTGGAGATGAACAGCAAGAGCAACTGACTAGATATGGCAACAGTATTAATCTTTTGTTGGTGTATTTTCAGTCTAGGAAAATGGTTGGGTGCTCCGGCGTGATCAGGTTTTTGAGCCGATCATTTACAGTTGTCATAAAGGATTCATTTCTCGTCACAACTGGATATTCAAATCAAGAAATGGAATATTCGAATTTCGCAGATGCAGCATTGGACACGTCAAACTTTGACTTTTACTAAGTTAAAGAGGAACACATTTAGCAAGTTGTTTCACCTTACCAATTTTCTTGAGATGGTCCGATATTGCTGAAATGCTGACACCCATTGTCTGAGGCATTTTCTCTGACAAATTGACGATGAGATTTTGTTCGACTAGTGCTTTCAGATGTTGTCAATTGCAAATGGACGTCCTCTGTCACCTTGAAAGACCAAAATTCGTATTGTGTAGCTTCAGAAACCAACGCCGTACTGCCGGGTAACAAGTGGCTATTTACTCCAATGATCTATTGATGTTGGCAGCAATTTGTGAAGCATTATGGACAGGTTTGAACACAGGATAAATAAATCTTTTTTTTTAATATTTAATTACTTGAGTAAATATTGTTGTAAGTTGCATTTCAAAAAATTGTATATAAAATTAACAAAGTGCGCTCTTTAATCATTAGAAATGTGTAATATTCTTTTTATGGAACTTTGATAATAATATACTAGAACAGAATTAAAATGTTTATTTTAAAATCGGACATTTCTACTGTTTCAATTTAAGAAAAAAATAAAAGTGGATATTCCTTAAGTTTAATTAACTCAGGTCAGATGACCAAGATTTTCGTTTTATAAAACTGATTTTATTAAATATTACTTTTAATATATTCTTGTATTTGAGAGGATAGTACGATTTCTATAATTAAACAGTTCATTTACATATATCCGCCAAACTGAATATGCCAGAAATCTTGTTGTAAAACTACCTATCTTCGGGTAGAATTCGAACCTGTGTCTCACAAAAACCGGGAAACAGCCGTAATTAGATCTTACCATTCAACCACAGAATATTCTATACTTTAACGAAGTCGAATTAAACCTTAAATACACAAATTCATGATTTCTTAGAACAATAATATATAAATTAAAAATAATGTTCAAACAAACAAATTTAAATAAATATGTCGGTAAATTCTACTTCGTAACTTTCCGTAAGATTTCGTAAAATAAAAGGTAAAATACAAAAAAGAATCTGCAATTTTATCGTTCCTGACATGGCATCTCAGCTTCAGTCGCTTTTCTACAGGCGTAACGTAGCTTCCCTGTGCATTTTCTATAATATTTTCATGTTTCAAAAACCATCGACGTACTGTCGGGTAACAAGTGGCTATTTCATCCAGTGATCTATTAATGTTGGCAGAAATTTGAGAAGCATTATGGACAAGTTTGAACTGAAGTTATTAAGCAAACGGATGATTTTTCATATTCTAGTAGCTGAGTAAATACTGTTGTACGTTGAATTCCGAAAATTTTATATAAAGTTAACAAGGTGCGCTCTTTAATCACGTTTTAGCATAGGATAATAAGAAAACGGATCTTTGTTCATATTCATGTAGTAAATATTATTGTAAGTTTCACTCTAAAAACTTTGTATAAAATTAACAAAGAAATATATTATTAGAAATGATTAATATTCTTTTTTATGGAACTTTTATAATAATATATTAGAACACAATTAAAATACGGTATTATTTCCAGAATGACCTAACAAGTAGCTGGAGAGAGAAGGGAGAAATATAGCTAAAAAACAAGTATGAACTTAAACTGAGACACACTTTAAAAAAAATATCACATGACTTTGTTGTACAAGGAGTGAGATGTTTAGTGATTTGAACGGAAAAATCAGCCGATTTAAAATTAAAATAAAATACTATTTTTAAAAAAATATTTTCACTTCAAAAAAGGCGATAAAGCCACTATGATGGAAAGAGTTACTGCGACTAAATAAAACAGAGAAAAACATTATTGGTAAGAGAGGAAATAAAAGAGCAGAAGTCATGTAGAAACCAGATGATGATTGATATTGCATTTTATGTTTTTTTAAAGTCGTTGATAAATAAAATTGATAATAAGAATTTTACCAGAGCGAGAAAAACTATTAGCATAAAACTAAAGGTGCATTATGTCTATAAATGCGAAATTATGAAACCTATCGGTACTGGGATTAAATTCACGAAGTCAAGATACTAAAAAGAACACCTATTTGAAAAAAAAAAACTATCATAAAATATTTATAGCAAAGACACAAGAAAACTATGTTACGACTGTGGAAAATTTACTAAAGTAATACAATCGTCCGTTGAGGGAGAGTGGATATCGGCTCGGCGAAAAAACATTGGACAGCCGAATTCGAATTGCATTCACTTACGCGTAAATTCCATTGGGAAAGGTATTAATCAGTCTCTTATACCTCTAGCTATGGGTTAAATAGCAAGACAGATTAGATCCTACAGCCTTGTTTGGCACCCAGTCTACCAAATAAACTAATCGCAACCAAGTTTTGGAAGATCTTCGCCAAAGCGTATTTTCCCTATGACACTTAACCGACTGAATAACATCACATATTTTTATTTGGATTCGGCCAAGACTTTTTAGATACCCAGTACAAGCACCGGGTGAGATGTGGTAACTGAGAAATGGCTAGGACCGGAGCGAGTGAACCATCTTTCCTCGCAGTTGATTTAATCTCATCATTCCACCTCATCTCAGCGGATAATATTAGTCGATAAGGCGCAATGATTTGCTCTCCTGAAGGTTAGCATCAGACATATGAATGGAAGGCAAAAAGCGTTGCCAAATTTTCTTAAGTGGTTTATGATGAGAAATTTTCAAAATTCTGGTCCAGAAATTATCTAGCAAAACATAGTAAACTAACTTTCCTAGCATTAAATCTAACAATTGATTCGATATAATCTTTCCACTTCATGTCAGTGGAAAATATTAACAAAAAAAAAACGCAACGAGTTTCTCTCCTGTAGGTCAGCATCAGCCACCTGGGTGGAAGGCCGAAAGAGTCACCAACTTTCCGGAAGTGGTTTCCAAAAGTCTGGCCTAAAATTATCTAACAAAACATAGTAAATCAATTTTTCTAGCAGCAGACATAGAATTTGATTCAATATAGTCGTTTTAATTCACATCAGTGGACAACTTTAAACAGAGGAAGTGTAGAGATCTACATTCCTAGAGGTTTGTGGAAGGTAAAAAAACTTCTCTTATGCTCATAACATTAGGACAGTTTCATTTTGAAAACGTTCAAATTAACAAAGCCATTTCTTGCCCCGGTTAATAACTGATTGGAGCTCATTTTCGAGATTAGCGGCCAATTTACTTTATCGAATATATCATTAAGACAAGAGGGCATACTTGGTCTAAAACATTCTCATGAGTGGAGGAGAAATATTTAGATGAGACCGACATATTGAGAACATTAGAAACAAGAATTTGAATAAATTTAACTATTTCGGTATTGTGGTAACTGAAAAAAAAAAAGAATTTTTACAGTGAGATTCACTTTGTACAAAGCGAGATAGACACTCGTAGTAGAGGGCGATTGTAAGCAGCGGTTTATGCAAATAGGAGGGGAAGATATAGGTTAATTCTAGACTTGAACAGGTTCAGATTGTAGTGATCGGGAAAACATCCTCTTGAATTGTCGTTTCTAAAGAGCAGTGGGACGCGGAAAAAGCTTTTCAAGTGGAACTACTCACTAACGGATTACGAAGAGGCACTTCAACGTTGTGTTGGTTGGTTTGTTTTATGGCATATCAACACCTCGGCGGGTCATTTATTGCCAACTAATTTTTTTATTGCTGGTAATACTTTTTTTCTTTCAACAATTTATTGTTGTATTTATAAAGGTTTTGTGTCTAGTAATAGTTTTTTTTCTTTTCGAGTATCAAGATTCATTTTTTTTTAAGGGCAGGGGCCTCAAGTCCTACCCTTGTTATTTAACCCATAACTAGAGGGAAGGCACGAATTAATACCTTTCCTAAGGGTACCAGTGCTTAAGTGAATGCAGGGTATTCAACTGGAATTCAAACTCGGCTCACCGATTTCTCTTTCCGAGCCGATATCCACTGCACTACAACGCACATCCGTCACAAGACGCTTACAGCACCTGGTATTCCCAAACGGTCACCCATCTAAGTACTGACCAGACTCAACGTTGCTTAACTCCGGTGATCGAGAGAGAACCGGTGTATTCAGCGTGATAGGCCGTAAGACTCAACGTTGTGTAGTAATTAGCAAGCTTATATCGCTAGAACAATTACAATTCAATAGTGAGTTCGATTGTCACTTGGTGCTTCATACTTTCGGCCTTGTGTTGAGGCCTAAGTTACGCTTATAAATTACCACCAATGTAATACGAGGAAAATGTGGTGGGTCGTCACCGTGAAGGTTTGAACTGGCGGGAGCAGGTAATGCGCTTCGTCCGAACATTTTCGTGTAAGTAGCCATTTTCGTGTAAGTAGCTATATATCAGTGAAAAGCCTGCCATATCTCGCCTGTGAGAGAGCGGCCGGAGAGTGGAGAATCTATATTATGATTCTACTTTTTTCTTCCTTATTTAGTTACTTAGTTCCTCCGTCCGTTACATCACATTCTCTACACGAGCTTTGCCTTCTCCTCTATCTTTTAACTCTCCTCATCCTTTCGCTCGCCTTTGCCAAACAGAAGGGTGGTAAAGTGTGAGAGAGTAGAAGGAGAGAGCCTATAGCATTACCGTATCAATAGCAGCTTAGGCTGGGGATTTTAAGTAAATGTGTGCGCATATATAGTACAAATATGTTTGTTTGTTGTCGTATCCCGCAACCTAATGAGGAAATTTCTGACCTCTACACTCTTGGCCATTACTCAGTTGGTCCTTTCTATTTACAATGGACATAGAAGCCTTTAAAGTAACTTTAATTATTTAAAAAAAATTTAAACTCGTCTAACATTTTTGAAATTTGGTCAGAAAGTTTTGTTTTGATTTGAGCGGCTAAAGAAACGTTACGACTGTTTTACAATAAAAAAGTAATGATTGCAACACACTATTTTTTTCGGTGACTAACACATTAATTTAAAGATTCTCACAAAAATCAAATAATTGTCGGAGTTTAATGAAACTATCAGTACTCATTCACAAATGAAAGAAATTATTTTTGAAATTATTATTTTTTAAAAATCTTGAAAACATGTTTACAATGAACACAGGCGAAATGATTTATCAGTAATAAAAAATGTTTTCTCTTTCAAAATCTCTCACAGTAAAGTAGCTTCTATGAACATTACTTTTATAGATATTTTAATAAAATTACACTCTGTGTTATCGTTATTTGATTATCCAATATATTTATGTTTGAAGACGTTAGTATCATTTGTAGTATGACAAAGTATTTTTTTCCAGGAAATGATAATTATCATTCCTTGGAAATTCTACAGGTTCCGCTAGTATAAATTAATAATTATATAACACACTTACTCTCTACACAAGCTTTTCCTTCCCCTCTATCTTTTTATAATCTATAAACGCTACTCTCCTCAGCCTTTCTCTTACCTTTGCCAAACAGAAGAGTAGTAAAGAGTGAGAGAGTAGGAGGAGAGAGCCTCTCCTCTTGCTCTCTCACTCTTACCATAGCAGTAGCAGTTTAAGCTGGTGGTTGTAGCAGTAATTGTGTGTGTGTATATGTGTGTATACTGTAGAATATAGTAAAAATAGGTAGGTTTGTTGTTGTATCCCACAACTTAACAAAATTTCTGGCCTCTACCTCCTTGGCCATTACTCAGTTGGTCTTTTCTGTTTACAATGGAAACAGAAGCCATGATTTTTCAGTCATAAAAAAAAAAATTTCTATTTCAAAATCTCTCACAAAATAGCGTACAGTATTTTGGTTATTATCTATGCATACGCCACTTAATATAATATAAGATTACAGTAAAGTAGCTTCTATGGACATTGCTTTTATAGATATTTTAATAAAATTACTCATTGTGTTATCGTTATTTTATTATCCAATAAATTTATGTTTGGAGAAGTTACTATCATTTGTAGTATGACAAAGTAATTTTTTTCCAGGAAGTCATAATTATCCTTCCGTTGAAATTCTACGGGTTCTGCTAATAATTTCTTACTTGCAAGGACTCTGGGATGTTTTAAACCCCTATTGAGGCTGGAAAGAGCGGACTGGACAGCACCCACCAAAATAAGACAACAGTAAACCATTTTAGATCATACAAAGTTAAAGAACTGCCCAATGATTCGGGTACTTACTGGATTCGACAATTTTTCATACATCTTTAGCGATGAATCGTATGTACTTCTATTTCAGATCGAGGGTGATTTTTAAGCCCAACAGTTTCGCTAGGCACGTAGCCTCCCCTAAGGTGCATCAATTTATCGCAACACAGAAAACACAAAGCGCTTAAGAAGAGCTAAAGAAAACTAAAAAAAAAAATAGACAAATAATCCTTCCAGAAAGTAAAGAAAGGATTTAAAGATGAGAAAATGTTCTTAGAAACAAAGAAAACAGAACGGAATTGCTATTTAATATCTAATCTATTTTAATTCCAGAAACTCGTATTTAAAATGTATTTTTTGTCACTCATTTAATCTCAGATCTTCAGAAGACCATAAGACGGACACGTTTAATTTTCCGTGTGCGGCTAAGGATGTAATTGTGGATAAACAAACTTGGCAATTCATACAAATTTTTTGTTTATTTATTTTAAATCAACCAAGTTGTCACTGAGTATGCAGAGGAAGAGCAAGTTGAAGGATTAGATGGCAATCGTAAAAAGAAAAACTGAACAGCATTGATGTTGACATGAGGATTAAAATATTGAGTCAATGCATCAGGCCCTCGCAGGAATGGCAACAAGACGTCGAGATACAAAGAGAGATAAATAGCTAGAGAGAAAGAGGAAACAAAAACAAGTGGGAAAGACAGGCAGGAGGAAATAGAGTGAAGCAGATATAGAAACAAAGATATAAAAGAAAGAGCAAGATTGAAATAAAGCATTAATGGTGACGTTGGGATAAAGGTATTGAAGCCGAATAATTCAGTGATATATAAGACCGTAATAGGAATTGAGTAAAAGTATATATAATAATACCGGCCATAATTATTAGGCCATCCCAGGTTTTAAGTAGAAATGATGTATAAAATATTATATTTAAGTGGATAATTCTAAATGAAAAAATAATAGTTCATTTGTTATTATTACTTTGCAAAATTTTACAAGGCAAGGAATCAAAGATAAACTCGTCCGAATCACCCTAAATTTTCTTCATTCTTTCAATGATGAAACTGCAATATAGATAATTATTAAATATTTACAAAGTCATTTGATGCACATGTTATTGTGCTAACAAAAGAACCATTCTATTTTCATATACAATTATTCACTTAGCAATAAATACGAAAAAATAGTATGAAATACATAATTTTTAAAAACACTGGGGTGGCCTAATAATTATGACCGGTAGTATATATATATATATATATATATATATATATATATATAGAGAGAGAGAGAGAGAGAGAGAGAGAGAGAGAGAAATGTGAAAGAAACGAATAAGAATAAAACAATGTTGATGAAAAATTGGAAATAAAAATAGATGAATAATTGGACATTACATGAAACCAGAATTAAGTTCAAGAAATTATATATATATATATATATATATATATATATATATATATAGGGGTGGCCAAAGTACTTTTAAATATTTTGGAGCTAGTTATACACACTAAAAGTAGACAAACATTCCATATAAATATATATCCGCAAATCCTTTGTTTTGTGTGCTATTGAGTTTACGGTAGATAGCACTGTATTGTCAAGTAAGACTAGGTTATATTTGTTATTCGTGTACATCTGTGGCTAGAAGAACCCAGTCATGGCTGTCAGACAATTTCTGCAACCACATCACCTCTTACATCTGGCTACCTAACTCCCCAAACTGCAACCAATGTGGGGGGGGGGGGTGCAGTTGAGTGAGAAATTAACAAAACTCCTTGTAACACCAAAGATGAACTGAAGGCAAGGATTATGGCAGCATCCATAAAAAAGACAGAGGTAAGACACATTACATTGGCGGGAAAGTGACTGAATGATTATATTAAAGCAATTACTACAAAAACTGGTTCACTCAGTCATGCTAGACAATTTTTTTCACTATCCATCTTGCTCTATAGTGACACTGCATGAACATTGACAAAATGAATAGTAAAGAATCTAGTTAGTATATATACATGGTGTATCAAAAGTACTTTTACAAACATTGGCGGTGGAGTCCTCACAGCAAAACAAGAACAGAAGTCTATATAATCATATGTCTACAAATCCTTCGTTTTGAGTTATTAAGTGTAAAGAAACTTTACGGTAGATAGCACTGTGTTGCCATGTAGACTAGGTTATATTTGTTATCCGTGTACATTTGTGGCTAGTCTGTCTTCAATGTTTAAAATGTGTACTAGTGAGTTAACTCAGAGGTATTCTATTTAACACTGGCAGTATATTCATATTGTGAACAGGCACATAGTTATTTTTAGTATACGGATGTGTGAATGGCAATGGTCATGAGGCTGATAAGAAAAGAACTCCTGAATTTGTTGGTGAAGACCTCATACTCAACATCAAGTGCCTAGAGGAGATAGTGTAGCTCTGGGTTAAGAGGGTGGCTAGTGGAAGACTTAATCTGGCAACAGGACTCTGCACCTTGTTACACATCCAGAAGAACCCAGTCATAACTGTCAGACAATTTCTTCAATCACATTATCTTTTACATCTCGCTATCTAACTGTTATGATGAAAAACACCTATTCCTCAGGTAAGGGACTCTAAGAGTTAACAGGAAGTTAACTCGAGAAGTTCTTGGAAAGTTCTTAGAAGTTCTTAGAAGTTTTAGAGAGTTCTTTATAGTTCTATTGGAGTTCAGTAGAACTATTAGTTAGTTCCAGTTTGGACATAGTTGGATTAAGACAGTTGATATTATTCGGCAGTTAGTCCAATACTAAGGAGACAGCTTACAGTGGAAGATTACCTAATGTTTTGGGTGCGTTAAGTCGATTAGCAACCGACAAAAGCACGATTGTAACCTTCAACACTAATCTATAAGCTTATGAAGGGAAAAAATGAAGAATATCCAGGGTGTATCAAAAATACTTTTACAAACTTTAGAGGCAGGATCTTCAATCCAAAACAAGGACAAAATCTGTATAAACATACATCCGAAAATTCTTCATTTTTGAGTCATTAAGTTTAAAGAAAATTTATGGTAGATTTAACTGTGCTGTAATGTAGACTAGGTTGCATTTTTCATTTGTGTATATTTGTGGCTAATCTGCCTTAAATGTTTTATGTGTGCAGTAGAGAGTTAGTTGGGAAGTGTTGCATTTTACAATGGTAGAGCAAGCAGATAGGACTTTTACATACAGCCACACGAATGATAATAGACATGAGGCTGCATGACTGTATAAGATGACGTTTTAAGACCAAAGGCAGCTGGATCATCCAAACTTTGCTGCTGATTATTGCCATGCCAAGAGAGAATACATGGCATCACAAACTTTGGATTGAAGAAGACTGAGATAGTGGCATACAGGGTAAGAGGTACATTTTATGGAGCTATGCAAAGAAGATAATGGTTAAATCTAGTCTTGAAGAGGTTAAGATTGTAGTGACCCGAGAAGAATCATTTTGGCAGTCACACGAAGTAGAGGCTTACAGTTGCCACTCAAATCTTAAGATTACGACATGCTTTGTTATTTAACCTATAAGCTTGTGAAGAGGAAAATGATGAATATACAGGGTTTATCAAAATACTTTTACAAATTTTAGGGGCAGGTTCCTCAATCCAGAACAAGGACAAAATCTGTATAAATATATATCCGCTAATCCTTCATTTTGAAGTCATTAAAGTTAAAGAAAGTTTACGGTAGATGGCACTGTGTTGGAATGTAGACTGGGTTGCATTTTTAATTTGTGTACATTTGTTTCTAATCTGCCTTAAATGTTTAATGTGCGCGGCAGATAGTTAACTGAGAAGTGTCGCATTTTACAATGGCAGGATATTATTACTATATATTATTATTACTATATATTATTATTACTATATATTATTATTACTATATATTATTACCATGAACAAGCAGATAGGACTTTTACATACAGCCGCACGAATGATAATAGACATGAGGCTGTATAAAATAACGTTTTTAGACCAAAGGCAGCTGAATCATCCAAACTTTTCTGCTGTTTATTGCTATGCCAAAAGAGAATACATGGCACCATAAACTATAGATTGAAAAAGACTGTGATCTGCTTGTATACCTGACAATGAAAGACATATTCTACAGACAACTGAAAACAATGCAGTTATCACAACACATCAAGTGGAACTAACATATCATACATCTTATGGAACTGTATCATCTATAATGTGTGCAGAGTCTATCACCTTCTGATCACTAAACACAGACTTTTTGCTGATCTGTTGTTTGTCTCTTTAATCTTGTTTATGTATAAGGTAACATTTGGAAGAGATGGAATGAAAAATTACGTATAAATTATGGATATACAGGGTGTATCAAAATACTTTTACAAACTTTAGGGGCAGGTTCCTCACACCAAAACGAGGACAAAATCTGTACAAACGTATATCCGCAAATCCTTCATTTGGGAGTCATTAACTTTAAAAATTACAGTAGATGTCAATGCGTTGCAATGTAGATTAGGTTGCATTATTAATTTGTGTATATTTGTGGCTAATCTGCCTTAAATGTTTAATGTGTGCAGTAGAGAGTTAGCTGGGAAGTGTTGCATTTAACAATGGCAGGATATTATTACCATGAGCATGCAGATAGGACTTTTACATACAGCCGCACGAATGATAATAGACATGAGGCTGAATGACTGTATAAGATGACGTTTTTAGACCAAAGGCAGCTGGATCATCCAAGCTTTACTGCTGTTTATGGCCATGCCAAGAGAGAATACATGGCACCACAAACTTTGGATTGAAGAAGACTGAGGTAGTGGCATACAGGGTAAGAGGCACATTTTATAGAGCCATGTAGAGAAGACAATGTTTAAGACTAGTCTTGAACAGGTTATTTTTGTAGTGATCTGAGAGGCATCTGTTTGGCAGTCACACGAAGTAGAGGCTTACAGTTGCCACTCAAATCTAAAGATTACGATGTGCTTTGTTATTTAACCTATAAGCTTGTGAAGAGGAAAATTATGGATATAGAAAGTGTAACAAAAATACTTTTACAAACTTTAAAGGCAGATTCCTCACAGCAAAACAAGAACAAAACCTGTACAAACATACATCAACAAATCCTTAATTTTTGAATCATTAAGTTTAAAGAAAATTTATGGTAGATCTCACTATGTTGCAATTTAGACTAGGTTGCATTTTTCATTTGTATACATTTGTGGCTAATCTGCCTTAAATGTTTGATGTGTTCAGTAGATAGTGAACTGAGAATTGTTCATTTTAACAATGCCTGAACATTTATATCGTGAGGTGGCAGATATCAATTTTTCATACAGCTGCATGAATGTTAGGGGTAAAAATTACCGTCCAAAATATTCCTCACACATATATTCAAAAATAGTCCACTGTTTTAATATACGTGGCTTGTGTATTATTCCGCAAATAAATATATACACAAATATTAACTAATGTAACCGTCCAACATACACCTAAACAGACAAGTGTTTCTATAAACACATTCACATACATTATCCTAAAAATATTCCGCGCACATACATTTAACAGACGTTATTTTTTCTCTCGGTCTCTGAAGAAGCTTTAATAAAAGTGAAATATGTTAGATTGCTATCAGTCAGTCAGTTCAGTGCCATACGTGAAACACGCTTGGGCGATCATGTTTCTTTCGAGACATGACTGACTGGGCAGAAGATTATCCCGTAGTAGGTTGCTATTGCTTTCTGCGGTAGATTGGTTGCCAGCCAAGGCTATAGAACCCAATCTGTCCTGCTATTTAACCCATAACTGGAGGGAAGAGACGGATTAATACCTTTCCCAAGGGTAATTGTGCGTAAGTGAATGCAATGGATTCAACTGGAATTCGAACTCGGTTCCCCGATTTGTCGTTCCGAGCCGATATCCACTGCACCACAACGCACATAGATTGCTATACGTTTCCTAATTTGTTATTTTCCTTTTTATCTATAATTTTGTCGGATATCTATTCATATATTCAACTCCTATATATTTTTTTTTCTCAAATATTTCACCCTCACTTTTTAGATACTCATGAAGTATATATATATATATATATATTGCTACCGAGCGCTTATCGCCGAATGATGTCAATTCGGTCGAGTTTCAATCCAACCGAGAAGCAATCGGATATCTAATCGTACTAATGACGTTTGATACAACTACAGCGAAACAGTCTGCGTATGACTATATAGTCATCCGCAGACAGATCTGTTTCGCTGTATCACATCTCATCAGTACGTTTAGACATCCGATTGCTTCTTGCCAGGATTGAAACCTGATCGAATTGACATCAGTCGGCGATTCTACTTCTGAGGTATGGCCGCTCGGTAGAGAAATACGGACTTTAGCATTATATACAATTTAAACATACGATAGTAGCTGTTCTAATTCATTACTGAACGATGCATAGATGCTTGAGTAGGTACTGTTTTTCAATGTCTAAAATTCCTCCATATATATATATATATATATATATATATATATATATAGTCATCCGCAGACATATCTGTTTCGCTGTATCACAGCTCATCAGTACAGTTAGATAGCCGATTGAAACCCGACCGAATTGGCGTCAGTCGGTGATTCTACCTTTGAGCTACGGGCGCTTGGTAGAAGGAGGCAGACTTTTTAGCGTGTATATTATCATTATGCAGGCCCGATAGCTGAGAGTGTTCTAATTCATTGCTGAATGCACGATGCGTAGATGCCAGAACAGCTACTGTTTTACAAAGTCTACTATTTTTCCAGAGTGCTCAATAGTGAGAGATAGATAGATGTGCGTATGTGCGTGTGTGCGGACATAGATATCAACACCTAGGGGAAACAGTTTGTTTCATGCTTAAACGCAGTCAACGCAGAAGAACGGGGAAGAGCGTCTTCACGTGCGTTCGTTTCAATTGAGATTGTCACTGCCTCGTGGTCCTGCACATAACAGATGGTGCGTCTCCATCAGAAGCTGACAGCTGACAACACTTTGAGAGGAGATCGACGAATGCCACACTCACACATTTTCCACCTTGACATGTCTTTTTTCATTTTTAATTTGTTCTATCTATATCGAACCTTTATGCGTCTTTCGCTAGTCCAATTCGTGTTGGGATGTCGGCGTCGTATTTCTTATCCTCTGTTCAAACATTTCTCCAGGTATTTTAACTTCTTCACCAACGTACCGTTTATCGCAACAAGTTCAACGCCAATGGACGTTAATGAATTACTTACTCCTTTTTTACAATTATGACTTCATTTTATTCCCTGCTGTTACAGAGACCTGGTTTTCAGAGCTGCGGAAATAAAAACCTTATCAGGGTTTCTCTGGGTCTAACTGGGGAACATTGATCACATTTTATTTTTTCTCATGTGGGACTGATTATACACGCCAATGAAAGGAAAAGTTTACATTGAAGTTAAGTGTTTTGGATCCCGCACAAAATAAAGGAACAACAAACAGAAGTTGAGATAGAAAAATAAGTATATTAACGTAAAAAATACAAACTCGAACGAGGGTTAGTGGTCCAGGAATAAGGGTGCAGTAAGAAGAATATATGTCTACGGCTATATCGTGTTGAATGCACCGGTTCCCGTGCGATCACCGAAGTTAAGCAACATCGAGCCTGGTCAGTACTTAAATGGGTGACCATTTGGGAATACCAGGGGCTGTAAACGTAAGGACCAAGAATGGTGCATCGGTCCTCCAGGCTTGGGGGTTGGGTGCAGGGCTAACCACCCTACCCCGTAAAAACAGTTTGTTACAGAAACAGCAACAAAACGTTGCTGCCCTATGCACCATCTGGGTGTGACGGATAAATGATGATGAAGAAGGATATATACACGTCTCTGAAGTGAAGCCGTAGTAGAATTAGTATGTCTACGTCGGAAGCTGATGGGTGCTGATAATAATATTCAGACTGAGTGAAGCTCAGAGCTACTATGAGGTACCATCTCTGTATTCTCTGTGAAACCTCGGTAACGCTCGGTATGTCTCGGATCTGACGCTAACTCGCAGATCTTTCGATGCCTGACATCTTGCTTCTATGCAGAATTTTATGGACACTCTAGACGAGTCTATTATCCTGGAAAAAAGGAAAGAGCCCAAAACATTAAGAGAAAATCTTTCTGGAAAAATTACTTGCAATAAACAATATTTAATTATTGATATTTTAAAATTGTAGAAGAAGATTTTTATACGTTAGACAAAAATGTTCTCGTTTTTGTGTTAATCAGATACCTTAGTTGAGTCCTTGTACTCTACTACGACACTGTCAGCTCTATGCCTTCGGGTAGAGGGCGCTCTCTGCTTCCGAGCAGAGAGCAATAACCCAGTCGTGGTTCCGCCGAAGGGTAGAAGCACGACTGGGTTAGACAGACATTTTTTGGCCGGGCTATATAGCCCGGAAATCCCAGTTATATCTGACCATGTGTCACATGTTGCCCTTACTGAGAGGGACAACTAAATATAGTTAATCAGATACCTTTTTAGAGCTTCTTTTATTTCTGAAGCCTGTGTAATGTCTTACCTTTCGAATCTTTTTACTATCTTTCATTTTCAAGCTTGTCTCCTGCCATATCTACGATCCACTTTCTTGATTCAATTCACGCCTATCTTCCGTTTTAAATCGTCATTATCTAGAAACTGATGGTTATCTTGTTTTGACTTTATTTCAAGGGTCAAGTTACCATCCTGAAAATGCTTAAACATAGTTTGATATATAGAGGTCGGATACAAGTCCGACCCGAAACAGAGGCTGAAAGGACAGCTTTTGGAAAACGATGATCAAATCTATCGAATGCCTTGGACTGATCTGAATTGATCAGTGCGGTTTCACTCTCGACTTAATCATCAAGCGTACCAAATGAATTTTGTCCTGAACAATCCTGTCCATCACAGCACAAGTTTTTTCAGGGCCACTCAGACAAGGGAGTACAGCATTGAGGTATAGACCATTGTTTTATCCAATTGTTGCAAATCAGTTCATGCAAGGAAACAAGAATGGCGACTACCTCAAGTAATGTTCGTAAAAAAGAACATCTAATTCCGGAGATTTGTCCGGGCCAACCAGCTTTAGCGCTTTCTCTGTAACACCACCGCTTCTGCCGGCTCGTAGGCCGAGAGAGTCCAGCCAAATAAGCATCGAAATGAGCAAGGCTCAGCACAGTTTCCAATGGTGGAACTGATCCTGAAAGCAGTCAGGAAAACTCTCAACGTGTCTGTATTTGCGGTTCGATTATACGGCAATGTTTAGGACGCGATATGGTTATTGAATGCATTTCTAAATTCATGTGCACGCTGTTCAGCGGCAATATTCGTTGCCTCACAGGCCGCTACATTATCTTTATTAATGCTATTATGTTGTTCTTGTTGTTCTTTAAATTATGGGTTGTATTATTTTCGGTTGGTGTAATTTAACGATTTTTGAATTTTAGATATTTGAGACCACCATACGTTTTTCGTTACTTCTATATGTGTATTTCTTTTACGTAAGAGGCTCTTTTTAATGGACCGATTTTTGTCGGATATTTCTTAAAGACAGTGAAAACAAAAAACCATTCTTGTATTGTGATTTTTTTATAGACGAAAGAAGCAATTTGTTAAAAAGTAACAATTGACCAAACGAAAAAAGAATAAACAGAAACAGTAAAAAACATTAAGTTACAAATTAAAGTATTTCTACAAAGTATAGGAGAAAATCAAACTGATTTAACGTACAAAAAATAACAAGAAAAAATCAAAGGGAAGATGAAAATACTTAGTTTACCGACAGACAAAGGAAACTGCAAAGATTTTTAAGGAGTAAAAGTAAAAGAAGTTTACTTCGTGTATACGACTAATAAAACAACACAAAAACGGGTTGTTATTATAAATTACATGAATAAAAATAACAAAATCAATACAAAATATGTAAAAAACAATGAATAATAAAAAAAATAAATGCATGTGTAGGAAAAAAAGGTTCGCCTATAAAAAAAAAAAATAGCCGAAATAAACCGAAAAAATATATATTTGATAAATGTCTAGCGCAAAATAAAAATTCAACTGGGAAATCAAATTAGAAAGGACTTAAGGACGGAGGTTTTAAGAATAACAGTAGAAAAATTAAACACTTACAAAGAAAAAAAATTAAGAAGAAAATAAATAAATAAAGAAAGAAAGAAAGAAAGAAAGAATGACAAGTAAAACAAATAAAAAACATTTCGTTAGAGAAATACGGAAATAAATTTAGTTTCTTGCGTAGGAAATTGTAAGAAAACAGAAAACGAAAAACAAAATATAAAAATTCCAACTGATACAATCAATGTAAAATAAATGTAACCGAAATAACTTAATTTTTTGTTGAAAAAATAAAGTAAAATGAACAGGGAACCAGAGGCGTAGTCTACACATAACCCGACCAATTTTTATGGCTAGATATTCATGGTCAGTCAGTTAAATGCCATACGTGATAGACGCTTCGGCGATTATGTCCCAAATAGTCATGACTGGCTTGGTCAGAAGATTTTCCCGCAGTAAGTTGCTATTACTTTCTGCTATAGAAGACAATCTCTCCTGCTCTTTAACCATAGCTGGAGGGAAAAGCAACGGATTCATATCTTTTTCAAGATTATTTGCGCGAAAGTGAATGCAACGAACTTAATTGGAATTCGAACTCGGCTCTCCAATTTCTCGTTCAGAACCGATATGCATAGCATCACAACGCATACCTTATGTACAAATACACCGAAAATACAGAATAGGGATGAGGTAGGCTGGTCTTCAGTTGTCCAATCGATAAGGTCAGTCAGTTAAGTGCCATACGTGATACACGCTTGGGCGATCATGTCTCGAAAGAGACATGACTGACTGGGCAGAAGATTATCCCGCAGTAGGTTGCCATTGCTTTCTGCCGTAGACTGGTTGCCGACCAAGGCTATAGAACCCAATCTGTCCTGCTATTTAACCCATAACTGGAAGGAAGAGACGGATTAATACCTTTCCCAAGGGTATTAGCTAACCTTAATGACCCAGTCGTTCGTATATTGATTCTTTCACCAAAAAATCATATCTACACAACACTGCCTTACACAGACACCATAAGATCGCATTAACTTTAAGAATCTCCACCTAATCCCATATGTATTCCTTGGGTTAATAAAAATATAATAAAATAATTTCCTAATATTGATATCGTAAAAATATTACACAACGAAATAAAACTAGTGGGCACCCTCCACCACAATCTAATGATGGCAGAGCTAACAGTTAACTGTACAGAAAATACTGCGGGCTTAAAATCAATTTCATGCACACACACTCTAATTAGTCACACTGTCACTGACACATTTAGACGCAATAATAATTACGAATCCTCATCCTCGGAACGGAAAACAATTCGTAGTTACCTGAGAAATGCAATCCCTGTTACGAAAAATAGAGGGACTAATGACCATCAATAAATTACAATTAGAGGTTTGAAAAAATTCTAGTACTGGACTTGAATGATAAATAAGTATGCAATCATAAAGAAAACATTAATCCTCGGTCACCTCAGATTCAAAACTCAAGTTTTCTATCAAGTAAATAAAACGCGAAGCATTCACCCACATTTCGCCGAATGTTGCTGAAGGGAGTTGCCTTATTGACGCTCGAATTTTGACTTTAAGCTGCGACTTAAATAACAAAAATAGTCGAGAAGAGAAACACTTCTCACCTTCATAACTTTTTCTGATGTGTCGTCTCATAACTTCTCATTTAATCTAAACTTATTTAAAATGGAACTTTGTGTATGTGTGCGTTACCTACATACTCCAACCGATTTTCTTGAAAATTTACACAGTTGTACTATAAGCGTCTGCGAGTGTTCTTAGCTAGGTTTTGTGTTGAGGTACCCCCGATAAATATCGAGAATCAATAATCGAAAAAATCAGGTTATAGAAGGAGTGGTCCGATTTTAATCAAATTTGATACACTTATAGACAAAGACATAAGAAACGATATTCAGAAGTTTCAAGGTTGCAGTTCTTACAATAGTGCAGTAAATCGATAATATATATATATATATATATATATATATATATATATATATATATAAAGGCAAGGTCTTTGTGTGTGTGTCTGTTTATCTGCCTATATGTCTGTATTTTTTTATTTTAATTTTTGCTTCGGGCTTTGCTCTAAGTAGGTATAATTGTAGTTCTTAGTCTCAGCCATGATACCATTTACTCAGAGGACTTATTTAGCCTTCAAAATTTAGTTTACGACGAAAAAAACTATTTGATATCGATACCAGGAAATCAAAATTTGACTTATATCCATTTATTTTTCATTAACTGGAAACAACTCTTGCTTTTTAGTCTTTCCTGCCAACGTCCAAAGAATCTGAGCTCCAGGACCATGGATTAGTTTTAAAGCTTTCATTATACCCGAGCAACGCCGGGCTATACTGCTAGTAATCTCATAATGCTAAGTAATCATAAAATCACATAGTGTTTATTCCTCTGTAGCTGTTCCACAGCATTGCTAATAATATAACTGGTATCAGAGACAGAAAAAAGTAAAGAAAACTTCCGCCTAGAATGTAAAACATTTAACTGTTAATCTGTTTGCGCTACGGCCGTATGCCGCTACAGAGATAGAAGATCTGCCCCAATGACTCTACCGTCCCACTGCAGCGCACGCACTTTGGCATAAATGACTTCCCCGCTGCTAGGAGTTTTTGCATACTCAGAGGGCCTTCTCTACAACCAGCCAGGTGGGTGATGCTTCATCGCTATTGATGCACTGTCACCCGGAAGCCCAAGCCACAGAAAACGAAACTCTATATTCCTCAAACCGAAGCAATGCACTAACACAGGACATAAGGCCTTAGGAGAAAACAGTCGCTTATCGGAGAAGGCTTCCTTAACCCGTGTGAAGTCCTTCAGAACAGGTTGACACTCATGATAAGAGCACTCAAGGATCACGGCGGATCTCCTGCACGCCATCATCCACACTTCTCAAAAAGAGAAATGTTTCTTTCAAGAAGAGACCTTTATCCTCATCTTGCCGACACATTTGACCCAGGAACTTGAGCTGCAGCCTCTGTTGATGAGTGAGTGAGTTTTGTTTAACGGCATATCAACCTCTATAGGTTATTTAATGCCAAGAAATATGGTTTTAAGGTATTTTTAATATTCAGTTATATTAATAAGTTTGACTTAGAGTTTGATGAAAAATTTATTTATTTTTTATTTTAGAAAACTGAAGATGTCTTTTAGTTTTTTATTAAAAAATTGTATTGCTGGTTATAATTTTTCTTCTTCAAACATATATTATGACAATAATTTATTTTCCTTCAAAAATGTATTATGGTAATAAGTTTTTCTTTAAAAAAGTATTGTTGGTAATATTTTTCCTTAAAAAATGTATATCTTTCTATACAGTTCATTTTTACATATATATTTCTATAAAAGTGTATTTTTATACTTTCATAGTGTTTTGATCCCAGTTTGGGGAGTTAAGTATTTGCCCATAGAGGGGACCCTAACAGGTGTTACCGATCCGGGTCAGGCTAGACCTAGGAACAACAGCAATTAAGAAGTGGTTCCATGCTCTTCTCAAGCTCCCAATCAGGGGCCTTGCTACCGGATGCAGGACCGTCTGTTGATGAATTTGAATGCTGATCACTCGTAGACAACCTCATCGGAGGTAACAGACGCATCGTAAGATACTTATCGTCCTCCAAGAGACGAAACAAGACTCAAAACAATTAAATTACTTCGGTATACTAGAGTGGAAGTACCAAGAGACAATAAAGAAGGATGAGATAGATTTACGAGACACAAATTTCTGTCCTCCCATTTAAGAAAATCTCACCCTAGGCCAGAAAGTAACTGCCACCTGGGCTTTGTCTTAGACACCCAAACAATTCATCTGTAACTGATAGCCAGAGCCAAGTCAAACCAAACGCCAATTATCTTGAGAGGCACGTCGATCTAAGTGACGGGCTCTACAAAAGAGACACACACGCACCCAACCAAAATCCCACGCGGTTGATCTGAGCTCCTACTACTGTCTCAAACCTGCTGATTTACTTGTCAACTTTATAAATTTCGGTATTGCTTCCTACAACAGCGGCCATTCGCAGGTATAGGCGGAACACCCGACAAAGGTGGCTGCACCAAGGAAAGGGTATTCCATTAATTAACAGATTTGTATTTAACATGTGAAGAAAGGGCCTCAACACATAAATGTAAAGCATCGGCAAAAGCCTCAATCCTGACTAAGTGTTCTGGACAATATGAAAGGTTTTGGTCTCATATTATTTACCTTCACCACCGTGCCGGTAGACCAATACTAGAAGCAGATCCAGAATTAAAAGTACGGCTCAAAGACGACCGACTAGTGAACAGCCTCCAGAATACGATGGTTAACCTTATTGAATGCCTTAGACTAATTTAAATAGAACACTGTGGCATCACTTTCGACATGCCTGGTGTCCAATTGTACTAAAAAAAGGGTTGTATTGAATAGTCCTACCCTTTCCATCGCAAAACTGCTTAGAGCCAATCAGACTACGAAGGATAGTCTGCAAACGGTTGGCTAAGACCTTGGCCCAAATCTTTAACTCTATATTCAGCATAGTTAAGGGTCGGTAATTATGCCTCCCCTTTCTTCTGTATTGATTATTGCAAAGCATCTTCATCACACGTCTGGTAAAGCTTTCGGGAATATTCCCATTTTTTTATCCGATGATGAAATATCTGTACCAGCAGAGGTTCAAACACTTGTTCTTCAAAGAAACCCATATTTCCGCTTCTCTGATCGGACCATCGCACCCAGCAGCTTCAATCGTCTAGTGGCGAGGAATGTTGACTAAGACAAATAGAGCTGAGTTTAATGAAAGCTTCAAATAACAGGAGCTTGTGGAAAGCCATATTCGTCTACATCCTGAAACGACATAGCACATAAAAAATGAAATGTATGATCAAACAAATGGCAGAATGGGATAGTAAACTTTCAAACGTTTCGAGTAAAAAAATGTGGAGAGCCATGATCGCGCAATTAAAAAAATGTAAAATAAGGTATTTGATGACAGGAAGGGCTCAAAGAGAGTTGATAAAATGTGAAGTGCTATTTAGAGAAATAAAACAAGGAAGCTGTCGTTGACTATTATTAGCCAATGGATATTAACTATAAGCGAAGAAGCTTTTGTTCTGGGACTTTCATGTAACAAAAATCAAAATGCTCAGACCATACATCCAATTTCCCCCACCCTTGCAAAAAATTATTAATGTATAAACTTATAGATACTTATGACTGAATTCAAACCTTCTCCGCTGATTGTTTAAAAAGAAACCAAATTTTTTTTCTTTTTTTTTTTAATCGTATCACCCCGAGAAAGGCGGTAACGCCATTGATGTGCAGGGGGCTACGTAATAGTGAGAAGATTGGAAAAGAGAAAGCCGGAAACCACATCCTAAACAGGGAACAAGGGATGAACCTCTTAACCTGTTCAATAGACATGGGTGGAGTGTGAACCGGGCGATAAATAGATCTATCTACTCCAATTGAAAAAAAAACAATTGAAAAGATATTTGACTCTTTCATTGACCAAACTAATAATTATTCTTTATATACACATTTGAGGATTTCCTAAAAATATAGCACTTAAACTTCTTCTCTGTCTTAACTGGGTAAAGATACTAGACACCTTCCTTCCCCTTCGTAACACTTACCCGTCACTCTGCTAGTAGTAAACTCTGTTTTCTGTTTTGAATGCAAAAATTGTAAATTTTGTATATATATATCATTTTGTTTATCGTAAATTAAATATTTGTATGTGATTTTTAACTCTGAGAATGCGTTTGTCGGTTTTTAGATATTGTGAGGGAACTTAGCAATTAATGATGATATGTGGAAACTAATAATTTTGGCATTATAAGCATGCACCGGAAAATATGCCACTTTTGCTGGAAATAGTACTTGAAGAATTTGGTATGAACATCACCCAAACCTAGTTACAGACATAAGGACAGTAAGAATTTTATGGGAATTTACAATACACACAAACAGAACAATCAAAGACATCGTGATCAAAGACAGCAAGAACAGAATGTGCTTTCTTATTTAAATGACAGTTGCTTGTAGATTGCAATGTATCTTTGAAGATCTTAAAATAAAACTATCAAAAAACAAGGATCTTGAAGTGGAAATAAATGTCCCACGAGGACATCAATAATTCCAGGTTCCGATAGACTCAATTAAGTGATTCTTGGCTGACCATGCCTAAAAGTAATTAAAAAAAACATATGCTCAAAAGTACAGCTGACATATTAGGAAGAGCGTTATATACGTAAAATATGTATTATCTTAGATTTTCTGTTTTTTGTAATTTTTATAAAATTGATGACAAGAAATTTCTGAGTCTCTGTTTGGGACCAGAAGGAAATGTGTATACAAAAGAAATTGAAGGAAATAATAATAATAATAATAATAATAATAATATTGAAGCAAATAGGCCGGACATTGTTAAAATCCTCCCCCACCAAAAGAAAAAACTTGCCTATTAATTGATATGGCTTGTCCAGCGGCATAGCAACCAAAGAATTTGAAAAACTGTCAAAATATAAAGACCTGGAAATTGAAATAGAAAAATGTGGAAATTGCAAACAAGAATCGTGCCAGTGATAGTAGGTGCACTTGGAATGATAAAAAATGGAAACAAGCAACACACTCAAAGAATCCCTGGAAACCCCAGTTTAAGAGATATACAAAAAATGTCTTGTTAACTACAGCCCGCACATTAAGGAGAACTTTGTCTATGTAACGATAGGGATTTTAAGGGATATGTAAAAAAAAACAAAAAAAAAAAACATGAAATGGAGCCATAACAACACACCACGACCTGCCTTAGGTCTTCCTGCAGACTTGGTAGGTAGTGCGACCATAGCAGAAATCAAAATATGATGAAAAATGAAATAATAATAATAATAATAATAATAATAATAATAATAATAACACATTTCCGTGTTAATTTAAATATTCACACCTTTGGTTAAGTAATGCTGAATCAAGAACGTGTTAGCAGTACTAAAAATAAGAACAAAGACGAGTTATCTTCCCCTGTCAAATAACGGAACTAGAATATTCTATCCCCCTGAATTAAGTAAAGGGTTCAGTTCGAAATGCCAAGAAGGTTAACAGGGATAAGCAAACACCAGAGGAAAGCCCGATGGCATAGCGGCTGAAACAAAGATGTGAACAGTAGACAGAGTTTATATCATGCAAAAAAAAATATAACTGAAATTTAGATAACAATTTAAAATAATTCCGACAAAAGAAATGAAACATAATTCTGCTGAGGTAATTTTATTTTCAGGAGAATATTTTTCTTTACTAAGCAGACATTTTATGATGTAAACCTCCTGGATGGACATCCAGTAACACAAATTGATCACACGCCAACGAGTTATATTTATTCCACTAGTTCAGACGTTCACAGCTAAGACCAGCCATGCCAGGTATGATGAAAAAATTATCAACATTCTATTCGTATACAATTAGTAAGAAGAACTTTTTCCCAAGAACCGTTGCTTTGTGAAACAAACTCCCGAGAGGATGCTTCCCTCTCACTATAATCTTAATGAATTAAAGTCTAAGATCAGCTGTTGTCATAAGTATTGTCATAAACGACATTCGTACCATTATCTCTTACATAATTCTGCTGAACTAATTTTATTTTCAGGGGAATAATATTTCTTTACTAAACAGTCATTTTATGATGTCAATCCCCCCAAGATTGACATCCAATAACCCAGCATTGACAACAACACCTCTTAAGTTCATACAATGTGAAGAGGTGTTGGTATTGGTACATTCATACTAATTTTGTAGGTCGATGCCTTGAGTGGTTCTTGGGTGTACGATTAGTAAAAAGCTTACGTAAGATAGTTTAAATTTTTTCAGGGTTACATTATGGTTAAGCTGGTGGTTAATAAAACAGAAAGATAATATGGGGAAACAGAAATAATCAGACACCAGTCTTTACGGATCGACTGTAGATAAATGAGGTTAGCTTTAAAAATCTAAACTTATTTATATATGAAACTTTGTGTGTGTTTGTGTGTGTCTGTGTGTGTCTGTGTGTGTGTGTGTATCCGTTACCTATAGACTTCGAAACGGCTGAACCGATTTTCTTGAAAATTTACACAGAGTCTGCGAGTGTTCTTAGCTAGGTTTTGTGTCGGGGTACCCCCGATAAATATAGAAAATCGATAATCGGAAAAATCGGGTTATAGAATGAGTGGTCTGATTTTAATCAAATTTGATACACTCATAGACAAAAACATAAGAAACGATATTCAGAAGTTTCAAAGTTGCAGTTCTTACAATAGTGCAGAAAATCGATAATATGTATACATATTTATAAAAGGCAAGATGTTTGTGTGTGTGTCTGTTTATCTGCCTGTGAGTCTATTTTTTTTTCAGCCTTTTTATTTTAGTTTTTGCTTCGGGTTTGGCTCTAAGTAGGTACAATTGTAGTTCTAAGTCTCAGCCATGATACCATTTACTCAGAGGACTTATTTAGCCTTCAAAATTCAGTTTACGACGGAAAAAACTTATTTGATATCAATACCAGGAAATCAAAATTTGACTTACATCCATTCATTTTTCTTTCAGTCTACGGTTTCGCTTTAACTGGAAACAACTATTGCTTTTTAGTGTTTCGTGCCAACGTCCAAAGAGTCTGAGCTCCAGGACCATGGATTAGTTTTAAAGCTTTCATTATACCCGAGCAACGCCGGGCTATACTGTTAGTTTTCAATAATTTAATATGCAATTTCGACAGTGATTTACATTTTGCGTACTCAATAATCTTGATAGTTTTTTTCAAATTTTTCTTCTTCTATGTGCCCTGTTTTTTCAGGACGTAGGCGATCATGGCTTTCCACGTCTTCCTATCCCTGGTGGCTCCTCTTCTGTTGCACCATGCAACCCTCGTTCCATCATCCACCTGATTAGGTCTTTCAAGTATATTATCCGTTGCTTTCCCCTGTCTCTTTTCCCCTCTATCTGGCCTGTTAGTATAAGGTTCTTCAAGCCCTCCTTCCTCATTGCATGTCCCTGAAATTTTAGCTGCCTCTTCCTGATTCTCAGTATTAATTCATTTTTGTTTCCATCATTTCCAAAATCTCATCATTGCTCACATGCTCTATCTATGATATTCGCAGCATCCTTCTGTAGACCCACATTTCAGTTGCATCAATTTTTTCTTTCATCGTTGATGATATTGTCCAGCATTCACTGCCATGTTGAAGAATTGGCAATAAATAGCAATTCAGTACTCCTTTCTTTGTTTTTAAATTTGTATCTTCATTAGTTCTCGATGCGGACAGATCAACCAGTAATCTACTGTGCGTATTCTGCTAGGCTTTATGTACAAATTCTGTGTCAAAGTTATAGACTTTTTGAGTATGAAGATTTTTATTTTCTTCTGGGGTTTGACTGATAATATATATTTTTTATCTTTTTCCTTGAATTTAAACGTTTTTCTTTTTCGCTGTTTTCATTCTCTTCTGTTGGTTTCTTCTCCTTTTCGTGGTGCCCCGAAAAGATCTTAACGGCCTTGCGGACTTCCGTGTCGTTTATTATTAAGAAAATCTTACCTTTAAGGTTGTGTTTCAGCAGAAAAAAAAGCCTTTCGCATGTGACAGTCCGAGTAAAATCCTTTTTATGTGCAATAATCGAAAAATGTCGTTCCCGATCCTGTGAATAAAAATTGGAGAAAAAAATAACTTTGCAAAACCAGAAAGACACGAAAACAAAACAAAAAAATGGCAGAAAGGCGCGTTCACTTACACGATTGATGTTTTTTTTACCTTTTATTTCAAGATGGCCGACTTTGATGTTTCACGTATTCAACATCACTCGTAACGAAGCCAGGTTTATTTTTAACTACGATTCGTGTATTATATATAGCAACCGATCTTATATATATATTGAACCGATCTTACACACACACACACTATATATATATATATATATATATATATATATATATCTCGAACATGTCTATTGAACATATATATATATATATCGAACATATAAATATATATATATGTTCACTTTATATATATATCGAACATATATATATATATATATGTTCAATATATATAGTGTATATAAGATCGGTTCAATATATATATATATATATATATATATATATATATATAGGTACGTAGGTAGGTATAAGATAGGTTCTAACAATTTCTTCCTTACTACCGCCCATAATTATTAGGCCACCCCAGTTTTTTTTAAATGATGTATTTCATACTATTTTTAGTATTTATTGCCAAGTGGATAATTCTAAATGAGAATAGAATGGTTCTTTTGTGATTAATACTTTGCAAAATTTTACAAGGCAGCCAGGAAGCCTTTGCTTCAGCCAGCCAACACTAAGAAGAGACTAGCATGGGGAAGACAGCACAAAAATTGGGCACCAGAACAGTTCATTTAGATGCATATGCTATTGTGCAGTTTCTCTATGATACCATGGACAAAATAATAATGAAACTCAATAAAAAAATTCAGCAGCTGTGCCTAATTTCGACTGTGTTTTCGTGGATGGTTTTTGATAGTTTGCTGTGTTTTGTTTTTTGAAAGAATTTCTTCAAATTAAATATTTTGGTTTTGATGGAATCTTTTATATATCGAAGAATAGACTGGGATAAAAATTCTGATTATATATCAAGAGAAATGCTGAAAATGAAGGAACACGTAATTTCAAATTTAATTTTGAATTCTTGAAATGTGTAGATGTACAATCTAGCCAACATCATTCAGATCACGCCTGTAGTTTTAAGAAAGGCGATAAGCTTTATAAACCAGGGTGACAATTTGGCGTGAAAGACTCAGAAATTAGTGCATTTTCTATACATTTTTGAGTTAATAATTTCTTTTCTTTTTTAATTTAGGGCCAAACTTATACTCAAAAGTTTGTTTGTTTGCAGAATAAAATATTTTCGTTCCTGTATTCTTTTATATAAATTTCTAGAGGATTCAGATATGTATTTCTTCAGAAACTCTTTTGCATATCCTCATCAACTTGTGTATCGTACATGTTTTTAGGATCAGTTTTTACGCCAAAAATAGTAATTCGCACCACACACAGGTAAGTTTCTTGAAAAGGTTTTAAAATGCGCAATTGCATTATACACAGGCTTTTGGGGTGCCCGGTTGCCCTATACACACGTAATTTTTTTTTTTTTGAAGCGTCAAATTCCTGCATTTTTTAGTGTCAGTAACTTACCTACCTGTGCGTTGTCGGCTCGGAACGAGAAATCGGAGAACCGAGTTCGAATTCCAGTTGAATTCCTTGCATTCACTTACGCGCAAATACCCTTGGGAAAGGTATAAATCCGTCTCTTCCCTCCAGTTATCGGTTAAATAATAGGACAGATTGGCTTCTATAGCCTTGGTCGGCAACCAGTTTACCGCCGAAAGCAATGGCAACCTACTGCGGGATAATCTTCTGCCCAGTCAGTCATGTCTCTTTCGAGACATGATCGCCCAAGCGTGTATCACGTATGGCACCTAAACTGACTGACTGAACCTACCTACGTTGAAGGCAGGCCCGGGCTAAAGGAGCGACTGTTGTAACGAATGTCAATTCCCATCTCCTATCCACTTGACTCTCGTCCTTCGCTAGTCCTTTCCCCATCACCCCGTGTATTTTGTTCGTTTTCTTTCTCACTCTACCTTCGCAGCTGGCATCACACCTGTATTCCTATCCTTCTCTCGAACACCGCTTGCAAACTGGTTTGTTTTTATCTTCGCAAAAGACAAAACGAGAAGAAATGACTGAGCATAAACTTCAAGAAAACTGAATTTATTCTCATCAGCAAAAAGAAGACACCAATATGCGAACTACAAGTCGGAGAAACTAAAATAAAACAAGTAAAGAAATATAAAATAGCTGGGAAGTCTTCTGACAGAGGATGGAATGTGCGACATTGAGATCCACAGACGTATTGGCATGGCCAAAGACGCATTTCAGAAGCTAACCAGAGTAATGAGAGACCGGAAAATCTCACTAGAAACAAAGACAAGAGTGTTGGATTGTTATGTGATAACTGTTCTTCTGTATGAAAGTGAATGTTGGACGATCTCCTTAAGGATGAAGGAGAGGCTTGAGGCAGTAGAAATCGGGTTTTACAGAAGTATGCAGAGGTTTTTTTTGGGTTTTTTTTTTGTGGCATATCAACCTCGGCGGGTCATTTATTGCCCACTAAATTTTTATGTATTTACTGCTGGTAGTACTTTTCCTTTTAACAATTTTATTGTTGTTTTTATATAAGTTTTTGTGTCTACTAAAACTTTTTCCTTTTCGAGTATCAAGATTCATAGGGATTTGTTTTTAAGGAAGGGTCCCCAAGTCCTACCCTGTTATTTAACCCATAACTGGGGGGATAGGAAGGATTAATACCTTTCTCAAGGGTACCAGTGCTAAAGTGAATGCAGGGTATTCAACTGGAATTCGAACTCGGCTCACCGATTTCTCTTTCCGAGCCGATATCCACTGCACCACAACGCACGTCCGTCACTAAACGCTTACAGCACGTGGTATTTCCAAGCGGTCGCCCATCTAAGTACTGACCAAGCTCAACGTTGCTTTACTTCGGTGATCGAGCGAGAACCGGTGTATTCAATGTGATATGGCCGTAAGCACGCACATCCGTGACTAAACGCTTACAGCACCTCGTATTCCCAAGCGGTCACCCATCTAAGTACTGACCAGGCTCTACGTTGCTTTACTTCGGTGATCGAGCGAGAACCACTGTATTCAACGTGATGTAGCCGTAAGCTGGATGCAGAGGATATCATGAACTGAACAAGTGAGCAACGATTAGGTATTGGAGAGAATGCAAACGAGATATTTAACGTCAAAAAGACACATGAGGTCCCGGGATACGTAATCAGGGAGGAAGGCCTAGAGAATTTGATACTCACAGGACGGATAAAAGAAAAAAAGACAGTGGGAAAGAAGAGCGTGATATACTTGATAGGCCTGAGCAAATGGATGGCGGAGCGGCGTTTGAGAGCAACGAGAGATAGAACCAAGTGGAGGTTCATGATCGCATACGTCCTGAAGAGACGCAGTACATGAAGAAGAAGAAGAAGAAGACTTACTAACTTTATTCAGAAGCTAGGATCGTATTTCATACGAGTTATATGAAAAAAATCAGGTTTTTCACCAATGAATTCAGTAGCCGCATTATAGATTCAGTCAGTTAAGTGCCATACGTGATACACGTTTTGGGCGATCATGTCTCGAAACAGACATGACTGAATGGGTAGAAGATTATCTCGCAGTAGGTTGCCATTGCTTTCTGCAGTAGACTGGTTGCCAGCCAAGGCTATAGAAACCAATCTGTTCTATTATTTAACCTATAACTATAGGGAAGAGACGGATTAATTTCTTTTCCAAGGATATTTGTGCGTAAGTGAAAGCAAGGAATTCAACTGGAATGTTGAACTCTGTTCCCCGATTTGTCGTCCCGAGTCCACAGCACCACAAAGACTTATTCAAAGATTTATTCACGGGCATGCAACATAAATTCAGTCAGTTAAGTGCCATACGTGATACACGCTTGGGCGATCATGTCTCGAAAGAGACATGACTGACTGGGCAGAAGATTATCCCGCAGTAGGTTGCCATTGCTTTCTGCGGTAGACTGGTTTCCGACCAAGGCTATAGAACCCCCAATCTGTCCTGCTATTTAAGCGATAACTGGAGGGAAGAGACGGATTAATATCTTTCCCAAGGGCATTTGCGCGCAAGTGAATACAATGGATTCAGCTGGAATTCGAACTCGGCTCCCCGGTTTCTCGTTCCCAGCCGATATCCACTGTACCACAACGCAACATAAATTAAATCTGTTAATAATTTTTTAAGGCAGTGAGACACGTTTCATATTCTGTGTACAAAAATTCCCTTTCAAACATTCGTGCGTTGATAAGTAGTTTTACGCGTCTATTTGTAAAAAGACTACATTAATACGTTCTCCAATTACTTAATATCCACTTATTTTCATATTTTACATGAAATAATAAGGATATTGTAAGAATTTAAAAATATTCCAATAGATTTCTTGTCATCATCTATTTTTTTTCGCCAAGCAAGATGACAAAGCCTCTAAGACGCATTGAGTGACTGGGCAAGAAAGAGAATGAGAAAACTTTAGAAACCAGGGATACATATCTACTTCTGTTCAAAAACTGAGGAGGAAAATGGAAGTGGACAGTAGACCAATCCTCAACTTCATTTGAGGAGAAGAAAAGGTAAATAAAAAACAAATTGGTAAATAGAGTTTCAGAATTTAGGCGGAGTCGTAAAAAATATAGAGTAAAATAGTGTTTAGTAGGAACCACAAACACAATCCTAAACAGAAAAGAGATAAATATCTACACTTCTTAAACAAATGAGTTGGGTGTTTTCAAACGATAGTTAGAAATATAGAGTGGAAGGAACCTGAAACCCAATCCTAAACTGGAACTAAGGGATGAACATTCTCCCTTTATAAAAAGATAATGTAGGAGACGCTAGAAATATAGAGTCGAAGGAACCTGTAACCCAATCCTAAACTGGAACTAAGGGATGAACATTCACCCTTTATAAAAAGATAATGTAGGAGACGCTAGAAATATAGAGTGGAAGGAACCTGAAACCCAATTCTAAACTGGAACTAAGGGATGAACATTCTCCCTTTATAAAATGATAATGTAGGAGACGCTAGAAATATAGAGTCGAAGGAACCTGTAACCCAATCCTAAACTGGAACTAAGGGATGAACATTCTCCCTTTATAAAACGATAATGTAGGAGACGCTAGAAATATAGAGTCGAAGGAACCTGAAACCCAATCCTAAACTGGAACTAAGGGATGAACATTCTCCCTTTATAAAACGATAATGTAGGAGACGCTAGAAATATAGAGTCGAAGGAACCTGTAACCCAATCCTAAACTGGAACTAAGGGATGAACATTCACCCTTTATAAAAAGATAATGTAGGAGACGCGAGAAATATAGAGTGGAAGGAACCTGAAATCCAATCCTAAACTGGAACTAAGGGATGAACATTCTCCCTTTATAAAACGATAATGTAGGAGGCGCTAGAAATATAGAGTCGAAGGAACCTGAAACCCAATCCTAAACTGGAACTAAGGGATGAACATTCTCCCTTTATAAAACGATAATGTAGGAGACGCTAGAAATATAGAGTCGAAGAAACCTGTAACCCAATCCTAAACTGGAACTAAGGCAGGAACATTCTCCCTTTACAAAATGATAATGTAGGAGACGCTAGAAATATAGAGTCGAAGGAACCTGTAACCCAATCCTAAACTGGAACTAAGGGATGAACATTCTCCCTTTATAAAACGATAATGTAGGAGACGCTAGAAATTATAGAGTCGAAGAAACCTGTAACCCAATCCTAAACTGGAACTAAGGGATGAACATTCTCCCTTTATAAAATGATAATGTAGGAGACGCTAGAAATATAGAGTCGAAGGAACCTGTAACCCAATCCTAAACTGGAACTAAGGGATGAACATTCTCCCTTTATAAAACGATAATGTAGGAGACGCTAGAAATATAGAGTCGAAGGAACCTGTAACCCAATCCTAAACTGGAACTAAGGGATGAACATTCTCCCTTTATAAAATGATAATGTAGGAGACGCTAGAAATATAGAGTCGAAGAAACCTGTAACCCAATCCTAAACTGGAACTAAGGGATGAACATTCTCCCTTTATAAAACGATAATGTAGGAGACGCTAGAAATATAGAGTCGAAGAAACCTGTAACCCAATCCTAAACTGGAACTAAGGGATGAACATTCTCCCTTTATAAAATGATAATGTAGGAGACGCTAGAAATATAGAGTCGAAGGAACCTGTAACCCAATCCTAAACTGGAACTAAGGGATGAACATTCTCCCTTTATAAAACGATAATGTAGGAGACGCTAGAAATATAGAGTCGAAGGAACCTGTAACCCAATCCTAAACTGGAACTAAGGGATGAACATTCTCCCTTTATAAAACGATAATGTAGGAGACGCTAGAAATATAGAGTCGAAGGAACCTGAAACCCAATCCTAAACTGGAACTAAGGGATGAACATTCTCCCTTTATAAAACGATAATGTAGGAGACGCTAGAAATATAGAGTCGAAGGAACCTGTAACCCAATCCTAAACTGGAACTAAGGGATGAACATTCTCCCTTTATAAAACGATAATATAGGAGACGCTAGAAATATAGAGTCGAAGGAACCTGTAACCCAATCCTAAACTGGAACTAAGGGATGAACATTCTCCCTTTATAAAACGATAATGTAGGAGACGCTAGAAATATAGAGTCGAAGGAACCTGAAACCCACTCCTAAACTGGAACTAAGGGATGAACATTCTCCCTTTATAAAACGATAATGTAGGAGACGCTAGAAATATAGAGTCGAAGGAACCTGAAACCCAATCCTAAACTGGAACTAAGGGATGAACATTCTCCCTTTATAAAACGATAATGTAGGAGACGCTAGAAATATAGAGTCGAAGGAACCTGTAACCCAATCCTAAACTGGAACTAAGGGATGAACATTCTCCCTTTATAAAACGATAATGTAGGAGACGCTAGAAATATAGAGTCGAAGGAACCTGTAACCCAATCCTAAACTGGAACTAAGGGATGAACATTCTTCCTTTATAAAACGATAATGTAGGAGACGCTAGAAATATAGAGTGGAAGGAACCTGAAACCCAATCCTAAACTGGAACTAAGGGATGAACATTCTCCCTTTATAAAACGATAATGTAGGAGACGCTAGAAATATAGAGTCGAAGGAACCTGTAACCCAATCCTAAACTGGAACTAAGGGATGAACATTCTCCCTTTATAAAACGATAATGTAGGAGACGCTAGAATTATAGAGTCGAAGGAACCTGTAACCCAATCCTAAACTGGAACTAAGGGATGAACATTCTCCCTTTATAAAACGATAATGTAGGAGACGCTAGAAATATAGAGTCGAAGGAAACTGTAACCCAATCCTAAACTGGAACTAAGGGATGAAGATTCTCCCTTTATAAAACGATAATGTAGGAGACGCTAGAAATATAGAGTGGAAGGAACCTGAAACCCAATCCTAAACTGGAACTAAGGGATGAACATTCTCCCTTTATAAAACGATAATGTAGGAGACGCTAGAAATATAGAGTCGAAGGAACCTGTAACCCAATCCTAAACTGGAACTAAGGGATGAACATTCTCCCTTTATAAAACGATAATGTAGGAGACGCTAGAAATATAGAGTCGAAGGAACCTGAAACCCAATCCTAAACTGGAACTAAGGGATGAACATTCTCCCTTTATAAAACGATAATGTAGGAGACGCTAGAAATATAGAGTCGAAGGAACCTGTAACCCAATCCTAAACTGGAACTAAGGGATGAACATTCTCCCTTTGTAAAACGATAATGTAGGAGACGCTAGAAATATAGAGTCGAAGGAACCTGTAACCCAATCCTAAACTGGAACTAAGGGATGAACATTCTCCCTTTATAAAACGATAATGTAGGAGACGCTAGAAATATAGAGTCGAAGGAACCTGAAACCCAATCCTAAACTGGAACTAAGGGATGAACATTCTCCCTTTATAAAACGATAATGTAGGAGACGCTAGAAATATAGAGTCGAAGGAACCTGAAACCCAATCCTAAACTGGAACTAAGGGATGAACATTCTCCCTTTATAAAACGATAATGTAGGAGACGCTAGAAATATAGAGTCGAAGGAACCTGAAACCCAATCCTAAACTGGAACTAAGGGATGAACATTCTCCCTTTATAAAACGATAATGTAGGAGACGCTAGAAATATAGAGTCGAAGGAACCTGTAACCCAATCCTAAACTGGAACTAAGGGGTGAACATTCTCCTTTATAAACGATAATGTAGGAGACGCTAGAAATATAGAGTTTGAAGGAACCTGAAACCAATCCAAACTATTGAAATTATGGATGAACATTCTCCTTTATAAAACGATAATGTAGGAGACGCTAGAATTATAGAAATAATGAACTGAAACCCAAATCCCAAAACTGGAAACGGCGATGAATATTCACCCTTTATAAACGATACGTAGGAGACGCTAGAACATAGAGTCGAAGGAACCTGAAAACCTAAATCCCAACTGGAATTCAAGGGATGAACATTCTCCTTTATAAAAACGATAATGTAGAGACGCTAGAAATATAGAGTTGAAGGAACCTGTAACCCAATCAACCGAACTAAGTGTATTGGAATATTTTCCTTTTATAAAACGATAATGTAGAGACGCTAGAAATATAGAGTCGAAGGAACCTGAAACCCAATCCTAAACTGAACTATGGATGAACATTCTCTTTATAAACGATAACGTGGTAGGAGACGCTAGAATTATAGAGTCGAAAGCGAACCTAAACTCAATCCTAAACTGGAACTAAGGGATGAACATTCTCCTTTATAAAACGATAATGTAGAGACGCTAGAAATATAGAGTCGAAGGAACCTGTAACCCAATCCTAAACTGGAATTCATGGGATGAACATTCTCCCTTTATAAAACGATAATGTAGGAGACGCTAGAAATATAGAGTCGAAGGAACCTGAAACCCAATCCTAAACTGAACTAAGGGATGAACATTTCCTTATAAAACGATAATGTAGGAGACGCTAGAAATATAGAGTCGAAGGAACCTGTAAACCCAATCCTAAACTGGAACTAAGGGATGAACATTCTCTTTATAAAACGATAATGTAGGAGACGCTAAAAGAGAGAGTCGAAGGAACCTGAAACCCAAAATCCTAAACTGAAATTTGGTGATGAACATTCTCCCTT
Organism: Ascarosepion bandense; assembly: GCA_037127315.1. Classification (NCBI taxonomy): domain Eukaryota; kingdom Metazoa; phylum Mollusca; class Cephalopoda; order Sepiida; family Sepiidae; genus Ascarosepion; species Ascarosepion bandense. The sequence continues at coordinate 995,751 of JBBBDQ010002249.1, read as the reverse complement.
TATAAAACGATAATGTAGGAGACCAAGAAATATAGAGTCGAAGGAACCTGTAACCCAATCCTAAAACTGGAACTAAGGGATGAACATTCTCCTTTTATAAAACGATAATGTAGGAGACGCTAGAAATATAGAGTCGAAGGAACCTGTAACCCAATCCTAAACTGGAACTAAGGGATGAACATTCTCCTTTTATAAAACGATAATGTAGGAGACGCTAGAAATATAGAGTCGAAGGAACCTGAAACCCAACCTAAAACTGGAACTAAGGGGATGAACATTCTCCTTTATAAAACGATAATGTAGGAGACGCTAGAAATATAGAGTCGAAGAACCCGAAACCCAATCCTAAACTGAATCATGCGATGAACATTTCCTTGCAAAACGATAATGAGGGAGACGCTAGAAATATAGAGTTTGAAGCAGTCTTGAACCCAATCTCAAAACAGGAATCACAGAATAAACATCCTCCCTTTTTCAAACGTTAGAAATATAGGAACCCGAAACCAATCCTAAACAGGGAACAACAGATAAAACTCAATCTCTGTTCAATACACTCGGAAAAAGTGTTTTTTTTTTGTTTTTTTTTATAAGCGTTTCACCACGAGCAAGGCATGTCACTGCCACTACTGCTCAGGGGGCTACGTAGAGTGGAGAAAGGCTGATTAAATATAGGAAATGTCAGAGGGTGGGTGATAGGCGGGTAAGGATACTGAGAATGAGGGTTGGGTAGATGAGAGTGTTCTGAGAATAGTTGGGAGTTAGTGTGATAGGAGGTGTCTATTGACCCTACATTTAAACACCTGGAGATTGTAACTGTCCGGAAAGCAGACTTGTGGAAGGGAGTTCCACAGGCGGGAAGCGCGAGAAAAGAAGCTGTTGGAGTAGAACTTACGGTTACATCTTATTTGTTTAACTGTAAAAGGGTGGGACCTAGTTGCTAATCTAGTATCTCGTGTAAATTCGTGCTTAGGCGGCACCAGTGATCTAAGCTCATCGGAGCAGAAGCCATGAAAGTACTTGTAGAAGAGGCACAGGGAAGCCACATCACGCCGGTGAGAGAGCGGCTTCAAGTCAGTATCAACCACGTTACAGATCCTCCTTTGTATTTTGTCAAGAAGCCCAAGGAGAGCAGCAGGGGCACCCGACCAGATATGGCAGCAATATTCAATACACGGGCGGATGGTAGATTTGTATATGTGCAGAATAGATTCAGGTGGGAAAAATTTCCAGGCCCTGCACAGGGAGCCGACTTTCATAGCAGCAGATTTGGCAATGGATTCAATATAGTCATTCCATTTGAGGTCCACCGAGAGTGTAAGGCAAATGAGGCGTAGTATTTTACTCTCTGGGAGGCTAGCCTGTCCCATGCTAATGGGAGGTAGATGCGATTGTCTATGGTGGTTAGTTGATAACAGCTTTGTTTTAGAGGCACTGAAATTTACCAACCATTTCCTACCCCAGGCCACTACGGATTGGAGGTCCCTTTCAAGTACGGCAGCGAGGTTCACTTTATCGTCCAGACCTGGTTTCTGATCGATGCGAGAGTAGATTGTTGTGTCGTCGGCATACATGCCAACTTGGGATCTAATGGTGTCGGGGAGATCATTAATGTAGATCAGAAAGAGCGTGGGACCTAGGATGGAACCTTGAGGGACGCCCGCGTTCGTATGGTAGTTTTGGGAGGCATGCCCATTTAATACCACCTTCAATGTGCGGTTAGAGAGGAAAGACTGGATGAGGTCAAACAGATGTCCAGTTATCCCATAGCTCCGCAGTTTGCACAAGAGGCCAGCATGCCAGACCCTGTCGAATGCTTTGGAGATATCCAAGGCAACGGTTCGGGCTTCACCATTCTTGTCGAGTGCCTGGTATATGTACTCGGTAATGGTCGTTAGCATATCAGCAGTAGACCTGGTGAAGCGAAACCCGTACTGTTTGTCAGAGAGAAGCCCATTGGCCATAAGATGCTGAATCACCTCGGCGTTGATAATGGCTTCGAAAACTTTGCCAAAGATTGGAAGGAGACTAATAGGACGGTAATTGGCCGGGTCTGTGGGTTCGCCAGAATTCTTAAATATAGGAACTACGCAGGAGGACTTCCAACAGGCAGGAAAGCAGGAAGCAGATTGGCAGAGGTTATAGAGTTTAGAGAGGACAGAAGAGAGTTCTGGGGCACATTTCTTCAGTACTATGACTGGGATTCCGTCACCGCCGCTCGCTTTGTGTGGGTCAAGTTGTGCAATTATCTTGGCGACCAGCGAGGGTGTTATGTGGACGTTATTTAGTTGAGCCTTAGTTCTGGGTGTAAAGCCTGGTGTAGATATTCCTAACGAGTCCAGTGTCGAATTTGTTGAGAATCTACGGGCAAAGCATTCAGCCTAGTCGGCTGGGGAGGTGAGAACTTCAAATTCATTGATTAGTGCGGGTATTGAAGTCTTGTTCCTGCTGAGCACGCTTTTGCAGAGACGCCAGTAATCTTTGGAGCCAAACTTAGAGGATGCTATGCGTTGCCTAATTCTGGTAGCAAACGCCCTCTTGGCTTCGTTCAGTACTTTTTTACATTTGTTCCGTGCTGAGGTGAAAAGGCGCCTGTTTTGGTTCGACGAGCAGCTTCGATAGAGCCGGAAGAAATGGTTCCGGTGGGCAATGGCTGCCGAGCAAGCGGGTGAGAACCAGGGGGACGAATTTGGTTTTAGTTGGAATTTCCTGGCCGGGATAAAAGCATCGATGCCAGCCTTAACCCAAAAGGAGACTTCGGAGGCACAGTCTTCGACAGGAAGATCGAAGACGTTGTTCCAGGGGACGTCGCAGAGGAAGTCCCTGAACGAGTCCCAGTCGGCTCTTTGGTAGCAGTATGATATTCTGCTGGTCTGGTTTTCTTGGGTAGAGTTAGTGCTGATTGATATGTTTACGGAGACTACGGCGTTGTCAGAGTTTCCGAGGGGACAGAGTTGCCTGGTAGTGCAGGAGTCTGGGATGGAGGTAAAGCAAAGGTCGAGTAAAGAGTCCCTTCCGTTAGGGTTTTTAGAGAAACGCGTGGGGAAGTCCACCACCTGCGTTAGAGCTTGCGCTATTGAAAAGTGCATGGTGCGGATCCCAGCAAGGTCGGTGGCTGAGTTTTCAAGCCACTTGGTGTGGTGGACGTTAAAATCGCCAAACACAAATATATGGGCAGATGGGTGAGAAGAAATGGCCCTGTCGATATTAGTAGAGATGCTATCAAGTACCTTACAGTCAGAGGAGGAGGGGGAGCGGTAGAGGAAGAAGAGATAGCTAACCGAGCTTAGAAGTGAGAGACGGAAGCACATGAAGGAATGATCAAGGGATTCAAGAGATGTGACCCTGGCTAGGGGGAGTTGTTCGCTGACATATACACCAAGCCCATGCATATGGACATTGGAGTCCTTCCTGAAGAGAGGAAGGTAACCAGGAACGAACAGCCCTGAAGAGGGAATAGAAGGGTCAAGGTTAGTCTCACATATAGCTAAGATATCGGGTGAGTTAGTTAGAAGGAAAGATTCTACACTATTAAAGTTACTGCGAATACCTCGTATATTTGTGAACGTAACGCAGATAGGTTTGGGCGATTTACGACTAGCTGGTTTAGGCTTGCTATTTTGTTTGTTTAATTTCATGCTGGTTATAGTTGTGGATAGAGAGAGGTCTAGAGTAGGGTCAGATGGTCGTTAATTGCAGCAGGTGAAGGATGGTGAATGGCGCCGCCTGCAGCATAATATGGCCTCGGGGTTACCCATCGGAAATTCATGCAGGGACGCCCGTCCATGCGCGAAATGGCACTACAGGAACCCCGATATTATTCAACTGTTCATCAGAGCAGCCTCTCGAGACGCTACGCAAGAGTTCGGGTTCCTAACTACCAGTCTGAAGCAGCAACCAGGAAACTGCCAACCCGGTACCCTCAGAATGAAGAGACATTGCCACCATACTCACCAACTGCAAAAAGCTTCCAGCCGAACCGACATAAAGACCGAAAAAGAGAGAGATCAACCGGGAACCCCTTCCTAAACAAGAAACAAGGCGATCACCTCTACTCCTGTCCAAAAGAAGGGGGTGGAGTGTGACACCGGGCGATAGAAGGTACTATCTACTCCAATAAAAAAAAAAGAAAGAATAAATGTGTGCCTGAAGTTAACTAAGTTACAACTTAGTATAAGTCAAACCTAAATTTGATAATTAAAAACAATTTACGCAAACATAGTCGCAGTGCATTACAAGAGCGACAAGTAGAGAACTTAGGTTAGTAACAAAACAGGAACAAAAATTAGACAAAAAATATAAGAACCAAAAGGAAGAAAAAAATTAAAAAATAAATTCAAAAAATTAGATCACATTGGCTAAAACTTACCAGTTGCAGGCTGACTGACAGAAAAAGTTAAGAAAATTTCAAAAATTATCTTCATTTTGTTTTCTCTATTCAGTTCTGGAAAGTTTAACTACCTCTAAGTAAGCAGTAACAGAGAGTGGTATGAGGGCAGAATACATAGGAGTGGGAGGAAACACCTCAAAGCCATGTGTCCAGTTAGCAAGGGAGGGAGAGGGAACAATAAAATAAAGAAAAACAAACATGGCCGGTCTTAGACTTCCTACATATAACCAAAACCCTAATATACCAAACCTAAATTTGTGTAAAGGGATCGATAAGCGAACTTATTTGCTCCTATTAACTTTACATATCTACTCTCATTATAATATTGTTGGCTTCTAATTCTAATTAATGTGAAATAGAAACCGGTGATTATTCCGGATTTTATTTTGTTTTTGTCTGAATAGAAGATTTCAAGATCATTTTTATTGCGGGATTTCCGATGTGCATTAAGGTATTTGTCATTATCAATCCGCTTCAACATGATATCGAAGAAACTTCATATTTTGTTTGTTTTTGTCTTATAATCAAATTTGATTGTACAATTGACTTCGTTTAGTTTATTTGCAAATCAATTTATTTGATCTAATTGCAAAAAGGCTAATTTTTAATTGTAACAAGATGTAACATAATCACAACGACATTTATAGTAGCAATTCTCTATATATTTATTACGGAACAGATGTAAAATATACTTGCCTCTCTCCACTCATTTGTTTATATACTATTAAACAAGGTAACATATTTGGTTGGTTGTTTTATTTTTATGGCATATCAACATCGGCGGGGTTATTTATTGCCAACCAAATTTTATTTATTTAGTTCTGGGAATACCTTTTTCTTTCAACAAATTATTGTTGTTTTTTTTTTATATAAGTTTTGTGTCTAGTAATACTTTTTCTTTTCGAGTATCAAGATTCATTGGGATTTGTTTTTAGGGGCAGGGGCCACAAGTCCTACCCTTGTTATTTAACCCATAACTGGAGGGAAGGGACAGATTAATACCTTTGCCAAGCGTACCAGTGCTTAAGTAAATGCAGGGTATTCAACTGGAATATCGAACTCGGCTCACCGATTTCTCTTTCCGAGCCGATATCCACTGCATCTCAACGCACATCCATCACTAAACGATTACAGCACCTGTTATTCCGAAACGGTTACCCATCTAAGTACTGACTAGGTTCAACGTTGCTTAACTTTGGTGATCGAGCGAGAACCGGTGTATTCAACGTGATATGGCCGTACGCCGATGGTCATTGGAAAATTATTTTGGTCAAATTTTCTTTTACTTACGACGGAGAATTTCGCTATGCACTGGTCGAAGATGAAGCCCCAGCTCTTCTTTATGAACTAGAATCATATTTAGATGCGTATATTGGGATGCCCAGATTGACTAGTGACTGTTAACCATCAACTACTCATAAATTCTTTTTCAAATCCTTAAAAAACAAATCCCAATGTATGTTGATACACGAAAAAAAAAGTATTACTAGACACAAAACTTATATAAAAAACAACAAATTGTTGAAAGAAAAATGTATTACAAGCAATAAAAAATTTAGTTGGCAATAAATGACCCACCGAGGTTGATATGCCATTAAAAAAAACAACCAACCAATGACCATCACCGATATTTGGCTTTGCTGTGACAAAGCAATTTCAGTGCTTATGAAAAAGGAAGTAACCGATTCTAGTCATGCTGTAATGCCTGTTTATTCACCTCGAATGTCGTGATTCCGTTTTCAATTTTCCGCACGATAACTCGATTCGACTGCTCAAAAGTTGGTCAAGTGTTTCGTCTCAATAGAAATTTTATGTTCTTCGAACGCAGTAATTCTTCAGAAAGGGACCATCACCGTGCGGGATAACCAGTTCAAACAAGGACCTGGCGACCGCGATACTTGTTGGCGTAGAAAATGAAGTACGTTTGCAAACATTTTATTTGTTGGTTTCACACCATCGGCATCAGCTGTTATTAAGAACCTGGCAAACTCTACCTCTTTCTATGCAAAATAATATTTTTCAGGATTAAATACAATCCATTTCTTTCCACAAAGCGTTATATATTCTATTGTGAGCCAGAACGAGGGCGCAAAAGAATCGTCCCAAAAGAGGTTATCATCTGTGCAACAGGTTTTCCGAACGATGTCGAACCGACGGGTGCAAGCATCTCCAAACGCGTGAAAACCCTGGGAAGTACCATGATATCCTTACCGACCCCATTCAGTCGTAAATGTAGTGGCATCTTCCGTGGCAGGGGAAAGCGGTAAGCAGTCGTATCCGTTCGATGCTTCCAGAACTATTTACTTTTTCTGAGCTGGAACAATGAAAACTTGATTAAATGTTGGCAGGATGTGATGGATTTCCCAGATACATTTCAGTTCCTGTAAGTCCACCGTGAGTCTGTAATAGCTATCTTCTTTTGGATCGCAAATAAACTTCGCTCCCTGTGATCTCACCCTCGCGCCTGGCCGTTTCAATCAGCGAAAGCCATGGGAAACCAGCCAAATAACTCTTCGTCACAAAGACTAGGTTTCTTAATAAACCGATTTTCGAAGCGCCACTAAAACGCATCGCATATCTCTTTGGTCGACCTTCGGGTATCAATCGAAACATCGACGGATCTTTTCCTTGCGCAATTCTGCGCCTATTTTCAGGAATTCGTCAGGCATCTTTAAAATTAAACCTATGCTTAGCTACATAACCCTTATTTATTGATATGATGAAGGGGTAGAACAACCTTTCGGGTAGACGTCAAAATAGGCAAACGAAAATTAATTGGGCATATCAATAATATTATTACTCATATTAAATGTAGTTGTAGTACCGACTACATAGGTAGAACAACCTGAAGTTTAGATGGTAGAAGGCATCAGCATGTACCTAAAAATCAGGAATAAAATCAAAACAAAGCTGATATCTGTTAACCATCACAGACAATCGCTCCTACCACCCATTAGCGTGGACCAGGCTAGTTTCCCTGAAATTAAAATACTACGCCTCATCGAGTTAACTTTCACAACAGACCTCAAGTGGAATGACTACATAGAATCCATAGCCAGAATAGCTGCTAAGAAGGTCGGTTATCTGCGTAGGGTCAGGAACTTTTTCCCGTCTGAAACCATCCTGCACATATAGAAATCTACGATCCGCCCGTGCATTGAATACTGCTGCCATATCTGGTAGGGTCCTCTTGCTATTCATTTAGGGGTCCTTGACAAAATCCAACGGAGAATTTGTAATGTGATCGATGACAACTTGGCAGCGTAGATACGGTCACTTTCACACCGGCTTCCCTCTGTCTTTTCTACAACTACATTCATGGCTTCTACTCCGATAAACATAACTCACTGGTGACCCCTATATATGAACTTACTCGAACCACAAGATTAACGACTAGGGCACACCCTTTTACTGTGAAATCAATAAAAGATGAATGAAAATTCTACTCCAACAACTTGTTTTCTCGCACTTCCTGACTATGGAATTCCCTTCTGTTTATTTGCTTCCTCGACAGCTACAATCTCCAAGAATTTAAATGTAAAGTCAATAGTCATTTCCTATTTCACTAATCTGTATCCTCTCTCTGATGCTCCTATCTTCGTCCACTCCACTCTTATCAGTATTCTCATCCTTCTCTTACCCACTTCCTGACACCCACTATAACCTGTCACTCTTTCTCATAACTTTTTTTCTATGTAACCCCCTGCACAACAGTAGCAGTATAAATGCCTAGCTTGGGGCGATATGATTATAATTAAAAAAAATCAACTAAATTACGATCTGAGCAACACTTAGAGTTCTTCCATCGTGGAACAACTTACTAAATCGCCAAATTGTGCCCCTAACTTTAGCATTGAATCCTTTACCATCATGCAGATAAACATTTTTGAAACAATTCATGTTTAGTCCAGATAGTCTTCCTACTGTAAACAGAGAGAGTGTCCGTTAGGACTAAACGTATTTTCAATTTAAATTGTATTTCACCCTCATTAATATAACATAGCATTTTATTTTTTGTAATATATAATCCGTCGATCCAGCTATGTTGAAGGAGGGCGAAATCATTCGGCTGTGTTTGTTTTAATTTTGCCTTTTTGTAATCATGCAAATTAAAATACGTATAACCGTATATATATATATATATATATATATATATATATATATATATAGAGAGAGAGAGAGAGAGAGACACACACACACACACACACACACACACACACACACACACACGCACACACATATATATATATATATATGTTACAAAGTTTAACGGGAAATTCCGAAATAGTATTAACCGATATATTTATTTAAATATATTTGTTTGAAGAACATTTTCAAAGCATTCTGGTATTTGAGTGGATATTCTGCTTTTTTTAAAACTAATTATAATTCAGGCCTGTGGATATATATATATATATCTGCTGTTCAATTATAGAAAAACAGTGTATCCACTCAAATACGAGTATCTATCAAAAACAATGTTCGCACATATATATATATATATATTGTGTATTTAGGCAGTAATCTCTCCGTTATGCAAATTTCAATAAGAATGACTAAGTGCTATAGTTAAGATTTTATATAAGATTTCATGTGATATATTTTTCTTTTCATAAGATAAATTATATAAAAATTGCCCGAATGTATTAATGAAATCTGCATACATATATATATATATATATATATATATATATATATATATATATATTTAGTATATCGAGGCAGCAAGTAATTTTCTAAACATATTCTATTAAATATAAGAGACAATGAATGTCTATTATGTTTATTCATGAGCCGTTCTAAACGTCGTATTTTTGCTTTAATTTCAGTTGAAAATAAAGACAAAAATTCTCCAACATTTGGATAATTATTTATTAGTTTTCTTCTAAGCTTTCGGCTCACATGAGTCATCTTCAGAGAGGTTGTTTAAACTGAAATATTATAAAATCCACCATCACCGACGATTTTATTTTGTGTTGACATAAAACTCCGCTTGGCAACGGCAATAGTTACCAAAAATAATAAACGCAGTTCTTAAGTTTGCGATGCTGTTTTATGACGTCACACCGCGGGATAGCGCGAAATGACAACAAAACCATGTAGTCAAATGCAATGGAATATGTTATTTCCTGTTTTAAAGTTGATTTTATTGAGTGTTGGTTGTTTTGATTTGATGTACATGGCCTCCAATATCTGCAGGTTCCTCTTACTGTGTGTATGAGTAAGGATCAAAAATCTGTCTGATATTACCTACATGTTTATGTTTTTCAGAGAAATGTTAGTTTAATAGTACCCTGATCAGAAAGATGACATGTAAGTCTACGGGAGAGCGTGGTTGTAGTAAAACCAATATATGTACTAGGTTTTTGATTAGTATCAGAGATGCAATCTCTGAATGGGCATGTAAATTGGTACACTACATTGGTTTTTTGTAAAGAATTTAGTTTAGTGGTTGTTGGGTTATTATAGACTATGAGGTCAATTGTTTTAAACTTTTTATAATATATAATGAGTTTAATTTGATTATTACTTTCGACTGGTTTAACATTTCTACGGATTATGTTTTTGAGAGTTTTTTCATCTTGTTTATAATTATTATGTATTTGGTTGCAATAGTATAAGTTAATAGTGTTATGTTTATTTTGATGTAAACCATTATTATTAATATTAACATTATTGTTAGAGCTATTGTTTATTTTGTTGAGATACATTTTAATTTGTTGATCAATAACACAGTTAGGAAATCCATTATTGACTAGTGTTTGCTTAATGTTATATATATATATATACTCCAGCATTCATGCACCGCTCATTCGAGCATGAATTGGAGCACTCTAGCTATTAGGTGTGTTTATCCGCGCTAAAAAGCCTGTCTCCTTCTACTGGAAGCTCGTGGCCTAGGGGTAGAATCGCCGACTGACGCCAATTCGGTCGGATTTTAATCCTGGGTTAGGAAGCGCCTGATGAGCTGGAATACGGCGAAAGAGATCTGTCTGCGGATGACTGCAGTATGTGTATATATATATATATATATATATATATATTCAGGTAAAGAGGATCGAATGTTTTACGATTTTGATTTCCCTCGAATTTTTTTATAAAGAGTGCTCAATAAAATAAATATTGTAGAGCTCTGTATAATTATATAATTAGGAATTAAATGTACATTGCGACAAGGAAGTTTCTATGTTTCGATATAGAATCTTATCATCAGGCAATCTTGTATGTTGTATGGAAGTATGTATTCCCTACAAAATACTGGCCAAATTTCAAAGTGAATCTTTATTCTGATTAGTTAACCCTTTGTTGCATAATGGTTACAATTGTTACCATTATGCAACAATTTTGTATTTAAATGTAAATCACATTCACATCCAACATCCAACATTGCCTGATGACGAAATTCTATCTCACAACATAGAAATATGTCTGTCGCAATGTACATTTAATTCATAATTATATAAATATATGTATTTTTTTTTTTTGGTTCAAACATTTTTTTTAATCGATACTCGTATTTGAGTAGGTATTCTGTCTTTAATCAAACAGTATATTTATATATTTATTTCTACCGGCCTGATTATTTCCGATACATTTGGTTACGAAAATGTGTGTCATTCGGCAGGATTCGAACCTGCGGCCCCTATCAACATAGAAGTAGCTAACAATTGATCGGGTGCATCTTCGACCGCTCGACCACAAATGATTCTGAATTCTAATCGAAGTCAAATCAAGCCTTATATATGGTTGTTATAACAATTTCGTTAACTTTCGGGAATTTCCGTAACATTGTATGTTTACATTACGATACTTATCAGAGCAAAGATGATTATTCCGTAGAATCGAAGATTTTGTTATATTTATGTAGAATCGAACATTTTGTCTAACCGTGCTGATAAGATTTGATACTTCTCATCAGAACTGTTAGACATCCCTTTACTTCTAACTAGGATTGAAACCTGATCGATTTGACATCAGTCGGAGATTCTACCACTAAGCTATTGTCGAACGGTGGAGTGAGAAGATTTTCGTGTGCTATATGCACAAATTAAACACACGCCAGTAGCTAAGAGTGTTGAATTCATTACTGAAGAAGGACAGATTCAGGTTGTATAGCGTTGTTTAGAAACCAGTCTGGTGCAGAAATAAATGGCAAACTACTGCGGGAAAATCTTCTACCTAGTCAGTCACGACTCATCAGCAACATTCTCGCCCAAGTGTGTTTCATGTATGGCACTTAACTGACTAAAAGCTTTTCTTGTCGTTATTTTTATTAATATTTTTTCCAGATACATTTATTTTACACACATATACATACACACATACTTATATACAGTGTGCCCTAGTTATTTTAGAGAGCCATGTGTGACATTAACTAAATATCTTGTCCATTTCTCATCTCCACCTTCGACTTTAAGAGGCCGCTGTGTTTGCTCTAGCTGTCAAGAACACAAATCCACTGATTGTGACCTTCTTGAATGTCGGCAGCAGCTTCCTGTTTAAGATAAGAAAAAAGATGCAAGACTCAGGGAAGAATATATCTTCCGAGGTCAACTTAAAGAAAACAAAATCCAAAAAGTTAGATATTGTCCGGAACATCGAGTTTGTCCAGCAAGTCGAGGGTATAATCAACGAATCTGACCACACGAAATCAATGAGGACACTTGACCTTCAACTCCCAGAGACAATAATAATGCTTGTGGTTCACCATGACACAAAATACTAATTTCACGTTATAAAATAGGGGATGTTCGTGTTCATTTGTACCCGGGAGAAACTTGTGATTCCTTCGAATCACTTACTAAGAAATATTAACATGTTAAGTAGCAAAACCTTCCTTGTATTATCAAAAAAAAAAAAAAATACCGATCAAAGTCAAGAGAAGAGATGGTATGTGGTTGGGTATCAGTGAATAAAGTCCCCACTGTTTACGTCGTCTAAGATTTGACGACTGTGAGAAATAGAAGACACTTCTGCCTTTCTATTTTTGCTTTAGGGGCCAATGTCAGTGCTTACATTGTGACCTTGGTTACCGTTGTCAAGTTCTGGAAAGAGGAAGGATTTGCGGTCGGCTGTAAGTGTATTAGCAAGGCTCTAACTGCTTTTACATAGCATAACAGAACATGTTACTCATAATATTTGGGCTATAATCTATTTAAATCGTAATGACTATTACACATTTGGCAATGTTTAGAGAAAGACCGACAACCACACCCGCAATACCATGACTTCTCTGAAGAATGCTATCGGGCACTTCATAAAAAGCATTAACAAAGAACTCTTTATCAACATATGTAACCGTCTTAGAAGCCACATAAGGGCTGTCATCGAATCTGTTGCTGCTTACATTAAACTGAATTCTGTTTTGTCTATGAATATAAGAACACGTATACAATATTCGGTTAAATTATTCAACGTCGATTTTGGTGAGTATCTAGATAGGTGACCGTTTCAGAATACAAAATGCCGTAAGATTGCATATGTGTTTAGAGTAACGGATAAGGGCTTAGGATTGTTAATCGAAGAGACGAGTTCTAATTCCCGTTGGGATTATTTTATCTACATAGGAGCCATTTCTGTTTGAATAAGTATGAATCTCCTTCTTCTCCCTAGCTATGGATTAATTAGTAAGACTCGTATCACCAAACCCTCATTATATAAAAATAATACGTACAATCTACAGTCATTAAGATAACCAGCAAAAGGTTGTTTCTCCAATAAATAATATGATTACCTCAAATTAAAATTACTCCTCAGATATTTGACGCACATATCTGCAAAATCACAATCTATCTACATATACATATATATACGTAAATATACACATATATATATGTATATATACAAACCCATATATATATATATATATATATAGATAGATAGATAGATAGATAGATAGATATGTATATATACACACACACACACATATATATATATATACACACACACTTATATATATGTGTATATACACACACATAGATATATGTATATATACACATATACAGAATAAAAAGTGTGAGAAGCCGTGAACGTTTTCTTTAAAGTGTATGTTTATTGTTTTTGTAATTATACAAGTTATGAAGAATGCTTCATAAATTTAATTACAAAAACAATAAACATACACTTTAAAGAAAACGTTCACGGCTTCTCACAGTTTTTATTCTATACTAATTACTTTCGTTGGAACAACCCTATTTCTTTATTCGATACACATATTTATATATGTATATATGCACACATATATAAATGTTTATATATACACACACATATATATATACACACACACGTATATATATATATATATATATATATATATATATATATATATATACAAAGAAGAACGAAACATAAAATTGCAATGTTCAAAACATTAATTTAAAACAGTGCTCTCTATTAAAATAGAACCATGAATATTTATTATTAATTATTACGTGGAATCATGTAAAAAACTAAAACAAAATTGTACATTTTGTTTTGTCATTGAAAGGACAATGTCTCATCAGATTGTCAAATACCTGAAGAGACATTGTGTAATATAACAATCTGGCCCCACCCGAGGAAGGCTGATGCAAGCGAGGGTGTTTCCGGTCGTTGAAAGGAACGGATGTCGTTTGACCTTATTTCCGGCAGCAGCGGAAATAACTACAGAGGCAAACAGAACAGGTGTCTCTGAGAATTACGTGGGCGTGCGTGGGCGAGGCAAAACGGGAAGAAAAAGTCCCGGTTCTGGAAGATTATAAAAAGACCTCGGCACACGGATTCGCCAGTAGAGAAGCAACAGAGATCGGCCGGTGAAGAGAGACACAACAGATAAGACTACACTCCCGTCAACCCATTAGAAGCGCGCTCTCTCAATTCTCTGTTCGCTATTCTAACCGGCTCAGTCATTAAGACACATAATTGGTGCCTAGTGACTTGCTGTTTTGAGACAACAAAACAGTTAGATGCGAGCTGGTTGCCACGGCGACGATTGAAATTCAACGGACTTAAAACTACCAGATAGAAAGAAAAAAGAAGACGAAAATAGAAGCAGCCGCACGACTATAGACATCAGCCAAGGTAGGTGACTCTTTGATTTGATAGTGTGTATGTTCTGCTTTTGTTTATAATAAGTCTAGTTAGAAAAAAAAATGGAACAGCATACTTTTGCCGATCTGCCCTAGAATTGAGAAATGTGGATTGTTCGGTGTCGAACACATTAAGGGTAGAACGGAGGGGGTGCAGGACTACATGCAGAGAGTAGTACGCCTAGCGGTGAGCGCAAAGGTTGGGGTTGACGGGAGGAATAAAGTTGAGATATTTACCTATCTGTAAGTATAAAACATCTGAGTTAATGATTTATTTTTTTGTTAATATTTTACCATATATGTGAAGTGAGTTTACTGGTACGTTGCTTAATTAATCTTACTTTTATTGAGTAAGTGAAATGTAAAATCATGTAAAGGAAGTTTCTTCTACTCCTTAAAGTGGATAATTGGATTAACTTGTTGATAACAATGTTTTCTTTGGTTTGTGCAGTGTTAGGTTTTCTTTTTTTGGATTTCTTTTCAATGACTGTACACTATAAAATGATTTACATTTCTATGTTTGTGAATTATGCTTTTGTGCAGGTTCCCATCAATTCAACATCCTCTGTGAATTTTCATTTATGTGACTTGGGAAATATCGTTTGAAGATATATTAATTTCTGAAAACTTTATATTGACACGGATAGACCTGCAGATTCCACAGTTGATCGGAACAAAAAGAAAGAACAACTGAAAAGTCTTGTAGACTTATTGGCTGATATGCTATAGGATTGGGAAAGAAGCAGTGGGAGGATTAACGATAGTTTAAGTGAAATAGTTAGGAAGATACAAACGTGGAAAATTATTAATAGTATCTAAAGCATAAAGTAAATTATACGTCTCTGGTTCAGTGGTTTGGTCCCCAATTACGCAGAAATTTCTCAATTTTTCAGTGGACACCATGCCGGTAGAATTGCGCGATATGGAGGAGATTCCTATCCGCAAACTAGTAAATACCTTGGAACAGATAGATATGGAAAGATTTAGTGAAGGATATGAAGAACTCCCGAAGAAGTTGACGATAGGAGTCATTGCTGGCATAGTCGGCGTTATGATAATCCTTGGAATAATAGCTAGGAAGCGGATTTTTAAGTGTGAAAGAAGCAACAGTGCTTCGGGAAAGGAAAGGGAGTTATCCGTTGTGAATAGTACTCCGGGGTCAACGGGTGTTCAACACTCAAATGTCTCTGCGTTAAACAGAGAGATGTCAACAAATCAGATATGCTTGGATTCGAATCCAGAGGAAGTAGTTCAAGGAATAGAAGACATTGTACAAACTAAGGAACTACGAGTCACGGGTCCATTTTTTAGACTAAATTAATATAGATGAAACCTCTAATCCTCCACAAGTAAATTGCATGCGGATTAACGTTGGAATCAGGGTAATTTTCTTCATTTTCTATTGAACATTTCTCGGTCAGACTATGAATGATATGTACTGCAGATAATGGCCATTTTTCTGTGTTCAAACATAGTATGTTTGAAATTAAATTAAATTAAATGAAGTTACATGTGTAACAATAAACTCGAGCAGAAACACGCATGGTGTTGGTCAAAGGTCATTTACTCGATGTCAGTTTAGAAACTGGGGCGCGGTTACCGCCTATGATCATGTGGTCGTGCATCGAGGCGTCTACGCTTATGGACAGAGTCGAGAAAGAAAATGAACATTTTTAAGAACTTTGCCCAATTCTGTGAAAATGGATATTAAAAAAAAAAAAAAAGAACAATGAAACATCGAGCTGGTAGAACAATTTTCACGATGGACACGAACATTGTTGGGTTGCCGATGTAGGCTCCCCTATATATTTTTTTGTTGTTTTTTTTGTTTCGGCATGCACATGTTTTGTTGTTTTGGCGTGCACATGTTTTATACAATTGTCGGGCTTGTGTGGCATGGTGAGGAGTGTGAGGGTGTTGCGCTTAAAATGTTCTTAGGTGAACATTTTGGAAAGTGGGAGGGCGAGGAATGTAATATAACAATCTGGCCCCACCCGAGGAAGGCTGATGCAAGCGAGGGTGTTTCCGGTCGTTGAAAGGAACGGATGTCGTTTGACCTTATTTCCGACAGCAGCGGAAATAACTACAGAGGCAAACAGAACAGGTGTCTCTGAGAATTACGTGGGCGTGCGTGGGCGAGGCAAAACGGGAAGAAAAAGTCCCGGTTCTGGAAGATTATAAAAAGACCTCGGCACACGGATTCGCCAGTAGAGGAGCAACAGAGATCAGCCGGTGAAGAGAGACACAACAGATAAGACTACACTCCCGTCAACCCATTAGAAGCGCGCTCTCTCAATTCTCTGTTCTACACGGTTCATCGTCATTAATAAAAATATAACTTTATATTTTTATATATATGCGTGTTTGTTGTTTGTCGATATATAACAATTGTTCTTTTAAATTTGAAACAAAATATACAATTTTGTATAATTTTTTCACATATTCTAACGTAATAATAATATTATATATAGACTTTTGTCCATATATATATATATATATATATATATATATATATATATATATTTGGACAGCTATTATTTATATAAACATGTTTCGTTAAAAACCACCGAGAAGAAAGATTTAAATTTTTGATTTAATTTTTCGAATTTTCTTACGTTTCTTTTTTACTGGAGAATATAAAAAAAGTTCAATAATTATCGACTTTTCTGTCTCTTCACAAACATATATATAGCTACACTCCTTTATTCCTTCAATATATATATATATATATATATATATATATATTACGATCATATCACATTGAATACACCGGTTCCCAATTGATCCCCGAACTAAGCAATGTTGAGCACATGAAAAATTATATCAATATTAACGGTAATACATTTTAAATGAAACCTGCATCAAAGAGAAACTGCTGTCCAATTACACATTTTTATAAATACAGAGAGCTTTTACTTTTAATTTGTCAGTTTGATCAAATTTCGAAAACATTTCAGATCTATTTTAAACGCACAAATGAATATATAATTTCATTAGCTTTCATTTCTTAAATGCATTTTTTCCTTAATCTTTCTTTTTATATTTACAGAAAATAATGAAATAATGACGCAGTTAACCAAACATTTTTTTTATATAGTAATAATTGCTGTCAATATTCGCGTTTTATTCATATTTATTCTTCATACACCGATTTTGATTAGCCTGATTGGCCAGGCTTGTATCGAAGAAGCTGACTTATTATTGATTTTATTTTATTATTATTATCATTATTATTGTTGTTGTTGTTGTTGTTGTTGTTAAGAAGAAGAACAACAACAACAACAGTTTGGAGTCGTAAGATTATCGATCGGATTTTTTTAACTCCTTATCTGCGTTTACCGCTAACGTGTTGGGTGAATTTCCCCTAAGTTGTCTGAAACGGGGTTAATTGGACAAAATTGGAAGTTCTTCTGGGGAAATTCTATGTGGGGCGAGGTCGATTTTGTTAAAATGTTGAATACGAAACAGCAGTTAGATGTCAATTGCAACGCATAAACATTCGAAAAAAAAAGTAGATCCACTCGCAAGAAGAAAAAAAGAATCAGTCAAAAAAAAAAAAAAAATGAAAAGAAAAAGCAAAAATAATCATTTCGGAGTGAGAAACATTTATATTAATAATAATATTGTGGTGATGCCGAGCAAAGCGAGGGACCGGATGTTTGCCCTCAGATATTCAGAAAACAAATGACCAAAACTGGTCTTTGCACATCTGGCTCCACACAGAAGTTCCTGAGTTAAACCAAAAATAAATAAATGTCAATTTTTTTTTACGGGCCTATAGCGGAACACTGGATCCTGATTGGTCATCAAATAGCAAAATTCCATAACTAAAGAAAAAATTTGTTTCTGAGCCATACCACGTGACTACTCAATATTTAAGGATTGTTTCTCACCGGTCACATGAGGCAAGTTGCTGACGCACATCAATGATGTAACACTCATCTTCAAGTGACCCGGATATTGTCCCCTCCTCCCTCTCTCTATCTCAACAATTACTGCTAGAAACATTTTGTATGAACTCTTAATTCTTCAACCTCATCATTGAATACGAACTCTACTCATAACTTCTTACTATGATTTATATTTGAACAATAATTTCTAAAACTCTTGTTATTCTTCTTATAATAAATTTCTATTTTAAATGTTAAGTGTATATTTTATTATTGCACACTTCATCACTAATACACACTTTCTAACTTTCGACAATCAACCTTTTGAGGAAAACCCTTTTGATGAATATCAACCCAACATAAATCATGTAAAGGAATCATGGTTAAGGAAGACACAAGGACGAATAAAAGAAACATTAACCAGCTCCTTACACTTCAATATAATAATGAAATATACAGAAAAGAAATAAAAGTAGACGCTAGCTTTTAGTGCGTTGTTATTTATTGCATTTTGACTACTGCCCATAATTAATGTTCGACCATTTCTTTTTTTATTTTTTTTAATCATTTCACCCCGAGCAAGGCGGAAACGCCACTGATGCGAAGGGGGTTACATAAATGTAAAAAGATTAATTAGAAAAGAGTGAGGAGTACAAACTAGTTAGAAAGGAACAATAGAAAGCTGAGAAAGCAGATGCGATGACAGACACATAGGTGGAGAGAAAGGGAAGGTTATACAGGGGAGGGGAGAGAGCTAGAGTCCAGTGGTTAGTAGATGAGTATTGACTTTGCATTTAAATTTCTGGAGGTTGTAGCCGTCAGGAAAGCAAGAATACGGGAGCGAGTTCCACAGGCGGGAATTGTGAGAGAAGAAGCTGCAGGAGTAGAATTGTCGTCTGCATTTGGCTAACTTGATTGTGAATGGGTGGGACCCAGTTGCCAGTCTGGTTGCACGAGTAAACACCTAGTCAAGTAGTTCCAAGGGGAGACAACTATACTTTCTACCACAAAGCAAAAACGACAAAACAATATTTACGCTTTTACACTAATGTATTAAAAGAAAAATAGACGAAATTTGAAACAATTTCTAAAATACTCCCAATAATTAATGTCGTCCAGGGTATGGTAATAATCTACATCCGACAACACAGCCCCTATCGGAAGATTAGAGGTTTTGAAGAGCATGTTCCATGCTCTTAATTGCTGTTGTTCTCAGGTTCACCGTGACCCCGGCTGGTAACAGCTGTTAGGGTCCCAGCTATGGACAAATAGTTAACCCTTAAACAGGGTTTGAAAATATATGAAAGAATAAAAATATAATTTTATAGTGAAAATAACAGCAATACATTTTTTTTAAAAATTACAAGTCATAAATTAAAAAAATATCACCAGCAATAGATCTGACTTTAGTTAAAAACCCACTTTATTAAAATACGTCAATGAAACCAGATCTACATACTATTTTTAGAAATAATGCATACTCTATTCATGCGAACCTATCCTAAATTCCTTGTCAGCATTAAATAAGTCACTGAGGTTGATATACCGTAAAACAAAATAAGACCAACCAAATCGAACATGACCTAGAAACTGTTAGCTTATAAAGAATAAATATTCTATTGATACGAACATATCATAAAAATTTTGTCGGCATTAAATAGCACATTAAGGTTGATATACCGTAAAACAAAATAAATCAAACCAAAGTAAGCAATAATTAATGTTGAACCATTTATTTTTTTGTCGTTTACGTGAGCAACGACAAAGTATTGGGAAGGATGCAAACGAGAAGAAAATTTATTCTTAACATTAAAAAGACAGCTGAGGTTTCTGGTATACGTAATGGGGAAAGAGTGTTTGGAGAATTTAATACTCACAGGAAGGATTGAGGGAAAGAGAGACAGGGGAAAGCAGCGCGAGACATAGTTGATTGGCTTGAGCAAATGGACGGCAGTGAGGGATTTGGGAGAGATACCCTGAAGAAAGGTATTAAGAGCAACCAGGGACAGGGGCAAATGGAAGTCTGAACAAGTCTTCAATGGTTAAGCTATCTGTTGTGGATTTTCGTAACCAAATTGTTGTGCATTTGTGGCGAAATTTCGCCGCAAAGTGGTAATGACCCGTTTGTGCCGGAAGTAAGACACCGAACAAGAAGGTAGGTTCAAAAGAGTGTATTAGTATAACAAGAAACAAGATATTCAAAAGAAGTATTAATCAATGGTAATATATTAATAAGTCGAAAAGTATTATTAAGCAGCCTGACGAGTAGCAGTCGTTAACTGCTCTAATTAACTGCTGTATTTTACTGCTCTCGCTACTGCTGTCGCTACTGCTCGTAACTGCTCTGTTGCCTGCTCTCTAACTGCAGTATTTATTTGCCTTCCCACTGAGGACAAAATGTGGCACAAGGCTTTTTTAATGTGGGTAATGCATGCTATATAGCTCGACCAAAAATTTCTGTCTGATTTTCCCCAAACGAGACTCTACCCTTCAGTGGAGCCTCGACTAGGTTATTACTCTCCGCCCGAAGGCAGAGGGTTCGACAATCGCGAGGCAGTAAACGACTCTCTAACTTTACTCTGGAAGACAGACAGGCAATTTATATACATCCAACGGAAGAGTTCATTACTCGTAGGAGAATACCATAACACTATCACGAAGTTACAAGTCATCGTGACCGACAAATTGTTGATCACATCAAATTATGATCTATCTTTTAGAAAACAGTATAAAACAAATGTAAGCCCGGTTAGATAGTAAATACACACAAATATTGCTAGGTAGGCGTCTGCTACGTGGATTAGTTGGCTGTTTTATTCGACGATTCCACTAGGAAAACTTGTCACCATCATTATTATTGTCATTGTTATTGTTATTGTTATTATTATTATTATTATTATTTACGAGATAGTGCTAAAAAATCCCCATTCAATCCCATTTTAAAATGATACTGAATTTTGAAGATGGGTTTTCAGCACAAAGATGAAAAAAAAACTTAAAGCAACTGAAATGTGGTTCTACAGAAGGATGCTGCGGATATCATGAACCGAGCATGTGAGAAATGACGAAATTTTGAAAGTGATACAAACGAAAAAAAATCAATATTGAGCAACAGGAAGAGACAACTAAAGTTCCTGTGGCATGCAATGAGGAAGGAGGGCTTGGAGAACCTGATACAGACAGGCCAGATGGAAGGAAAAAGAGACAGGGTAAAGCAGAGGGTAACAGAACGGGGGTTGCGTTATGTTACAGGAGGAAGCATGCTAAGAGCCACCAGTTATAGGGAGACGTGGAAGGCCATGATCGCCTATGTCCTGAAAGAACAAGGCATATAGAAGAAGAAGAAGAAGAAGAAGAAGAAGAAGAAGAAGAAGAAGAAGAAGAAGAAGAAGAAGAATTGTACAATACCCTTAGGAAATGTTTTAATCTGTCTTTCCTTCAGCTATGGGTTAAATAGCATGACATATTGGGTTCTATAGCCTTGGTTGGCAACCAGTTTACGCAGAAAGTAATGGCAATTTACTGCGGGAAAATATTCTACCCATTCATTCATGTCTCTTTCGAGACATGAGCGCCAAAAACGGGTATCACGTAGATAACCTAAACGATTGATCGTACAATAAGTGTATGTTTATATGTTTGAATTGATATTGAAAACTTTACGACTAAATCTAATTGCACACATCAGTGTTTTCATCCTTTGTAAATTAAAGATGTAGATTTTATCAAACAGGTAAAAGAAAAATCTTTTCAGCACCCTCACGTAGAATGTGATTGATAGATCAATTTGTCTTAGTGTTTATCTACCCTTTGTGGGTTAGTTAAAGCATAAACATATTATTTATAGAGTGTATGCGTAGGTATTTGAAGGCTATTACAATGCGTTTAGTATAGTAAATGAAGGTAAAGAAGTTGGGTATTACATATTTAGTATTCATTAATAATTAGAGATCAGAATCTCATCTTCAAAATGATAGGAGAGCTTGGTTTCACGTCGGTATGTAGATATATGCATATATACAATGATCACGGAAGTGAAAAAAATTTCAAGATGTTTACGCACATAAACACACACACAATACACTCATGCACACACACGGGATCACAAGAGAACGTATACCAGAGGGAAAAAATAAACACGCCTCTAATTAAAGCAGATAGACATAACATCAGGTCATAAAACGGCGACTACTACCATTCTGACGGAGATGCGAAAAGGCCAAACCCTGTCACATGCTAACGCGCACATGTTTAGCTATAAATTAATGCAGACGGATACATCATCAAATCGTAAAACGGCCCCGCTATAACTTTAAAAAGAGGCAAAAAGATCCATATCCTACTACCGCGCACACTTATATAAAACATAAACACACACATACATGAATTAACCCACTTACAGGTATACACACGCACATACTCACTACAATTAACGACAGCAGTAGCAACGAAAGAGGACCATTCGTTTAAAGGTACGGTTCAACAGCGGACGACGTGAAACTAAGTTCTATCATTCTGAAGATGAGATTCAGATCTCGAAATATTAATGAATAATAAATAGGTGATACCCAACACCTTCTTTAACTTTGTTTATTATACTAAGCGCATTGTGATAGCCTTCAAATACCTACCCATACACCTTATATACACAATGCTTGAAGCAAATTACAAAACTCTCCTATATTATTTATATTGTAAGATTAATTCTTTTTTGTTCGACTGAATAATGCATAAACAATTTTTTGAGAGTAACTATGGTTTATCAATATATTAGTCTTACTATTTATCCCTTAACTGAAAGAAGAATAAATGGATTCATACCTTTTCAAAGAGCATTTGCACATAGGTGAAAGTAGGGAACAAGACTGACATTCCAAATTGACTGTCTGGTTTCTTATTCAAAGCTGCTATTCATTAAAA
The DNA here is from genome assembly GCA_037127315.1 of Ascarosepion bandense. Lineage (NCBI taxonomy): Eukaryota > Metazoa > Mollusca > Cephalopoda > Sepiida > Sepiidae > Ascarosepion > Ascarosepion bandense. The sequence continues at coordinate 972,487 of JBBBDQ010002249.1, read as the reverse complement.
TATCTGCATATCTTCTCATCTCACTAATCAGTCAGTTAAGTGCCATACGTGATACACGCTTGGGCGATCATGTCTCGACTGGGCAGAAGATTATCCCGCAGTAGGTTGCCATTGCTTTCTGCGGTAGACTGGTTTCCGACCAAGGCTATAGAACCCCCAATCTGTCCTGCTATTTAAGCGATAACTGGAGGGAAGAGACGGATTAATACCATTCCCAAGGGTATTTGTGCGTAAGTGAATGCAATGAATTCAGCTGGAATTCGAACTCGGCTCCCCGATTTCTCGTTCCGAGCCGATATCCAATGCACCACAACGCACATCCCATCTCCTAATACAAAACTTTATTTTTTTGTATGTGTAGAAGTTATTATTTTATAGATATCATAAAAGAATCTCAATTCGACTCCATTCCAGAAATTAGTGTTCTGATATTCGTTCACAGAAATATACTTCAGGGAAATTGGATTGAGTAGAACATTTGCTGGAAACACCCTTACAAATATTTTATGAGTCATTATTTTCTACGGAGGTTAAATTTCTCTGTTAGACCTCCTTCCCAAATCAGGATTTTGCTGTTTGGCCATCGCAATACTGTTTATGGAATATTGGGTTCAGTAGAAAATGTTTCCGTTCTATCTTTATCTTTTTATTAACATAAAACGTGTGTTAGCACATGCGATATCCTGTCTTCACTAGGGGTGATATCAGGGTTTCAGTGGCTATAGCGGGACCGCCACCCCTGGCGCCGCCAGCAGCATTTGCCACCAGTCGGAGTATGAAGATAAACTTGTTGATTGTCCCTCTTTCCCAGACCAATTATCAAGACACTACATTGATATTTGGCTATTTAAATACAGAATACTTTTCAGCACCGAAACCTATAATGATTTATTTAAATGTATTTTAAGAACCTGATACTGACTGGCCAGATAGAAGGAAAAGGAGACAGAGGAAGGCAGCCGATAACATATTTGCAGGGCCTGATCAGGTGGATTACGGAATGGGGGTTGCGAGGTGTAACAGGAGCAACCATACTAAGAGCCACAAGGGATAGGGTTACGTGGAAAACCATGATCGCCTACGTCCTGAAGGGACAGGGCACATAGAAAAGGATTTTGATGTCTCATTATGTAAGGAGGAAGTGCTGAAAATGTTTTTCGACCCCGTGCCAAAGTTAGTATTCAGATGATTGGTCATTAAAAGACAGATTTATGGGAGCAACCCCTCATAAAAAAAAAACAAAAAAAACTCGTTTATATGTGTTTTGTTTCATTTTTCGTTGGTAGAATTCTTTAGCTTTTCGACAAGTGTATAAAATATGAAAATTCAATTTTGTTAACAATATAACACATCCTATTAAATGTATTTCAAATCTATGTTCATTAAAATAACTCAGTTTGCAGGGAAGTATATTCGTCTCTATATGTGTTTAATTTTTTCTTTTTTTTTTTAGTGCCACGTTTACTGTTGACAGATGATCAGACATTCGTGGCATACGCCCAGCGTGATAAAATGATATTCAATGACGCTATATTTTAATACGTTGTCACGTAAAGCAAGAAAAAAAAAGATGAACGACAAATAACAGAGAAAAACGGCTAGAAATGTAAAAGGGCGGGGTGGGCGAGATCATGCCCGGATGTAACTGCAGGGGTCGAGCAGCTGTTCAGTAGGCGTTTTATTTAGTTTTATTTTTACTTTTATTTTCAATTTTTTATTTATAAATCATCGCAGAACATTGAAAATTGACTTACCACTGCGCATCCACCGGAAAACAGCATATAGAAACTTTTATAAATTTTCCTTAGCTTATATATATATATATATATATATATATATATATATATATAGGTTTGTTGAAGGATTCTACATATGTATGTGAAAAAAAAAGATTATTTGTCATGACACAAAAGAAGTATCTCATATAAACAAGCCTGCCTAGCTTCCTAAAGAAATACCTATTGAATAAGGAAATATATATGTGTATGGGCGTTCAATATATTTATGAGGATGTCACAGAAACAACGTCAAACATTGACTGTTTGATTTATTTATTATAAGCGGGAAAATGCTTGTATGACAAAATCCTTTAATTACATAGGCACATACAAGCTTTGCAGACTATAATAAAGGTAAGAAAATGCATAAGACAGTTATCTTCTTTTCTGACAGAATTGATATGTCTTAGATGGCACTTGAGGGCCACACGTCTGCTTGTTGGTGAGGATAGCTAACTGCTACTTGGGGTCACGTCGGAGGTAGACGTGAGATTCATTTGTCGCTTTGCTGGTCGTGGAAACGTACAATTTCTATGAGTCCTTATTAGGAACCTTACAAAAATTGTCCCCACGGCTCTTCATCATTTTCAAATATTGCTTACCTGATATATATATATATATATATATATATATATATATATAGGCAGTAAAATTCCAGGAAGGATTGGTAAAATCCGGGATAATGTTGGTAACTACAGCCACTTCCCCATCTATGAGATGTGTCCTCCCTTTGTCTGTTCTATAAGTACTTTCATGGCTTCTGCTCAGATGAACTTAAGTCACTGGTGCCTCCTCAACAGGTGTTTACTCGTGCAACCAGATTGGCAACTGGGTCCCACCCATTCACAGTTAGGTTAGCCAAATGCAGACGACAATTCTACTCCTGCAGCTTCTCTCGCACTTCCGCCTGTGGAACTCGCTCCACTATTCTTGCTTTCCTGACGGCTACAACCTCCAGAAATTTAAATGCGATGTCAATACTCATCTACTAACCACTTGACTCTAGCCATTCCCCCACCCCGTATATCCTTCCATTTCTCTCCCCCCCTTGCAACTGTCATCACACCTGCATTTTCATCTTTCTAATTGGTTTGTAATCCTCTTCTCCCTCCTCTAATTATTTTCTTTCAGTTATGTAGCCCCCCGCACATCAGTGACATTTACGCCTTGCCCGGGGTGAAATGATTAAAAAAAAAAAATAATAATCCAGGAGGATTCTAGTAATATCGTTGTTTGACAGAAAAAATTAAAATCTTAAAATTTCAATACCAAAATATACTCCTTAACAAACGAAGAGAAATCATAAGTATGTGCCTCCATAGAAATAAATATAAATTACAATAATTATCCTATTCCTCCAATTAGTCCCAATAAAACAAACGAAGGGAGATCATAAGGGAGATCATAAGTATGTGTCGTCATAGAAATAAATATAAATTACAATAATTATCCTATTCCTCCAATTAGTCCCAATAAAACAAACGAAGGGAGATCATAAGGGAGATCATAAGGGAGATCATAAGGGAGATCATAAATATGTGTCGCCATAGAAATAAATATAAATTACAATAATTATCCTATTCCCCGATAAAAAAATTTAAAAAATCTTTTAAAAGTTGACCAAGCAGTTACCTTCCCGCCACCTAACACTGCTAACCCTAGGGTCAGGCCGCATACCTCTCATTACAAAGAAAAAATTACTACTAACTCCGTTCCCCACCTAACCCAATGAAAACCAATACATCCCAACCCCTTCTTTTACCTAAACTAACCTCTGGGCTTAGAAGGGGTCGAAGAATGCATGCCTTAAAATGACATGTTGAAAATGGCTATTTCTCCATATATATATATATATATATATATATAGAGAGAGAGAGAGAGAGAGAGAGAGAGACTGAGTGAGTGTGTGTGTGTGTGTGTGTGTGTGTGTGTCTGTGTGTGTTGAACAATAGTAATCAGTATAGTCACTTGCCGCACGGCCTATACCAGAAGTTTTATCTTTTTTAAATTTCCGAATAGGATCGGTGTACTATAATATTTTGGTGTTATATACTAACATTTTTCTCTTGTTAATATGACAAAATAATTTAATTACATAGGCATATACTAACTTGCAGACTAAAATAAAAGTAAGAAAATGCAAAAGGCAGTTATCTTCTTTTCTGACAGGAGAATTGACATATCTTAGGGAGCGCTTGAGGGCCACATGACTACTTGTTGGTGAGGATAGCCAACTGCTGATTGGCTCACGACGGAGGTGAGCGTGAGATTTATTGTCCAGAATATTATAGTATACCGATCTTATTCGGTAATTTAAAAGAAGATAAATCTTTTAACATAAGCCATGCAGCAAGGGACTATGCTGACTGGTATTGTTCAACACACACACATCTCTCCTTTCTCTCTCTCTCTCTCTCTCTCTCTCTCCCTCCCTTTGTATATATATATATATATATATATATATATATTGTATAATGATAATATACACGCTAAAAATCTGCCTCCTTCGCCGACTGACGCCAATTCGGTCGGGTTTTAATCCTGGGTTAAAAGCAATTGGATGTCTAACCATACTGATGAGCTGTGATACAGCGAAACAGATTTGTCTGGGGATGAATATTTACGCTCTCACACCCTGATTGAGCACTCTGGAAGAAAGGTAGACTTTGAAAAACAGTAGCTACTCTGGCATTTACGCATTGTTCATTCAGTAATGAATTATAATATTCTCAGCTATTGGGCTTGTATAATGATAATATACACGCTAAAAAGTCTGCTTTCTTTTACCGAGCACCCGTAGCTCAGCGGTAGAATCGCCGACTGACGCCAATTTGCTCGGGTTTCAATCCTGGGTAAAAAAAAACAATCGGCTGTCTAACCGTACTGATGAGCAGTGATACAGCGAAACGGATCTGTCTGCATTTGAGTATATATATATCAGGCTAAGCAATATTTGAAAATGATGAAGGGTCGTAGAGACAATTTTTGTTAGGTTCATAATAAGGCCGCATAGAAATTGTACGGTTAATATGATATAGCTTGTTTGCGATATGTTGCCTTATATGTGAGCTAAATGCAGTAAATAATAACAAATGACAAGTCAATCTACGAGAAAGGGTGGTGCAGGTGTGGCCAATGTCATCATTTAATATTGGTTGTTGATTGTTAGTGCTGAAGAAACAGTTTTCCAAAGGACATTTTTCTTCCTCTATGTCTCTTCAGCACGTAGCCGATCATGGCTCCTCACCCCACATCTCATCGTTTGTCACTCTTAATACCTCTTCTGCTGTTATGCCACACAAGCTCCGTTCCAGCATCCATCTGCTCAGGTTCACCAAGTATGTCAAACGCTGCTGTCCCTTTTCTCTCTTTCCCGCTATCCTTCTCGTGAGAATCAAGTTCTCCAAGCTCTCTTTTCTCATTATATTTCCCAAAAACATGGGCTGTGTTTTCCTGATGTTAAGTATCACATTCCTTCTCGTGTCCACCCCCTCCAAAACATGATTGTTGCACACACATTTTTTATATGTTATCTTCTGTAGAACCATACATTGTTTGCTTCAAGTTTGTTCTTCATCTTTAATGATATTGTCTTCATCTTTAATGATATTGTCTTCATCTTTTATGATATTGTCTTCATCTTTAATGATATTGTCTTCATCTTTAATGATATTGTCCAGCATTCAATGCCATACTGAAGAACAGGGATCACATAACAATCCAGTTTTAACTTCTTTGTTTCTAGTGAAATTTTCCTGTCTCTTAATACTTTACTCAGCTTCTGGAATGCATCCTTGGCTATGACAATCCACCTTCGGATCTCCGTATCGCACTTTCCATCCTCTGCTAGAACCCATGTATTTAAATTTCTTGATATTAGTATCCCCAACTTGTAGTTGGCATTTTGGGTTCCTCTTTTTACTGATGACCATGTATTCAGTTTTCTTGTTGTTAATATGTAGTCCTTTCTTTCCGCTTTCTTTAACACATTCCTGTAGGTAATCTTGTAGTTTCCTTTATGTCTCTCCTATCAGCACTGTGTCATCTGCATATCTTATATTGTTCAGATAGTGGCCTGGCAGGATTTCTAGAGCTCTGAGAATTGTCTCGCTGTATATGTTGAATAGATCTGGTGAGAAGACACATCCTTGTCTTGCACCCCTTTTTGTCTTTGTTTATCTACTGAACTCGTTTCCTGCCCGTATTCATAAATAACATTATGTTTAAATAGGGGATTTTGGAGTTGATTGATTATTTCGATTATTTAAATGAGTCGTTTTGAATTATCGTGATAACTGATAAATTTAGGCTATTCATTGAGATTAACAGCAGACATAAACTACTGGCCATAATAATTAGGCCACCCCAGTGTTTGAAAAAATGATGTATTTCATACTATTTTTTTAGTATTTATTGCCAACTGAATAATTGTAAATGAAAATAGAATGGTTCTTTTATTAATACTTGCACAATAACATGCGCATCAAATGAATTTATAAACATTTAATAATTAGCTATATTGTTTCATCAATGAAAGAATGAAGAAAATTTAGGGTGATTCGGACGAGTTCATCTTTGCATCCTTGACTTGTAAAATTTTGCAAAGTAATAATAACAAAAGAACCATTCTTTTTCATTTGTCAATAAATACTAAAAACAGTATGAAATATATCATTTCTTTTAAAAAAGTACTGGGGTGGCGTAATAACTATGGCCGGTAGTGTATACTGTTGAATCATATTTGGAATAGCGTTCATAATCTGAATGCATCTATTTCCAATAAAATAAGCTAATGGTGTTTTTATTTCTACTTATATCAAGTTGGTTTGCAATATTTATTTTTATCTAAAACTTATTTTTTATCAATGACATTGTTTGAAAAAATTATTATCGATAACTGTTATTTTATGTTTATTTTTCTGTAGGCCACCATTTGAACAACATAAGATACGCAGACGATACATTGCTGAGGAAATTAAAAGACCTTCTACAGAAGAGAGTGACAGAAAAAGACTACAAATAAACTTCAAGAAAACTGAATGCATGGTCATCAGCAAATAGAGCAGCGCACAATGCCAAATACAAGTCGAGATTCTAAAATCAAGCAAGTATAAAAATTTGAATACCTAGGAAGTATTCGAACAGGAGATGGAAAGTGCGACACAGAGATCCGAAGGCGAATTGGCATTCCAGAAGCTGAGTAAGGTATTAAGACACAGGAAAATTTCATTAGAAACAAAGAAGATAGTACTAGATTGCTATGTGATGTCAGTTCTTCAATATATTTTTTTTTTATAAGCGTTTCACCCCAAGCAAGGCATGTCACTGCCACTACTGTGCAGGGGGCTACGTAGAGTGGAGAAAGGCTGATTAAATATAGGAAATGACAGAGGGTGGGTGATAGGCGGGTAAGGATACCGAGAATGAGGGTTGGGTAGATGAGAGTGTTGTGAGAATAGTTGGGAGTTAGTGTGATAGGAGGTGTCTATTGACCCTACATTTAAACACCTGGAGATTGTAACTGTCCGGAAAGCAGACTTGTGGAAGGGAGTTCCACAGGCGGGAATATGGCAGTGAATGTTGGACAATATCATCGAATATGAAGGAAAATCTTGAAGCAGCGGAAATGTGGTTCTACAGAAGGATATTGCGGATATCAAGGATTGAGCATGTGAGCAATGATGAGGTGTTGGAAAGAATATAAACAAAAAGGAAATTAATATTGAGCATCAGGAAGAGTCAACTAAAAGTCCTGGGATATGCAATGAGGTATGAGGGCTTAGAGAACCTGATACAAACAGGCCAGATAGAAGGAAAAAAGAGACAGAAGAAAGCAGCGAATAACATATTTGAAGGGCCTGAGCAGGTGGATGATAGAACGGGGGCTGCGAGATGTTACAGGAGAAAGCGTGCTTAGAGCCACCAGGGATAGGGAGACGTGGAAGGCCATGATCGTCGACGTTCTGAAAGAAAAGGGCATATAGAAGAAGGAAAAGAATATAGTGTCTAGAGAAGAAAACATTTTTGCACGTAAAGTATGTTTTTATAACACTTATTTTATATCTGAGAATTGTAAATTATAATTACAAAAATGAATTATAAAAGTAAATATAGTAACAGATACACCCTTATGCAAATTAATTAAAACAACTGCTTTAGTTTCCTTTCCTTTACCATACAGTCAGTTTTAGACCGACTAGAGTGACAGGGTGTAATCGATTTCTATTTGTTCTCAGATTAGGTCATTTGCACTTGGGTGCTATAATATGAATCTATTTTTGGGGGCGTATGATGAAATTTGTTTGGCCAAGAATAGTATTGCGTCATCCTTGATTGTATCAGATTTTTATCACGCCAAGACACTATCGTCTGGACCATCGATTAGTTTTTCTATGGCCATTTTCTGCGATGGACTTTACCCCAAAAATCTTTTTCAAAATTGTAACACTACACGAACACACTGGCGAACCTTACAGAGAGACGCAGTTATTGTTGGTTTCAACATTGATATTATTTTAAATTGTATGAAGATACCGAAAGATTGGAGTCTAGATTGTGAAAATGATTCATTTTCAAATGAAAATTATTCAAAATGTCTACAATACAAATGTATCGAATACCTTTTAATACAACTGTGTACAGGTCTAATTTACATGACCAAAATAATTATATATATATATATATATATATATATATATATATATATATATATATATATGTAAACATATTACGGAAATTAACGAATTTTAACGAAACTTGGTTATAAGCAACCGACAATTTGTAATTAATTATTTTGAACATTATTTTTACCGATACTCGTATTTAAGTAGATATTCTGTTTTTAATTAAACAGTATTTTATATTTATATCTACCGGCCTGATTATTTTTTTTTACCATAAATTTTTATTTTTATTTTTCGCAATAAAATTTATCGTAAAAAATAATCAGGCCGGTAGATATAAATATAAAATACTGTTTAATTAAAAACAGAATATCTACTTAGATACGAGTATCGGTAAAAATAATGTTCAAAATAATTCATTATATATATATATATATATATATATATATATATATATATATATATACCTTAATATATGAAAAATTAAGCATCCCCCTTATAGACGAAATATTTTCTAAGTCCGCGATTATATTTGTATCTAAAACGTTACAGAAGTTATTTGTACGCAGTTAATGACATTTTGACTCATTTTTTTGTTTGTTTCATCTTTTGAAACTAATGTCTATCGGCTAATGCTTTCGAGAGCAGTAATAAAGAAAGTTTGCCTTCTACCAGGGTTTGTAAATCTGCACCATTATAAGGTAAACCACACCCACAAGGTGTACTCTGGACTGCTGAACCACGGAAAGCTTTCACAGTGAAACACCTTTGAATAAATGATTTCGGTTAACACAATGAGGGATATTTAATAGCAAAGTGGATAAAAAGAAGGCGAGTATATATAAATATGGCTTGATTTCAAAACAATAAATCATTCTAATTATTGAAACTCAAAGCGTCTCACGTTTGTACGCATGTGTAGACATAACAATGTAAACAAACCCAGTTCCATGTGTCAAACATCTTTTCTTTGAAAGCTGTTCATGATTTATAAAAACTTATTCTACCGTTATCTCGCACGTGTACACACACACATTATATATATATATATATATATATATATATATATATATATATATATATATATATATATTATGATATTCTACAATTTCAGGAGAAATACGTATTTCACAGCAAAAAGCTGCTTGTCAGACCCAAAAGATACAGCAGTTAATAATTATTAATAATTCATACCCATGAAATAGTAGAATATCTAATTTTTTTCTAAATTATATTATTCTGTTAAATTAATCAAATAAATTTAACATTGAGTTCTTTTTGCTCTATGGGAATTTACAGGACTTATATACCAAGTATTCTACGTTATCTATCTATCTATCTATCTATCTATCTATCTATCTATCTATATGTTTGTGTGTGTGTGTGTATTATAAACATGAAAATGCTGAACAAAACTGATAGCAGCAATAATACCAACATGCAAGACTTCACCAATAAAAGCAACTGCCGAAACAAAGACAACTGTCCACTTAATAATAATTATCTAACGAACGACATAATATATATATATATATATATATATATATATATATATATGCATCGTAACAAATAACATAAACATAAACAAGAAAATTATATAGGAGTCACGTACATAGCTTCCAAAGAAAGATTCAACAATCACAAAACATCATTCAAAACAGAAATACACAAAAACAAAACACTTTCAAAACACATATGGAGTCAAAAAGCAAATGACATCATCATCAAAGTGAAAACGAAAATCTTAATTAAAACACTGCCTCACAATAGCAGAAAATCCAAACACTTTGGAGGAAAAATTACGTCATGAAATAACAAACAATTTAGATGTCAACAAAATAATAAAGTAATTATCAAACGGAAAAAATAATATATGTATACAGAGAAACTTAAGCATGACTTGAAAAAGGTCAACCCAACAAAATAAAAAGAGATCAATGCAAAACAATAAGTAAATGTCAACTCACTATAAAGCAATTAAGCAAATATTCACTTAATCTCGTTACAAAAAACTCAACAAAAGCAATAACGAACCCTGCAACAATGGTTCTTCTTCTTCTTCTTCTTCTTCTTCTTCTTCTTCTTCTTCTTTTATGCTCTTTTCCCTTAAGGACATCGGCGATCATGACTCCTCCACATCTCCCTATCCCTGGTGACTCTTAGCATGCCTTCTCCTGTTGCACCATGCAACCCTTGTTCCATCATCCACCTAATCAGGCCCTTCAAATATGTTATCTGCTGCTTTCCCCTGGCTCTTTTCCCCTTTATCTGGCCTGTTAGTATCATGTTCTCCAAGCCCTCTTTTCTCATTGCATGTCCCAGGAACGTTAACTGTCTCTTCCTGATGCTCAGTATTAATTTCTTTTACGTTTCAATTCTTTCCAAAACCTCATCATTGCTCAAACGCTCGATCCATGATATCCGCAGTATCCTTCTGTAGAACCACATTTCACTAGAAACAAATAAGAGAGTACTAGATTGCTATGTGATGTCATTTCTTTAATAGGACTCGCATATTTTTCTATCAAAATTTCTCAAAAATAAGGTCGGTAGAATTATATATATATATATATATATATATATATATATATATATATATATATATACTCTACCCGCCTGGTTTTATATATATATATATATATATATATATATATATATATATATATATAGATAGATAGATAGATAGATAGATAAACTGTTTAATTAAAAACAAAATATTTACTCAAATACGAGTATCTATTAAAAATAAATGTTCAAACAAATAAATTAAATAAGTCAGTTGTTAATTCTATTTCATAAGTCTCTGGAAAGTTCCGTGAAATTACTTCAGTTGTTAAGATTGTGTAGCAACAACTCGGAGTCATACAGCTCGAATCGAAACGTTCCAAACCCATACGATGCTATTCATTTCAGATCACAAGCTAATAGAAAATTGGGCAAAAACTCGCTTTGAAATATAACCAAATCGTCTGCCCTCTTGAACACTTCCAATGAATGTATCTAGACAATAAAGCATATATTACTGGGTTGAGTAAATTTTTACTTGAGGATATAATGCCGGGGAAAAAGAAGGGGAAAACAGAAGAGAGGAAAATGGGCGTGTATTCTGCAGTAACCTACTAATGATTTACTGATATTGAATAAGCTTGCATAAGAACGTAATAAATAACAACAAACTTAGTTCACAATTTGCCACAAGCAAGAACAGGTAGTATGATAATGAGTTTGACATGTCCAGCACAAAAAAGAAAAAAAAAATACATGTACGAAAAACGTATTTAATCAAGTAAACTTCTCGGAACCAAACGCTTTTTATCAATGCCCAAGAGTCATTCATTCATACATCTAAACTTATTTATAAATGAAAATTTGTCTGTGTGTGTATGTGTGTGTGTGTCTGTGTGCCCGTTACCTATAGACTCCGAAACGGATGAACCGATTCTCTTAAAAGTTTACACAGTTGAACTATAAGCGTCTGCGAGTGTTCTTAGCTACGTTTTGTGTCGAGGTATCCCGATAAATATCAAAAGTCGATAATGGAAAAAATCGGGTTATAGAAGGACTGGTCCGATTTTAATCAAATCTGATACACTCATAGACAAAGACACCAGAATATATATATGTATGAGTGAATATATATATATATATGAATATATATATCCATATATATATATGTATGTGTGAATATATATATATATATATATATATACATATGCGTGTGTGTGTGTGGGTGTGTGAATATGTATATATATATATATATATATGCGTGTGTGCGTGTGTGAATATATGTATTATCTGTGAATATATATATATATATATATATATATACACATATATATATATATACATATATATATATATGCATGTATGAAAATATATATATGAAATATATATATACATATATATGTGTGTGTGAATATATATATATATATACATATATCGCCCGGTTCACACTCCACCCACGTCTATTGAACAGGTGAAGAGGCTCATCCCTTGTTCCTTGTTTAGGATGTGGTTTCCGGCTTTCTCTCTTCCAATCTTTTTACTCTTACGTAGCCCCCTGCGCATCAATGGCGTTATCGCCTTGCTCGGGGTGATATGATAAAAAATATATATATATGTATGTGTGAAAATATATATATATGTGTGAATATATGTATATATGTATGTGCGAATATATATATATATATATATATATATATATATATATATATATATGTTTTACAGTAAATACGGTCTTGAAACATTGCATTATCCTGTTCAGCGGATCAATTTCTTGGCTGATATTTATGAACTGACCGCTGAAAAATTTGTTAACAACGCTAAGTTTTAATAAGCAAAGACCAGTTCTTTGCCAAATTCTTATGCCTTAATTATTTTTCCACCGTTCTAACGTTGTTGGCTTGTGTCTTTTCTGTAAATATTTCATGAAAATTTTTTACTATAAGCTTTTCCCAAGATTTCTAGCTAGATTTCATGATTTTGTTGTTGATATTCATGTTCTAGCTATCTCTTCCTTATATTCAGTATTACTTTCCTTTTTGTTTCTATCCTTTCCGAAACCTCATCATTGCTCACGTGCTCGATCCATGATATCCACAGCATCCTTCTGTAGAACCATATTTCAGTTGCATCAGGGTTTTCCTTCATCTTTGATGATATTGTCCAGCATTCACTGTCATATTACATAGCAATCCAGTACTCTTTTCTTTGTTTCTGGCTGTCATGGGTCCTTACCTGTAACTCCAGAATTAACTCTTCCTAGCAACATATATACTACGCCCCTCAAGAGAGAGGGTCGAGTTGGTAGTAGTTCAATCCAAACCAGACTGGCTGTCATACTAACACTTTCCGCATTTTGTATTGTTATTTCTTGTAAATACATATTTGTTATTTTTACCCTTGTGGTCGTTTTGTTCCTTTCGGACCTTAACCTGGTCCATAACACTAGCGAGGTTTTTCTGTTTCTTAATTCTTTACTTAACTTCTGGAATGCTTCATTTTTATGCCAATTCGCCTTCGGATCTTTGTCGCACTTTCCCTTTTCTTTTAGAACACTTCCAAGGTATTTACATTTGTGTACCTGCTTGATTTTAGCATTCCCCACCTGTATTTGGAATTTTGAAACACAATATAACGTCAACCATCAGTTTCTGTCACCTAAAATCCAGTCCATATTATTGTGCTTTCTTCTCAATGTCTTACCGCCATATCACGTTGAATACACCGGTGCTCGTTCGATCACCGAAGTTAAGCAACGTTGAGCCTGGTCATTATTTAGATGGGTAACCGCTTGGGAATAGAAGGTGCTGTAAGCGTTTAGTGACGGATGTGAGTGCTTACGCCACATCACGTAGAATAGACCGGTTTTCGTTCGATCACCGAAGTTAAGCAACGTTGAGACTGGTCAGTATTTAGATGGGTGAACGCTTGGGAATAGCAGGTGCTGTAAGCGTTTAGTGAGGGATGTGAGTGCTTACGGCCATATCACGTTGAATACATCAGTTCTTGTTCGATCACCGAAGTTAAGCAACGTTGAGCCTGGTCAGTACCTAGTTGGGTGACCACTTGGGAATACCAGGCGCTGCAAACGTTGAGTGATGGATGTGCGTTGTGATGCGGTGGATATCAGCTTGGAAAGAGAAATCGGTGAACCGAGTTCGAATTCCAGTTGAGTTATTTGCATTCACTTCAGCACGTATTAATCCGTCTCTTCCTTTCAGTTATGGGTTAAATAACAGGATGGGGCCTGGAGGCAACCCATCCAGTGTTGGTGTCACAATAAAAAAAACCCTTGGTAGCCCTGGCGAAGCATCAAGTATTCAGCTATTTGACAAGATTATGAATTTCGCTGCAAACTGCGCCAAATGCACAGGGAGATAGATTCTCATCATCAGGCACTGGTGATGTTTGTTGTGCAGATGATTTACATTTAAATGACAAAAATCTTTGGTTTGCTGTGAATGTATGTGGCTGTTTCTGTGGCTAATCAGAATGGAGATTCATTTTGGGATTTGACCCCAAAGAATGCATACTAACAGACTTTAACTCTTTTTTCCTTTTTTCCTTTTTTTCCCCTCATCTTAGCCTTCCCTTGCTTCTTTTTACTCCTTAATGGTTGGGGTGTTAACCTGCCTTTAACCTGATCTTATCCTTTTCCCTTCTTTCCTTTCAGTTTTATTACTTTTGATGTGGTATTCTCATTGAGTACCAAGTCTATATTCTTTTATTTACTTATCATTTTTAATCTAAGGTTTTTGTCTTTTAAATATAAATCCTCTGCACCACTAACATCAACATTGTCTGATGATGAGAATCTATCTCGAAACATAGAAATTTCCGTGTCGCAATGTACAATTGACACATAACTATATAATTATATTAAGCTCTATTATACTCATTATATTGAGGACTGTTTATAATGAAATAAATGCCAGAGCACTCAAAATAAAAAAGAAAACCTTCAGTCTTATTCACCTGGAATTATATATATATATATATATATATATATGAATATAAATCCAGGTGAAGAGGATCCAAGTAAATGTAAATCATTTTCACAACCAACACCCAACATTGCCTGATGATGAGATTCTATCTCGAAACATAGAAAATTCCGTGTCGCAATGTACAATTGATACATAACTATATAATTATATTAAGCTCTATAATACTCATTATATTGAGGACTATTTATAATAAAATAAATTCCAGAGCACTCAAAATAAAAAAAAAAACCTTGTGTCCTCTTCACCTGGAATTATATATATATATATATATATATATATATATATATATATATATATATATATAAATCTATGTGAAGAAGATCCAAGGAAATGTAAATCATTTTCACAACCAACACTCAACATTGCCTGATGACGAGATTCTATTTCGAAACAGAGAAATTTCCGTGTCGCAATGTACAATGTACACTACTGGAGGGGTGTAGTGAGTTCTATCTCGGTCAATGGCCGCAAGACGACGACGACGACGCTCTTCTCAATTGTGTTTTCTTCGATTATTTTTCACATTTAGTAATCCCGTCTTTCTAACCGTATTTATCGCTTTTCTTGGAATGAAATGTTTCAATACATGTTAATGTGGATGTAAGAAAAACATTATTTCTGGATAACCTGAGAGGAAATACACAATTATTGATATGAATCAGAAAGAGACAAACGGAAATTGAGGAATATATGTAGCGTAATAAGAAATTAATTAAAATCAACTCTCTTCTTCACTTTTACAAAAATTCACAACGACGTGTGAAATCCTGGTTTTTCTCAAATAGAAAAAGAATTTACCATCTGCTTAAGGAAAAAGTCGAAACCATAATTTGCAAGTAGTTGTTAAAATGATTTTTGACCAATGGGAGCGACTTGTAAGACTTGGAAGGACTTGACGATCCAGTACGAAATTCAAAAGAACATATAAATGTCTTCGCAGCGTCAGAGACTCAAATGGAAGCCGAGATACGAAAGAACTAAAATGTAACGTCAACTCCAAATTGACCCAGAAATAAGGTCATGTCGCATATTGTTCTTTTTCTCCTTATCTCTGTCAACAGTTACTACTACGAACAATTGTTTACGAACTCTACCCTTAAACTCTTAATAATGTTTCTAATTGAACATTAATTCCTACAACTTATGTTATTCCACTGTTTAATAAATTTCTATTTTAATATGCTGATGTCATTCATAACAGCACACTATAGCGGATAAGAAATTAATTAAAATCAACCTTCTTCTTCAATTTTACAAAAATTCACAACGACGTGTGAAATCCTGTTTTTCCCAAATCGAAAAAAGAATTTTTAATGAAAACGTCGAAACCAGATTTCGCAAGTAGGTGTTAAAATGATTTTTGACCAATAGTAGCGACTTGTAAAGCTTGGAAGGACTTGGCGATCCAGTGCAAAACTCAAAAAGACTATATAAATGACCTCGGCGTCAGTCAAGAGTCAGAGATGGGAAGAGCGAAAGAGAGACACACATTTAAAATGTAACTTCCAACCTTAAGCGACCCCAACATTGTCCTCTTTCTTTTTCTCCTTATCTCTTTCAACAATTACTACTACAAACAATTTTGGCAACTCTCGATACCCTTAACTCAACTTTATCATTGAACACGAACTCTATCCTCAACTTTTTAAAAATGTTTATACTTGAACATTAATTTCCACAACTTATGTTATTCCTTCTTTTAATAAATTTCTATTTTAACATTCAAAATGTATATTTGATTATTCCACTCTTCTACACTAATCCACACATTCCCACCGACAACCAACCTTCTGATGAAAACCTTCTGATAATTCTGATGATGATAATTCTGCATGAAACTTGTAGGGAGTTCGGTTAAGTCTGACATAAGGCCGGACAAAAGAAACATTAACCAGCTCCTTACGCTTCATATGTAATGAGAAAGGTAGGCTTTGCGAAATTAAAAATCTCAGTTTGTATCGAAGAGTGATGGAATAGAAAAAAAGCAGGGAATAAGCTACCTGATAAATTCGAGAAAAATGACTGCCAAACAAATAAATTTTAGCGACGAGACCGACAAGAAATAATGAGTGAACAACATTTAGGAAGCTGTGGAGGAATATGCTTACCCCGTTCTGCAAAGACATTGCACAATTAGAGCTAGGAAGGAAGTGAAAGAAAGATAGAGAAATTGTAAGTGTCTTGGAGTAAGTTTCGCACTGAAGGATATAATCGTGCAATGTCGGTTGCTAATCGACTTAACGAACCCAAAATGTTAGGAACTTGGTAATCTTCCACTGTAAGCTTGGTAATCTTCCACTGTAAGCTGACTTCTCAGTCTTCGGCGAACTGCCGACAAATATCAACTGCCTAGTAGTTCTACTGAACTCCAATAGAACTATAAAGAACTCTCTAGAACTTCTAAGAACATCTATGAACTTCCTAAGAACTTCTCGAGTTAACTTCCTGTTAACTCTTATTAATATAGGAGGGAGAGTTCCTTATCTGAGGAATACGTGTGTTTCGCTATAAGAGCAAGTAAAACAGAGAGATGCTTAAGGAGAAGAGTGTGCCATTTTTCAGCAAAATAAAGGAAATATCATTAATTTATTGCTAAATTCACGTATATCAGATATATACGACAGAAGATCGGATAATTTTAAAGCAGAAAGTGATGTTCGTCTCTCTGTGTATTTAAAAACCTCGTAAAAATATCTTTATCAAAAGGTAGTATTCACCGTCCATAAAACAAATATTTTATGATATGTAATTAATATGCCTTATGATATTAGCTATTATGAAAAATAATAAAACCGGTGACTGGTTTTAAAATATAAAATGTTAGCTGTCATGCTCAAAAGTAATAAAAAATTATGAAAAATGTTCAATCTTATTTTCATCGCTTGAAACGAATTTAACGCATGAATCTTCTTTGGGGATTAAAATAAAGAAAGCGATATGATAAATGCTAATAATTATAAACAATGTAAAACAAGTTAATATTTCAAAGTTAATTTCATCTTAGATTAAAAAAGCAGAAAGGTGACCGAATGAATATATCATTTCTCTCTTTTTCTATGGCTGAATATTTTAATTTCGAATAGATTCAGTTGATCTTATATGTCTATTGATGACCTCTACCGAAAACATGTAGGATGTACGATTGTGGTGCAGTAGTTATAGGTTCGGAACGGAAAATCGGAGAGCCGAGTTCGAATTCCAGTTGAATCCGTTGGAATCACTTACGGGAAAATCCATTCTCGAAAAGTTTTAATCCTTCTCTTCTCCCTCCCCCACGTATGGCTTAAACAGCAGGACATATAGGGTTCTATAGCCTTGGTTGGCAAGCAGTCTGCCGCAGAAAATAATGGAAACCTTCTGCGGGAAAATCTTCTTTTGAGACATTAAGAGTGCATCACGTTTGGTACTTAACTGACTGATCGAAAAAAAAAATAAACAAAACAAAAAATAAAAAATAAAAAAGGGATACAGAGAAACAAGAAACTTAAATTTAATTTATACAATAAACTAGCAGTATAGCCCAGCGTTGCTCGGGTGTAATGAAAGCTTTAAAACTAATCCATGGTCCTGGAGCTCAGATTCTTTGGACGTTGGCACGAAAGACTAAAAAGTAATAGTTGTTTCCAGTTAAAGCGAAACCGTAGACTGAAAGAAAAATGAATAGATGTAAGTCAAATTTTGATTTCCTGGAATCGATATCAAATAAGTTTTTTTCGTCGTAAACTAAATTTTGAAGGCTAAATAAGTCCTCTGAGTAAATGGTATCATGGTTTAGACTAAGAACTACAATTATACATACTTAGAGCCAAACCCGAAGCAAAAACTAAAATAAAAGGGCTGAAAAAAATACAGACATACTGGCAGATAAACAGACACACATCTTGCCTTTTATATACATATATTATCGATTTTCTGCACTATTGTAAGAACTGCAACCTTGAAACTTTTGAATATCGTTTCTTATGTCTTTGTCTATGAGTGTATCAAATTTGATTAAAATCGGACCACTCATTCTATAACTCGATTTTTTCGATTATCGATTTTCGATATTTATCGGGGGTACCTCGACACAAAACCTAGCTAAGAACACTCGCAGACGCTTATAGTACAACTGTGTAAATTTTCAGGAAAATCGGTTCAGCCGTTTCGGAGTCTATAGGTAACGGACACACACACACACACACACACACACAGAGACAAAGTTCCATTCCATTTCTAAATAAGTTTAGATAAATGACATTCATTTGTACACTAAAGTGGAATAATATTAGATGATTTGAACTGTCTTAATCTCAGGATAAATAATAAATATTTCTTCTGTGCGGTGTTATCGTAGATCTCCACAGTTTCCCACCTTATCTATATTAACGATCTCCCTGATGTAATAAGATCCCAAAAATCCACCGAGACTGAAAAAGCAAACCTCGCTGCCGAGCTTGAAAAGGACCTCCAACCATTGCTGGACTGAGGAATGGCTCGTAAATCTTAATGCTTCCAAAACGAAGCTGCTATCTAATAACTACCACAGACAATCGTTCCTCCCGCCCATTACCAAAGATCAGGCTTCTCTCCCTGAAAGTAAAACACTGCGTCTCCTCGGATTAACTCTCAAATCAGACCTCACGTGAAATAACTATATAGAATCAATAGCTAAATCCGCTGCTAAGAAAGTCGGTTCTCTGTGTAGAGCCAGGAAGTGTTTCCCGTCCGAAACAATCCTGCACATATACAAATCTACCGTCCGCCCGTGCATTGAATATTGCTGCCATACCTGGTCGGGTGCTTTATCCACTTAGGTGTCCTCGATCGAATCCAGTCGAAAATCTGTAATGTGATCGATCCCAACTTGGCAGCTAGGATACAATCGCTTTCTCACAGACGTACTGTGGCTTCCCTGTATCTTTTCTACAAATACTTTCACGGCGAATTAGATAGATAGATAGATAGATAGATAGATAGATAGATAACAGGCTGAATTAGACAGATAGATAGATAGATAGATAGATAGATAGATAGATAGATAGATAGATAGATAACAGGCTGAATTAGATAGATAGATAGATAGATAGATAGATAGATAGATAGATTTAAACGAATATAAACATGAAAATCACCCGATCTATCATATTATGCTGAAATGTTGACGCGTGGTTTTTAAAGCTTTGCGAAAAAAAATGAGCTTTTGAAATTGAAAGTGAAACACTGGTTTTCTACGAAGTAGGTCGAACCTATCAGTTTTCCACACTTCATACTATATGCAGCAACGCAGTTTAAAAAATACTTAATATTGGTTTTTCTTTTACTTCTAAGATGTTAAAACAATATTTTGTTCACTTTTGTTTTGTTGTTTCTGGTCATTTTGAATAATTTCTTCCGGCTTTAGCCAAAACTGGATGAAAGTGAATGCTGCAGATCCTTTCATGTGCAATTGAAAAGTCGACAATATGATCGCAAGTTTCGTCTTTTGTCAGTGTCACGTTCGCCAGCTATGATTGTACGTTCGCTGGAGTGCTTTTGAAAGCTAAAAGGCGCATAATTCCTTTATTCTTGATTGAATAGCTTGTGTTTAAAGTGAGAAAAAACAAAAAGTACAATATATATATATATATATATATATATATATATAAATATATATATATATATAGCTTAGAACATGTATAAATTATAATTTACTACAAAAGTGTACATTTCGTTTCGACATCGAAAAAAATGTCTCATCAAGTAGTTAATAATGATGGTACTAAGCGTTATTTTTTAAAAAAAGAGGATTCAAAGATCTCACTTCCCACATTTTTTTAAAAGTTATGTACAAATTATAATTTACTACAAAAGTGTACATTTCGTTTCGACATCGAAAAAAAATGTCTCATCAGGTAGTTAATAATGATGGCACTAAACGTTATTTTTTAAAAAAAGAGGATTCAAAGATCTCACTTCCCACATTTTTTTTTAAATTGTACGAGCTAAAGAGGATAGAAAAGAAGGGAAAAACAAAAAAGAAAATCGAAAAAAGTGGAGTAAAACTAAAAGGAAAGAGAGATACATAGGAAATAAAGAGCATGAAACAGAAAATAAAAAGAACACAGAGAAAATATAGATAAAATAAAAACGTGGAAATAAAAAACAAAGAGGCAAACAGGAGAGAAAGAGAGAGCGAAGAGGAGAGAGACGATGATAACAGCTCGGAGAAAAATAGACCCAAAATATGAAATATAGATAGACACACATAATGTTTTGAATGTTGTTAATACTTTCTTCGCTATTTATTCACCTTGGATATATATATATATATATATATATATATATATATATATATCATTCACTAATGAATTAGAGCACTCTGGCTATTAGGCGTGGATAATGCCAATATACATGCTAAAAAGTCTCCGTTCTTCTACCGTGCGCCCATGGCCCAGAGGTAGAACCGCCGACTGACGCCACTGATGACCTGTGATACAGCGAAACAGATCTGTCTGCGAATGACTATATATATATATATATATATATATACAGACTAAAAATTTGAAACAAAATTAAAATATAATAGAAACCATATTTGTCTTCTTTATTGAGAGATATTTTCTGTGTTTTTCGATAACATTATTAACTTAATTGAGTCATTACTATAATTAACTTAAAATGAGATTATCTTTGAAAACAAAAAAAAATCAACAATTATTAAGTGAAAGTGAAAGTAAATAAAGTATGTTAAAAAATCCCATTGCACATATTTTATTAAAAAATCATGTGCGTTGTGGTGCAGTGGATATCGGCTCGGAACGAGAAATCAGGGAACCGAGTTCGTATTCCAGTTAAATTATTTGCATTCACTTACAAAATACCCTTGGGAAAGTTATTAATCTATCTTTCCCTCCAGTTATGGGTCAAATAATAGGACAGATTGGATTCTATATCCTTGGCTGGAAACCAGTCTACCACAGAAAGTAATGGCAACCTACTTCGGGATAGTGCTCTTCCCAGTCAGTCATGTCTCTTTCAAGACATGATCGCCAAAAGCGTGTATCACGTGTGGCACTTAACTGACTGACTGATTAAAAACAAATTAAAGAACATTTTTTTAAATATAAAGCTCTGAAAAACTTTGCATATAGTTAATAATTTGACGTGCCGGCATGAACAATCTGAAATATAGCTCAGTCAGTTAAGTTCCAGTGATACACGGTTGGATGACCATGTCTTGGAAGAGACATGACTGACTACCGCAGTAGATTGCTGTTACTTCCTGTAATAGACTGGTTGAGAATCTTCGTTGTATAAACCAGTCTTCCCTGTTATTCATTTCTTTCATCCAGATCAGTCAGTTGAATGCAATATATGATATACGCTTGGGCTATCATGTCTTGAAAGAGACATGGCTGACTGGACGGAAGATTTTCCCGCTCTAGATTGCCTTTACTTTTTGCACTAGACTGGTTGCCAACCGAAGCGATATAACTCAACCTTTCCTGCTACTCAATGTTTTTATCCAGTCAGTTAAATGCCATACGTGATATTATTTTCTACGCTAGTCTGGCTGAAGAACTCAATTTTTCCTGTTATTTAAAACATAGCTGGAGGAAGAAACGATGTGTATTTTTCCAAGTGTATTTGTGCGTAATTGAATGCAACGAAAATTAATTGGAATTCGAACTTCTCCGGTTTCTCATTCTGAGCCGATATCCACTACACCACAATACACAACCGCAGATAACTATTTAGTGAATAAACAAATTTTATCTTGCTGGGTTACAAAGTATTCTTCTTATGTATTAAAAGGCCATTCTCCCAAAAGAGATCGTTAGCAAATAGTATAAAGGGTGCCTAGTGAAAAAGAGGCAGATTCAGAAAAAAATTTATTTAGCTATCATGATTCATGAACAAACGGAACAATCATTGTAGATGTTCGAAATTTTTGCCTGAATGTTCAACACAAAGTTGTTAGCGTGATAACCAGGAGGCAGTAGCTTCGCGGAAAACGTCAAGAAGAATTTAATTCCAAGCTTCGGTTAATTCCATTTCAATGAATCAATATCAATGTCACGACGACTGTTTTGCATGTGAGTTAGTACTATTCTCCAGATACAGTAATCACTAACATTCAGATCTAAGATGGACCGATAAGAGCTGGTATATTTTCTCAAGGAATAAATTTATCACATGCATATTACTGGAAACCATGCATATTAGCGTAAATTCCTAACACCAGAATATAATTCTTAAAATAACTAAACCACTATCTCATCAATGCAAAACTTCAGGTTACAAATAATAAGCACAGCGACTACAAAATAATAGACTAATGTTAAAGTTACTCTTTTGCATTTCAAGATATTTTTGTGTAATTTTGGTAAATATAACTTTTTAAGTGAGATGTCAGTATCACTTTCATTTTGGCGTAATTTGTCGTAACAAAATGTAACTGCAAAACTGTGTTGCTAAAAATTACAGTAAGTTTTAGCAACAATTTCGCGGTTATTTTTTATTAGCACAACTTGCACCCACGAAAATGATCTCCGAAAGAGATTGATAGTACTTGGGAACATCGAGAAATGGATAATAAAATTAAGGATATAAAATGGCAAAAATGTACAAAATCTATATATACATATAGATATATTGTGTACTTAAGCAGCAAATTTTCTATTAGACATGTCAGATTAAATAAATTGCAAACATTGTGCCTGCTTATATTTAATAAAGTACTTTCATACTCACGGTTAATCTTTCGCGTATCACAATCAAAAGATGTTAGAAATATGCTGTAACATTGACAGATATTATTATTATTCACTTCTCAATGTTCCCAAGTACTTTCAGTCTCATTCTGAGATCATTTGAAGGGGTGTGAGTTGTCGTAACAAAAAATAACCGCAAAACTGTGTTGCTAAAAATTACTTTGAATTTTCTTCTTGCTTCAAAGATAACGGCTAACAAATTGCTTAGCGTCATTAGAACGTGAAAATTATCCAAAACTGATTTTTTTTTAATGTTGTAATGTCATGGTTATGCACGTGTTAAAGCATAAAAAAAAAACTGTTCTTTTCCAAACATTTCAGTATTCATAGCGGATTCTATTAATTAACGGCTATATATATATATATATATATATATATATATATATATATATATATATATATATATATATATATATATATATATATATATTTGAAGTAGTAGGAGGATTTGAATAATTAAGTAATTCATCGAGTTTTTTATTCGACCTCAACAGAATGCAGAAAGCACTGGACGGCCGTTTCGTCCTATATTTGGGACTCTTCACTGCCAGGAATCGAAACCCAGACAGGTTACTTAGCTGAGGTAATACCAACTGTACCACGGGCCCTAGTGACGAAGAGGTAACGAATTAAACACGACGACTCGCCGCTCGTTCACAAATTCCATGGTGGAACTCATCCGAGTTTCTTTTTGTTTTTAGTCATTTCACCCCAAGCAAGGCGTTCCACTGCCACTATAGCGCATGGGGTTACATAGGGGGAAGTGCTGAGAGAGCGATTGGATATAGGAAATGTCAGAAGGAGGATGACAGACGAGCAAGGAGGTACATAGGAAGCATGTTTGAGAGAATAGGTGCGAGTTAGTGTGTTATGTGTCTATTGACCTTACATTTAAACTCCTGGAGATTGTAGCTGTTGGGGAAGCAAGTACCCGTAGGACGGTGCCTCCCAGAGCCACGACTACTCAAACCAAGCCGCTCAATCCAAATTTAAATCATCCTGCTACTTCAATTATATCTCTGTGCTTTAACCAGCTTATAATGCTCTGGATTAAGCATTTATGTATTTTATGTAATGCATGCATATTCTTAACAACAGATACAATTTGGGTAAAGTAATGTGGGTAAATATTCCTTTTAGGTGCCGACGGCTTTTCTCCCTTCATATTTCTCCAAAATAGCATTATTTCTGTGCAAATCTATATGCTGAACTCAAATCAACAATTAGTTATTGAAGAAACTCACCTTTTTTGCTTTGAAAGTCCATAAAAAAACAAACTATATGTAGCACTTTTTCTCTCCTGTAACTCTCACGAATTCATGTAATTAATTGCAGAAGGACGTTCTACGTAGGCAGCAATTTTCTGTCGAATTTTGGTGAATTTTCTTCCTTTAATGAAATTTCCGGCGATGTACTTCCTGTCATGAAAGTAATAAGCGTAGAAATACAATAGCGCATTACTTTCATTACCGGAAATACATCGCCGGAAGTATCAGTAAATGAAGAAAAATTTGTTGCATACCCAGTACGTCATTCAGCAGTTAATTATATGACTTCGTGAGAGTTACGGGAGAGACAAAATGCAAGATATAGTTTGTTTTTTTTATAGACAGTTAGATAAAAAACAGGTAAGTTTCTTCAATAACTAACAGTTGATTTGAGTTCAGCATATACATTTGCACAGAGATAATCCTATTTTGGATAAATTTGAAGGGGAAAAGCGTCGGGACTTACAACGAAAATTTACCGTAATGTGTTATAAAACCATAGATTTTTCGTTTATGTTCTGCGATTTATCGTCATTGTTTATTACAGAACTTAATTTCTTTGCGCCAGAAGTGAAGTAGAGAGAGAGAGAGACAGAGAGAGAGAGAGAGAGAGAGAGAGAGAGAGAGCGCAAAAGATAAGGTTACAAAATCAACCTCTGGTTAAACGTTGGGCGTAAAATGGTTCTTTTCGTATTATTACTTTTTAACATTTTACAAGGCAAGGAAGTAAAGATGAACTCGTCCGAATCAACCTAAATTTTCTTCATTCTTTCATTGATGAAACTGCAATATAGGTAATTATTATATATTTATAAACTCATTTGATGCACTTGTTATTGTGCAATATTAACAAAAGAAACATTCTATTTCCATTTAGAAAAATCACTTGGCCTAATAATTATGGCTGATAGTATATATATATATATGGATCAACTTGGAGGCACAGCTTGGATTGAAGAATTGGAGAGCAGAGTTCAAATTCCAGTCGAATTCGTTACATTCTGTGGGAAATATAAGATTCCATCACTTCTTCTTCCAGCTATGTTTAAATCAGTCAGTTAAGTGTCATACGTAATAAAAACTTTGACGATCATGTTTCGAAAAAGACATGATTGACTGGATAGAAGATTATCCTGCACTAAGTTGCCATTTCTTTTTGCGGTAGACTGGTTGCCAACCAAGGCTATAGAAACCAATTTGTCTTACTATTTAAACCATAGCTGGAGGGAGAAGGGATAGATTCATACTTTTCCCAAGTGTATTTGCGCGTAAGTGAATGCAACGAATTCAACTGGAATTCGAACTGGGCTTTCTCATCCCGAGCCGATATCCATTGCACTACCTGGAACAAAACTAATTGTTTCTATAGCCTTGGATAGAAAGCAGTCTAGGAGAAAGGCAACTCTAAATCCAAAAACCTTCGAGGGGTTATTTGGGAAGCCTGTGGCAGACCGTGCACCAGTTATCTATATTCGGCTATTCCATAATGTGTGGTAGGTTTTTCACAATCCTTTATCACTGTAATCAAATGATATGTACGGTGAGTTATGCTGTGCGTTCAAAGAACTGAGTTATTTGAACCACATGACATGCGAATTCAGCAGTATGTATATGGAGGGTGATTGAAATGTAACCCCTTATTTTAAAATAGTTATCAACTATTTTCTTCATTGTAATTTTTGTCGCAAATATTTGTGTTTGATCCTTAATGTATGAGAATTTAATGTTATAATATCTGTCTTTTTAGATTGATTATTAGTGTTTGAAATTTAGAAGCCATACATACATGGCTGGACGTTTTACTCTGCAGACGCGTGCCTAGCTAGCGGCACGTTATGAAATTCGGGAATCCATTCTTCGAGTTCAATGATTGTGAAAGATCATTCAATGACTACGAAGAGGATCAAGAATTGTCATGCAAACCTCATTGCTACAGGGTTTGAAGCTGATACTCGAAGAAGCGTTCGCTTTTATAAGTGCAGCGACTTGGAGACAATGAAAGCAGTTCAAAAATTGTTTACACGTAGCCAAAGAAAGTCAATTCGACAAGCAAGAGCGAAAAGTGAACTCAAATCTTACCCAATAGGAACTGTACAGGTGGTCCAGCGGATATCGACTCGGAACGAGAAATCGGAGAGCCGAGTTCGAATTCCAGTTGAATTCGTTGCAATCATATACGCGCAAATACCCTTGGGAAAGGTATTAATCCGTGTCTTCCCTCCAGCTATGGGTCAGATAACAGGACAGATTGGGTTCTATAGCCTTGGTTGGCAACCACTCTACCTCAGAAAGCAATGGCAACCTACGACGGGATAATCTTCTGACCAGTCAGTCATGTCTCTTTCGAGACATGATCGCCCAAGCGTGTATAACGTATGATACTTAACTGACTGACTGAATATAATAGTTGGAGACATGATTAACGCTTCCACTGGTCATAAATTGGGGGGTCGGTTTTCTATTGTTATGAAGTACCAAACTGATCCCCCATTACTTACTACATAATAATATAATATCTCTCTTCTCCTTCTAGCTAGGAGTCAAATAATAGGACAGATTGGCTTCTATAGCCTTGGTCAGCAACCAGTCTACCGCAGAAAGCAATGGCAACCTACTGAGGTATAATCTTCTGCCCAGTCAGTCATGTCTCTTTCGATACATGATGGCCCAAGCGTGTTTCACATATGGCACTTAACAGACTGACTGACTGAAGAAAGAGCTTGAATGACATGCTTGGAAGCCAATCACTGTTCATTGAAGGCTGCGACATTTGCAGGGAGTTTGGGGAAATATGCTCGATTCGCATGAATATTGGTCAGATCTCTTTAATAATATACGCTGTAGTGGTGAAACTGTATTTTACATCGGTCGGTTAGTGAAACGTTACAACTACTACTATTGGTTAGGCGAAAATCATCTTGTTATTTCTGAGAAATATGCAGAATCGTAACAAAATAAAGGTGTTCTGTGGGATGTCTTCGGATATGATTCTGGAGGCAATCATTCTTCGCGATACAATAAGTCCTGAAAGGTATCTTACGCTTTTGCAAGATGAAACGTGGCTAGTGCTTATGAGAATGTTGAAAATATGACTTTCACGTACGCTTGCGCCCTTTCATATTTTGCTATTGCCATTCCTGAATGGTTGAATTCCAACTACTTTTGAAATGAGGCTTGTGCCACATCTAAGCGGCCCTTAGTAAATCAACTACCCTTAGAAATGGATGAATCGTCGTGATCCGTATGAGTTGCAAACCATCAGTCCTGGCTTAACGCCCTCTGACTTTTTTTGCAATTGATTAAAGAAGCAAGTCTAGTATGCCAAACCAAGAATTTGGAAAAAACTTGGAGGGCTAATATAGAATTTAGTTCCATAATCTGAAATAATTGGCTCAAATCCTGGCCTCTCAAGATGCTAGTAGGTTCCTCTCATTATCATTTCTTGTAAGAATTGTAGTAAATAAATGAATTATAAGTATTTGAAAATAGGGAGTTACTTTTTAATCACCCTATACGCTCTCACACCCTGATTGAGCTCTCTGGAAGAATGGTAGACTTTGAAAAAGCTGTAGCTACTCTGGCATGTATGCATCGCTCATTCAGTAATGGATTAGAGCACTCTGGCTATTTGGCGGGTATAATGACAATATACACGCTAAAAAGTTTGCGTTCTTCTACCGAACGCCCATAGCCCAGAGGTAGAATCGCCGACTGACGCCACTTTGGTCGGGTTTCGATCCTGGGTTAAAAAGCAATCGGAGTCTTACCGTACTGATGAGCTGTGATACAGCGAAACAGATATGTCTGCGGATGACTATATATATGTATGTATGTATGTATGTATGTATGTATGTGTGTGTGTGTGTGTGCGCGCGCGTCATTTCAGTATGTTTCATGAAAACCCTTCTATCGAGAGCAAACTACCCGCTCATTACTGTAGATGGCTGCACACTCAGATAGTTGACCTGAAGATTAAACGGCGACTATCGTAAACGGATACTAGTTACCCTTTCTGGGGGAGAGCATATAAATCTAGCGAGAGTAACAATTCTTTTTTTTTTTCACAAGGCCAGTACGGTGAAACACTCGGTCACGAAGACTTACAATTTCGTTCTAGCAATAGCGCTAACTATTGACAGTTTTTAAACTTTTCTACCCATCCAATCTTGAAAAGAGAATTTTTTTACTATTCACTCACTATATATATATATATATATATATATATATACTATTTATTCTCTCACACCCTGATTGAACACTCTGGAAGAATGGTAGACTTTGAAAAACAGTAGCTACACTGGCATGTAAGTATCGCTCATTCAGTAATAAATTAGAGCACTCTGGCTATTGAGCACGTATAATGATAATATACACGCAAAAAATTCTGCCTTCTTCTACCGAACGCCCAAAGCCCAGAGGTAGAATTGACGCCAATTTACACGGGTTTCGATCCTGGGTTAAAAGAAATCGGAGTCTAACCGTACTGATGAACTGTGATACAGCGAAACAGAACTATCTTCTGCAAATGACTATATATATATATATATATATATATATATATATTGCCTTAAACAAAACTGACATCATTGCGTGAACTTGAGGAACATTTCGGTTAACATTTTTAAAGGTCTTCGTTGGCGTTATTGTTAATAATGAAACCGGACATAGAAAAAACAACGAATGTTTACTTAAAAAAAGGGAGAAATGTAGAGCTCGTTTAAAAATAAATTTTAAACAAAATAATTAAACAATTGGGTGTAAATACACTCCTCTTAACAATTTAATTATATTTATTAAAATTTAATTCTAAATGGGAGCTTGGAAAATGTAAACAGAGTGCATAGTGCAAAACGGTCAGGCAGTGGGGATCTGGAAATGCCCAATAAGTTTAATTGAATAGGTGATAAATGAAAAAGTGGATGATAAACTGACCATTGTTGATTAGAATACCAAGATATAGTACGGGGAGATAGCAATGATTGCCAACATCCTCATGGGGCATGCAATATTAAAGACGAATGTTAGTCTTTTAGTTGTTCTATGCGCAAAGGTTCGGTCATTATATATTTCAACATTAGGCTAGAACGAATAATGTTTTGTGAGAAACAAAGCAAAATGAAGCTGCTTGTCATAGTAGATGATGGTGCTTGTCCGAGTAGAAAATAAGATGATGGTGCTTGTCTGAATAGAAACCAAGATGATGGTACTTGTCTGAGTAGAAACTAAGATAGTGTGTGCTTGTCTGAGCAGAAACTAAGATGATGGTGCCTGTCTGAGTAGAAACCAAGATGATGGTACTTGTCTGAATAGAAGCTAAGATGATGGTACTTGTCTGAGTAGAAACTAAGATGATGGTGCTTGTCTGAGTCGAGACTAAGATGATCGTGCTTGTCTGAGTAGAAACCAAGATGATGGTACTTGTCTGAGTAGAAACCAAGATGATGGTACTCGTCTGAGTAGAAGCTAAGATGCTGGTGCGTGTCTGAGTACAAACCAAGATGATGGTACTTGTCTGAGTAGAAACTAAAATGATGGTGCTTGTCAGAGTAGAAACTAAGATGATAGTACTTGTCTGAGTAGAAACTAAGATGATAGTACTTGTCTGAGTAGAAACTAAGATGATAGTACTTGTCTGAGTAGAAACTAAGATGATGGTACTTGTCTGAGTAGAAAATAAGATAGTGTGTGCTTGTCTGAGCAGAAACTAATATGATGGTGCTTGTCTGAGTAGAAACTAAGATGATAGTACTTGTCTGAGTAGAAAAATATATAATAAGATAGACACCTGAAGTAGACAAGAGGATACAAAATCTAAAATATTTTGAACGTAGCAACCAAGATCTGGATGGTCGTCTGAAAAGCAAAATATACAATAAAACAGGAAATTTAGATATTTTTCTTCCTTTTCCCTCAACCCTGAAATGAGCCGTTTGAAAACCGAAGTGCTGAGCTGCCAACCACTGACCTCCACTTGTCGTGGTCGAGTGTCAGATCCTGGGTTTCCAGCAATGCATTCTTGCTGTTTTTGTCACGTGGTTTTGGGGGTGTTTTAACCTAACGGTACCCATGCAGGTTAGACCACAGCTCATGACCTCCACCAATGTGGCTAAACTTGAATGCAAGCATGCAGCATTGTAGT
Organism: Ascarosepion bandense; assembly: GCA_037127315.1. Taxonomy (NCBI): domain Eukaryota; kingdom Metazoa; phylum Mollusca; class Cephalopoda; order Sepiida; family Sepiidae; genus Ascarosepion; species Ascarosepion bandense. The sequence goes on along the minus strand of JBBBDQ010002249.1, from coordinate 941,435 downwards.
TCATCTAACCAACACTTCCGCCATGGACATGCATAGCTTTCGCCCAGTGGTGGCGTGTTAACACCACCCTTTCATATGAGTCTAGCTCGCCAGATGAACCAGCTTACTGGGTTATGGCAACTTCGACCCATCGCATGCGATAGTTATGAACCAGTGATGGCCATCAACCCGAAGGTGCAGCGTACCAGATATCAAAGGTACTACTTCTATCCAAAGCCCTATATGACAACAGACCAGTATAGACAACAGCCGAAAATTCTTCACTATAAAAACCAAGATGTAGGTAGCTATAGCGGTGGTGAACAAATGTGGTCCCAAATGGATATAGCTAAGACATCCGAAAGTGGCATGACTCATAGAACGAGAACAATTTTTTCCTGTGATTGAATTAGAGGATTCAGTTCAAAATTTCCAATCACCTGAAGAAGGTTGGAGTTTTATACCGGTCAAAACGTCGTGAATATCGTAAAAAAGGTAAGAACAGAAATTAATCATGTAAAAGTGGAAATAATTATAATACCTTATCTCAGAAATATAGGCAAATAAGTATCCATATTAGTTAGTTTATACTAAAACATGTTTAGTCCATTGTAATAAACTTACAATATAGTCTGAAAGTCTGAGTTGACGTTCCTCTATATTAGTCAGGGTATTTTTAAATTGTTTTTCATATACGGTAGGTTTTATATATTGTCAAACACTATAAACGAAATTAAATTAAAAATAATGATCATTTTTTAATTGTTTTTTATATATCGATATTTGGAGAAATCTTTGTTCTTTTTATTCAAACACCAAAAATGGCACCTGTACTTGTTTCTATATACTCTCAGCTCTAATAGGAATATTTATTCAACCCGACTAAAGATCCTGAGTATGACGGTAAAGTGCATCCGGCAGCAAGGCCTCTGATTGGGAGCTTGTGAAGAACATGGAACCACCTCTTAATTGTTGCTGTTCCCAGGTTCACTCCGACTCAGAGTGGTAGCACCTGTTTGGGTCCCAGCTATGGGCAAATAGTTAACTTCAAAACTGGGGTCAAAACACTATGAAAGTACAAAAATAGTCTTATGGAAATATATACATAAAGATAGAGTTTTATGGAAAAATATACGTTTTTGAAGAAAAAATATTACCAACAATACACTTTTTAAGAAAATTTGTTACCATAACACATTTTTGAAGGAAGAAAATTATTCACAGCAAAACCTTTTTGAATACAAAACTAGAAGACATTTTCCGTTTTCTAAAATAAAAAAGAATAAAAACAAATTTTAATTAAAACCTGACTAAATTATTCTTCTCACTATAACTGAACATTAAAAATAAAAAACTTAAAACCCCACCTTTTTGACATTAAATAACCCACTGAGGTGTTGATATGCCGTTAAACAAAACTCAAACTCAAACTCAAACTCAACAAGACCAAACTTGTCTTTACAGTTTCGACTCAACGACCAATCACGCTAACTGCTGAAAAATGCTCGCGTTTTCAATAATTCTATTTTTCAGTAGTGTTTCAATATAGAAGCTAGCGTTTCTCTCGCAGAAATCTGGCGCTTGTCAGAACAAATATCTTAGGGGGATAAAAAGCAAAATAAAAACAAAACAATCTCACCATTTACAGTGTACAAAAATGGTTCTATTATTAGCCTTCTTATTGAAATGGTCACCGCCTTATACGCTGTATAGCGACCAAATCATTGAAGATATTCTGGGAATACTGAATCAGTTTATGAAAATAAGGACAATAAATAAAAACAAAAAGAAGGGGATAATTTCAAATCATGAGTCCGGCTATCGTTATCCGTTTAGGCAGCATATGACGTAAATGTCTCTTGGCGTGACATCAACAATGCATCCTTGCTTCTTCGTAAGAAGTCAGTATTTTTAGTTTGCCGTTTGTGTAGTTTTTGGAAAATCTACTTTCATGATAGTCTGCATTCATTTCTTCCTTTTTTCCCCCTTTTACGTCCTATCTCCGGCAATCTATTTTCGCCATTTCTCTTTATTTTCGAACACAAGCACGCAACAAGAAAATTGCTCCTATACATTAGCGTTTTGGGATCTGTATTTCCTGTAAAGGGAATATTTAAAAATTCAACCCAAGTGCTCGCTTGGTGATGCTGTTGCATCGTTAAATTATATTAAATTCTTCTTTTGTCAGTGTGTATAAGCCTTGTATATAAGAAATGTCATTGTGGTGCAGTGAATATCGACTCGGAAAGAAAAATCGGGGAGCCGAGTTCGAATTCCAGTTCAATCCCTTACATTCACTTACGCATAAATATCTTTGGGAAAGGTATTAATCCGACTCTTTCCTCCTGTTGTTGGTTAAAAAATAGGACAGATTGGGTTTTATAGCCTCCCCTGCAACCAGTCTACCGCAGAAAGCAATGGCAACCTACTGGTGACGAGGCTCGATGTTGCTTAACTTTGCCGATTGCACGTTGGGTTTTCACAGGTTTATCTATAAATTTCTTCCTGATATATCTTCTTCTATACACCATGTCCCGTTAGAACGTAGGAGATCATGACCATCCACATCCACATCCTATTCCTTGTAACACCCTCTCTCTTTTGTTACCCTTCCCAAATTGCCATCCATTTGCTCAAGCACATCAAGTATGTCATGCGTTGGCTTTCCCCTGTCTCTCTTTCTCTCTATTTGTCATGTGGGTATCAGTCAGACAGTTAAGTGCTATACGTGAAACAGGCTTGGGAGTTCATGTCTCGAAAGAGACATGACTGACTGGGCAGAAGATTATCCCGCAGTAGGTTGCCATTACTTTCCACGGTAGACTGGTTGCCAGCCAAGGCTATAAAAAACAATCGGTCCTATTATTTAACGCATAACTGGAAGGAAGAGGCGGATTAATACCTTTCCCAAGGGTGTTTGCGCGTAAGTGAATGCAATTAATTCAACTGGAATTTGAACTCGGCTCCTCGATTCCTCTTTCCGAGCCGATATCCACTGGACCACAGCTTCTCTAAACCCTCCTTCCTCTTTACATGTCCCAGAAACATCAGTTGTCTTTTCCTGGTGTTAAGTATAAGTTTCCTTTTGGTTTCCATCCTCTGCAAAAACTTACATGTAAAGTTTTTCGTATCCTCAGCATCCTTCTGTAGAACTACATTTCAGTTGTTTCATCTTTGCTACACATATACGAGGGTCATTCAATAAATAAAGTGAATTTTTTTGTATAACGACATGTAATACAGATAAAAGCTTACTTTTTTTTTCAATATAGTCTCCCAGCAGTTTCACACACTTTTCTCATTTGTGGACAAGCTTCCGTATTCTCTCAGCGTAAAGATCTTTGGACTGATGTCTCAGCCAATTGCTCACAGCACTTTTGACTTCATCATCACTTTCAAACTTCCTGCCTCTCGTGAAGGCTTTCAAGGGACTAAACAGGTGAAAGTCTGAAGGGGCAAGGTCTGGGCTGTAAGTGGGATGAGGGAGCAGTTCCTAGCCCAGCTCGTTGATGGTCTGCACCGTTTGGGCTGCTGTGTGAAGCCTTGCGTTGTCTTGATATAAGACGACTTTATGTGACTGATGACCCCTGCATTTGTTCAACAGATAGGCTCAAAGTCCTTGCAGTGTCATCCACTATCACCTTTCTGTCAGACTGAATGAGGTCATTGACTGATTCGATCACCTCAGGAGACCTCACTTCTCTAGGCCTCTCAGGTCTGGTTTTTTTATCACCTCAGGAGACCTCACTTCTCTAGGCCCCTCAGGCCTGTTTTCATCCTCAACACTGCTCCGTCCTTCTTTAAACAATTTGGACCACTTGTAGACATTTTTTGGCTGAAACATCTGGCACCATACACATTTGACATTCTCCTATGAATTTCAACTGGTTTGCACCCTTCAGCAACCAAAAACTTGATAACTGACCTCTGTTTAATCCTGGAGCATGCTTCTTGGTCGGCCATCTTTGTTAATCATCAAAACTCTCAAAGTTTTTTTTTGAGTCTGCAAAAAAATTAAATCCCTTTGAAAAAGAAGTAAAAGAAAAAAAATTAACAAAGGTAAGCTTCTATCTGCATTAGAAGTCCTTATACCGAAAAATTAACCTTATTTATTGAATGACCCTCGGGGAAGTCCTTATACCGAAAAATTCACCTTATTTATTGAATGACCCTCGTAGAAGTCCTTATAGCGAAAAATTCACCTTATTTATTGAATGACCCTCGTAGACGTCCTTATACCGAAAAATTCACCTTACTTATTGAATGACCATCGTAGAAGTCCTTATACCGAAAAATTCACCTTATTTATTGAATGACCCTCGTAGAAGTCATTATACCGAAAAATCCACTTTATTTATTGAATGACTCTCCTAAAAAACAGATGTGGAATTGTACAATAAGTAGTGGAATCCAATCAAATAATTCATTGTGATTTTTTCTGTTTTATTTTATCTTCTTTTTTCTTCTATGTGACGTGTCCTTTCAAGACGTGAACGATCATGACTCTCCACAGTCTTCTTTGCCTTGTAGCTCTTAGCAACGTTTCGATCTTTGCACCCTCCGTTTCACCACACATTCATTCAATCTCGTCAAGTAGGTGACCGGCTGACTTCGATACCTCTTGAGAGTGTCAAATTCTACAAGCCTTCTGACCTCATTTACGAGAGCTAGAAGCTCCAGCTTTCTCTTTCTGATCTGAGTTTAATTTTATTTCCATTTTCATAAAAAGCTTCCTCGTTGCACACATTACCGTCCATGTTATTCTCTTTTTTTTTCTGTAGACAATATTTCTGTAATTCTTTTAATCTGTTTGTGCAGCACTCACTGCCATACAAGATGCTTGATAGCACAGCGTTTCAAGACCATTTTTCTTTGTTTCTAATGAAATTTTTCAGTTTTTAGTATTGATTTTAGCTTTTAGAATGAGTCCTTTGTTATTCGAATGCGCGTTCGGATTTCGGTATCAGACATTCTGTTTGAATAAAATCACGAGATTTCTGGAGTTGATTGCTGACATCTCTAATTCGAAGTTTCCTTACTGATAACCATACGTTTCCTTTTCTTTGATTTGATATTTAGTCCTTTCTTCTATCTTTTCTTTAATACAATGTCTAAAAGGTCTTGTTGTTTACTATCTTGTTGTTTGTGCGTTGTGGTTGGAACGACAAATCGGGGGAGCTGAGTTCGAATTCCAGTTGAATTCCTTACATTCACTTATGCACAAATACTCTTGGGAAAGGTATTAATCCATCTCTTCCCTCCAGTTATGGGTTAAATAATAAGACAGATTAGGTTTTATAGCCTTGGCTTGCAACCAGTCAACTGCAGAAAGTAATGGCAACCGACTGCGGGAAAATCTTCTGCCCAGTCAGTCATATCTCTTTCGTATGGCACTTAACTGACTGACTGTTTACTATCACTACAGATTAATCACTCTAAATCCTTAGTGTCATTTCTAAGCTAAATTTTGATAGTAGTTAATATGTATATCCAGTTTGAATTTTAAATCCTCTACACCAGTTATAAGTGGAATATCTTTGTTGATATTATCACAAAGGGATATGATCAACAAAGATGAGAACAAATGTTCGTATGTAAATAATGTTAACACAGATTATTCCTAATACCAGAAATCCAGACAGGCATTGTGTGTTGTTTCCCCAAAACAAAATGTATTCGTCCCACGTGATGTTTTAAAATGTAGGAAAAGAAATTGAATTCTTAATCCGCAGTTCTTTTTTTTTATATATATATTATTATCGATTAAGCACCTAAGAATACGAATTAGATTTTAATTCTTGCCATTTTAAGAAATCACTTCGTAGCAGCATATTTTTTGGCTTCCGTATTTATCCAGTAAATTGAACCGCATATTAACATTGAGAAAATTTAATAATTACTTTTATTGTCATGATCTATAGTGTTTACTCTATAGTGACAACAAAATTGAGGAAAAAAATTACTGTCGCAGTGTCAGTTTTACAAGACTACCTTACACAGATTTTCAAAAATCGTATCTTTTCTTTTCGACGAAAATTTTGCTATCGTAAAATACAGAATTATAACTTCAACGAACATAATTTATTTGAACAATTCTATTTTTACATGTTTCATTTTTCAAAGTAAGCTTATCTGTATAAAATCTTGCAATTTCGCCGATTGTTACAAGTTTCAAAGTAATTATATCGAATTTGATCCAAATTGTCTCGATCTGACCTTTACTGGAATATTTTAGAACGGCAGGAAAGGATTATGGCTTATCGCGGTGTTATTGGCTCAAACAGAAACGTTCTGTATTTATCTTTGGAGGACATTAGCAACGTCTAATTTTAATATAGCTTTCGTACCAGCATATTTTTGGCTTCCGTATGGGATTAATTTAATTGTATTTACCTAGCAAATTGAATCTCATATTAACATTTAGAAAATGCTAGAGGACCTGAAATTTGACAAAAAACGATAAAACAATCGTACCTAATTAAGAAATTTGGTAATTCAAATCAGAACCATGAACAAGTCAAGATAATAGTTAAATCTGGCTACAAAGTATAATGACCATCACTTGAACATTTAAGCAGATGTAGTGCTAGCAACCATCACACACGAAAAGACTGAATTCTGATTATTTGTATGAAACAAGGGTGCTAATGATACGGCATCAGGGCCGTCCTTAGGGCTCCCGCAGACCCTGGGAAGCCGTAAGGCTGTTTGGCTCCGCAGATCTATTGTAATAAAAAAAAATATTATTATGATTAATTGGAAAATTATTATCATACTTGTATATTGAAATAGACACCTATCAACCCGTCGCGCTCTTTCTCTCTCTCGATATATATATATATATATATATATATATATATATATATATATATATATATATATATATATTAAAAAAGGATTAATTCAAAGATGTTGAATGGCCATTTCGATATGAAGATCCCCACGGGGGACGACACATCACCTCAGCAACAGAAAAAACCTTTCGGAAACTGGAGAAAAATTAGTCTACTTTTCCTTTTTAAATAGATTGCAAAGAAATTAAAAAATAAATAAATAATAAAATAAAATAAAATAAAAATAAAAATAAAGGGAAAGAAAAAGAAAAAGAAAAAGAAAACGAAAAAGAAAAAGAAAAAGATATAATAAAATCAAATAAATAAGAAAAGAAAAAAATTGACATCGTCTGGGTTCGCAAAAAAAGGGAGAATGTAACTAAAAATTAACAGACAGCCGTGTTAAATCGACCTAAGTTTAAGCAATACGGAAGAAAGGTGGTAAGAGAGATAAAAGAAGGAAGTGAGGGAAAAAGAAAGAAACTAAAGAAAAAAATTTTTTTAAATATTACAGACGCTGGACAAATTCAAAAACCTAATTTCCCCAAAACGTTGAAGTGTTAGAAAAAGGCCTTTACTTAAAAAGGCATAATTATTAATAAAAGGGAATAAAAAGATATAGGATTTAAAATAAAATTATTTTTAAAAAAATTAGGTCATTTGAAATTAAACTAAATAAAGACAACACTAGGTAAAAAAAAAAAAAAAAATTAATTACAATTATTATATACATACCTATAGAAGTACACACATACATACATATATATACACACAATTCTACGAATAAGAATACATATATACATACACATAGACACACATACATTCAATTTATTACACACTTATATACATATACATGCGCATACACACACACACACACATATATATATATATATATATATATATATATATATATAAAACAATAATGATAATAATAATAACAATAATAATAATGCTAATACTAATAATTGTTATAATATATTTCAGTTCGTCTCGAAAAACCCACCGAAAACAAATTCTGAGGGGAAAAAAGGGGGAGGGAAAAAGAAACAAACTAAGTACTGAAACATACATCAAAATATTCGTAGGAAAGAAAAAAAAAACCCAAGATGAAAACTCTAACACTAAAGTGCTCAATACAGTAGTAGAGCAACAAAGAAAGAATAAGTCTAAGTAAGAGCCAACAGACCTACCTGGGTTTCACCCTACGGCTCGTCTGGTAAGCCGGCTAATGCAGAAGAAATAAAGCGGTAATTTATAGATACTCAACCACATGACTAAAACATAGAAAACACCAAAAGCACAATGAGGGGGGAAATCAATTTATTGACAAAAAAAAAAAATACTTTCTTTCTTTATATATATATATATATATATATATATATATATATATATATATATAATGTATAATCTTTGACTTCCGGCTCCGAAGATGCCGCAAATAATTTGTAATAAATACAAATGAACTTCAGAGAGAAATAGATTATAGATATATGTTTCAACGTACATAAAAAGTGGCTAACAGTTGTAAAAACGTCCGTAGCGTATATCTTCAAAACACCATTTCCGCAATTTTTTCCGTTTTTAGTTATCACGGAATATCTGCGTTCCGAGAGTATGTTATTTTGTTCAAACTACCATTTATTGTGGGTTCAGTATTGGCGGGTAGCGGGTGCGATGTTGTTAAGCACGGCACGGCATCAATGGGCAAAGTATTTTCTAAAACTGAAATCAACTGCCAGGACGGAAGGTTGCCCACATGGAAAAAACGGTGATTTGTCCAGGAAGAACTGGAGCATTCAAGTTGGAGGACTTCAGCTGTGGTTAAATTTGCAGGAGGATGGACTATTTGGCCATGACACGCAACGTATAAAAGAATATCTCTTCGCCTTGTGGCTTGAACTAGTCAGTTAATAAGTTCAATAGAGAATCTACGAAAACACCCAGTGATAGGATTATGATGACGATGACCAATTGAAAGTCTTTCATAAATTTTGATACCATTGATCAGAAAAGTGATTGAACATATAGGGCAGAAAGGAACGAAATGAATATCTATTCAGAATATATGCGAGCCTTGTTATCTAAGAATAACTGCAGAGACTCAACGTGACAGATTCACAATTATGAAAAGATCAGCAAGAGAATTCTGAGAGCTCTAGAAATTCTGCCAAGATTTGTAAAATACATCTATTTGATGTTTCAGTACACATCATCAGTGATGTTTCTAGCCCATGTTCATTATGGGTTTCGGGTCTTTCAACATCATACCCCCTCTCCCCGGTGACCCAGCCGATACTGATCGGGTATCGACTTGTGTACTTCCTGTCAGCTACAACTTTTCCATCTTCTAAAACGCACGCCATACGACACTTCTTGTCCAATCACGGATGACTTCCGGTTCACCAGTAGCGTACGCTCTTCCATAAAAAAAGGAAAGAAACCGAGACTGTCTATCTAGGATCGTGAACGTAGCAGCGTGCTTGGCTTGAGGTGGTAAGCACGGATTTGATCCCCCCCCCCAAGACACACACTCGCACACAGAGAAATGCACTCAAACATCACATTCTGCTTACACTTATCCCCACTTTTATTCATGTTAATATTCAGGTAATGTTTTAAAAAATACTGTAAACCTGGCAGGGGGCAAACAGATGCTAGATCCTAACCAAGGATCACCCATATTTAACAATGGTTCGGGGCACCGAAATTCCGTTATCTAGTCAAGTCTCCATTGTCGGATGCATTTTTAGGTCATACCCAGGACCCAATCTCTCCTATTGGCGGCCACACTCTCGGGTAATGCAGTGCTGACAGGGAAAGTCAACAAGATGACCTTCTACAGAAGGTAGCTGAAGAAAGAGGAAAGAAAGAACTACATATAAATTATAAGAAAACAGAATGCATGGCCATCAGTAAAAAGAGGAGCCTCAAAATGCCACCTACAAATCAGGAATTCTAAAATCCAAACAAATATAGATATTTACATACGCGAGAAGATTTTTAACAGAGGACGGAAAGTGCGACATGGAGAAGCGAAGACGTATTGGTATGGTCAAGGAACCATTCCAGAAGCTGAGTATGTTACAGGCAGGAACATTTTGAGAGAGACAAAAAAGAGAGTAATAGATTGTTATGTGGCAGTGAATGCTGGACAATTTCATCAAAGATGATGCAAAGATCTGTAGCAACCGCAATGTTGTTCTACAGAAGGATGCTGAGGATACCATGGACCGAATATGTGATCAACTTTGAGGTACTGGAAATGGTTAAAAATAAATAAAATATTCTTAATATCAAGAAATGACAGTTGAAGTTTCTTAGACATATAATTAGGAAGGAGGGAAGCAGAATCTGATACACGCAACTCATATGGAGAGAAAGAAGAGAGAGAAATTAAAGTAACGCGTGACATATTTGATGCGCTTGAGGAAATGGGTGGCAGAACAGGGTTTGGGAAGGGTAACAAGCGAAAGTCTTAAGAGCCACAAGAGATAGGAAGATGTGGTAGGCCATGATCGCTTACGTTATGAAGGGGTACGGCATATAGAAGAAGAAAGAAGATAAGCGAAAATAAACACATTACCCATACCAAAGGCTGGTCTTCATCCATAGAAACTGGATGCCGGTTATGTAGTGGGATTAGGGAAAAACCTCTATAGAGATTTCCTTTTGAAGAGTGGAAGGTTTTATCAGACAAGGGCTTCTCCGTATTAGAATAACTGAACGTAATGAAAAAGAAAGTGTGTCCAGAATTTGTTTGGAGAAAGGAGGTAATATTCTACCAAAACTGTTTATTTGTGACTAATTTTAATTATTTCAATGTGGTGGGTAATATTTCAGTCATCCATTGTATTCACTGGACTCTGGGATCAAAATCTAAAAGAAAAAAAATGACATAATCAAGTTGTTGACATTGCCCACCACTTCAAACAAAAGTTGAGGCGCACCTACCTCCCATTAGCATGGAACAGGCTTGCCTCACTGAGAGTAAAACACTACGCCTCCTTGGCATTACACTCTAGGTGGACCTCAAATGGAATGATCATATCGAATCCATTGCTAAGTCCACTGCTATGAAGGTCGGTTCTCTATGCAGGGCCCGGAAATTTTTCCCGTCTGAATCTATCCTGCACATCTATAAACCTACAATCCGCCCGTGTATTGAATAATGCTGTCACATCTTGTCGGGTGCCCCTGCTACTTTACCCTGCCACTCTCTTCTTGACAAAATACAACGGAGAATCTATAATGTGATCGATCCTGACTTGACGGACCGGCTGCAACCACTCTCTCACCGACGTGACGTGGCTTCTCTGTGCCCCTTCTACAAGTACTTTCACAGTCTCTGCTCCGATGAACTTAAGTTATTGGTGCCGCCTAGTTACGAATTTACACGAGATACTAGATTGGCAACTAGGTCCCACCCTTTTACAGTGAAACCGATAAAATGTAACCGCAATTTCTACTCCAACAGCTTCTTTCCTCGCACTTCCCGCCTGTGAAATTCTCTTCCACATGCCTGCTTCCCCGGCGGCTACAATCTCCAGGAGTTTAAGTGTAAGGTCAATAGACACCTCCTAACACGCTAACTTGCATCTATTCTCTCAAACACTCTCACCATCTAACCAACCCTCATTCTCGGTACCCTTACCCGTCTATCACCCTCCTTCTCACATTTCCTATATCTAATCAACCTTTCCAATCACTCCCCCAACCCTATGTAACCCCCTGCGCGACAGTGGCAGTGGAATGCCTTATTCGGGATGAAACGATTAAAAAAAAGCCCATATCAATACAGGAAAGAACGATAATAGCTACTGGACTTGAGAAACGCTTTTTACTATAAAGGTTAAGAAGATAGCCTTTATCTGTCATGGAAAGAGTGATAACATCTACTGAATTTGCAAAACCTTTTTTCCCTAACAAGGTTAAAAAAGTAGTTTTTATCTATAGTGGAAAGAGTTCACAACAGCTACTGGACTTAAGAAGTATATATTCCAGAAAAGGTTAAATAGGTAGCCTCTATCTATAGTGGAAATGTGATAACAGATGATGGATTTGAGAAAACTATTTTTCTAAAACGTTTAAGAATATAGCCTCTATCTATAGTGGAAAGAGAGATAACAGCTACTGAACTTAAGAAACCCTTTTTTCTAAAAAGGTTAAAAAGGCAGCCTCTATCTATAGTGGAAAGTGCCATAACAGTTATTGAACATAAGAAACATATTTACCAAAAAAGTGTAAGAAAGTAGACTCTATCTATAGTGAAAAGGCGATAACAGCTTCTGTACTGAAGAAGTCTATTTTTAAAAAAAGGTTAAGAAAACTAGCCTTTATCTGTAGTGGAAAGAGCAATAACGGCTTCTAGGCTTAAGAAACCTATTTTCCTAAAAAGAGCGATAACAGTCACTGTACTTAAGAAGCATATATTCCAGAAAATATTAAAAAAGTAGCCTCTCTCTATATTTGAAAGAGAAATAACAGCTACTGAACATGAAAAGCTTATTTTCCAAAAAATGTAAAGATGGTAACCTCTATCCATATCTGAAAGAGCGATAACAGTTACTGTATTAAGAAGCCTATTTTTCAGAAAAGGTTAAGAAAATAGCTTCTATTTATAATGGAAAGAGTGAAAACAGTCACTGGATTGAAAAGCCTATTTTCGTAAAAAAGATTTAGAAGATAGTCTCTAGCTATTTTGGAAAAAGTGATAACAGGCTACTGAAATTGAGAAAACTATTTTCTTGAAAAACTGTTTTAGAATAAAGATTTTATATGTTTTAACCGGCCGCATTACTGACGGATCAGTCAATGAGTGTCATGTGTATCCATATAAGGATAAGACTAATATTACGAAGATGGTCTGAAAAGTTCACAGGCTGAAAATGAAGGAATTATGATAGAGCTGTGAAAGCCTGTATGCATTAATTTCAAGCTTTCTTAATAATAAATGTATTGTTTCGATTGTAAACAGACCCCTGAATATTAGTCTATACTCCTTAGATGATGTAGTGAAGTACATTCTTATTAATAAATGTATTGTTTCAGTTATAAACAGACCCCTGAATATTTGTCTATACTCCTTAGATAAAGTAGTGAAATGCATTCTTATTAATAAATGTATTGTTTCAATTTTAAACAGACCCTGAATATTTGTATATACTCTTTAAATGAAGTAGTGAAGTACATTCTTATTGATAAATGTATTGTTTCAGTTATAAACAGACCCCTGAATATTTGTCTATACTCCTTAGATGAAGTAGTGAAGTTTATTCTTACTAATAAATGAATTGTTTCAATTTTAAACAGACCCCTGAATATTTGTCTATACTCCTTAGATGAAGTAGTGAAGTTTATTCTTACTAATAAATGAATTGTTTCAATTTTAAACAGACCCCTGAATATTTGTCTATACTCCTTAGATGAAGTAGTGAAGTTTATTCTTACTAATAAATGAATTGTTTCAATTTTAAACAGACCCCTGAATATTTGTCTATACTCCTTAGATGAAGTAGTGAAGTAGATTCTTACTAATAATTGTATTGTTTCAATTTTGAACAGGCACCTGAATATTTGTCTATACTCCTTAGATGAAGTAGTGAAGTACATTCTTATTGATAAATGTATTGTTTCAATTGTAAACAGACCCCTAAGTAGTTGTTTATACTCCTTAGATGAAGTAGTGTTTACATTGTTCGGACTGTTGTCCTCATCTTTATTAAAATATTTACGATGTTTCAGACATTGTACGCTCTGGCCTTGTTTAGGTAATTAGAATTTCGAACCTAAACCTTTATTTTGATCACTGGGGTGTGTTGTTCTCCGTCTATGTGCCATGCTACTTCCGGATATCTAAAGAATTTCTCTTTTTCACTCAACTCCCTAAGTTAATTGTTTACCACTGCTGTAGCCAGGTATTGAAGTCACATCGATTTTATTCAAGTCACTGGATCAAACCAAAGCTTTTATCTAATGGACTAGTGATATAAAGTGTTAGGTTCAAAATTCCAGTCATCTAAACTTATTTATAAATGGAACTTTGTCTGTGTGTGTGTGTGTGTGTATCCGTTACTTATAGACTCCGAAACGGCTGAACCGATCTTCTTGAAAATTTACACAGTTGTACTATAAGCGTATGCGAGTGTTCTTAGCTAGGTTTTGTGTCGAGGTACACCCGATAAATATCGAAAATCGAAAAAAAGGGTTATAGAAGGAGTGGTCCGATTTTAATAAAATTTGATACACTCATAGACAAAGACGTAAGAAACGATATTCAGAAGTTTCAAGGTTGCAGTTCTTGCAATAGTGCAGAAAATTTGATATCGATACCAGGAAATCAAAATTTGACTTAAATCCATTCATTTTTCTTTCGCTTTAACTGGAAACAACTATTGCTTTTCAGTCTTTCGTGCCCACGTCCAAAGTGTCTGAGCTCCAGGCTCATGGATTAGTTTTAAATCTTTCATTACACCCGAGCAACGCCGGGCTATACTGCTAGTCTAAAATAAGCTAGAGTGCACAACGACGAAAACATATTGAAAGTGGCCATAAAGATGAGGACAACAGTCCAAACAATGTAAATGATATAGATACATGAATGTTCTAAGAAGTCTTAAGATATCACCTGTACTGACTTCACTTGCAAATGGACAAAATTTAGCATTGCGGTGTTCTCAAGTATTTGCAGAAAAAGGGGTTTAGTCCTGCGGGCATTCATGCTGACGTGGTTGCTAAATTATTTTCCCGCTTTATCAGCGATGAATAAGTAGGCAGCTAAAGTTAAGAGGGAAAGGGAGATTTTTGAAAATCGCCTAAGGTCTGGAAGTATTACAATTCCCACCACCGAGAAAAAATCACCTTTCTTCATACAGTGATGTTATACGACGTGTTGATTTACCCGATATCGCGTTTACGAAGTACTCCTATTAGTATAGGCATCCTTCATTTTTTTACACCATTTTGCCTTCACGATATATATATATATATATATATATATATATATATATATATATCCATTGTATTATAAAGGTTGTTTTAAGCCATTTTGCTTTTAGGAGAGACTAGCATCATAGTCCGGCATTGCCCGTGCAATTCAGAACATTTTAGTAGTAGGAGAAGCATTAAAAAAATCTAATTTCTTTTGATTTGCGTAAACGTGATTTGATGTTTTGTGTGACATTGTAAACAACATTGCGTTTGCTTTTGTTTCAAAATTACGGGGAAAAATATTTTTAGTTGACTAAATGAATTTAACATGAAAATAAAAATTATTTATTTTGTTTTACTGAAATCAGAAATATATAAACTATTACGCTCTCAGTTCAGAAATTTTCGAAGAATATTTAAAAATGTAGACATTTAATTTTAGAGGAAAAAGTTACATTAATGCCACACGAATTTACAGATAGTTGATTTTTTATATGAAATATTTAACGTAAATTTATATTTTTAAATTTTATTTTCTGAAGTATGAAATATTAAATCTGAAAAAAAAAAGACTTAAATAATTAAATTAACCCTTGGTACATTTTTTAACATATTTTGTTTTTGTTTGAAAAAACACTTTTAAAAAAAATATTTCTTTTGTTTCAAGATTAGGGGGAAAATATTCACATTTTTTATTGAACAAATGAATTTTTAAAACGTTCGATTAAAAGTCAAATATAAAGGCTCATTTCTTTTTTTTAGTCGCGTTTGACACGTGTGATTTGATTTCTGTGACGTAATCTAGCAACCATCTCGGATCTTAGATGTTTTACGGAGCAAATGTAAACAATCGGCACCATTAGTAAAAACTTGTGAAAGGGAAAATTGCTGCACTTAAACTCAAAAAGTATGTGTCGACCTGGCTTCCCTGTAGATATGTGTCTCTAGAAGGTTTGAATAGCGTAGCTTAAAAAATGTAGGCGTACATAGGGAAAAGTCACACATAGACACACAGATTGCCTTATATATATATATATATATATATATAGATTACATTTTTCATCATTTTGCCTTTATAAAATATTTATATTAATATAGATATCCATTGTTTTATGAAGGTTATTTTAAGCCATTTTGCTTTTACGAGAGACTACATTTTTCACCGTTTTGTCTTTACAAAATATTTATATTAATACAGATATCCATTGTTTTATGAAAGTTGTTTTCAGTGATTTTGCTTTTACAAGAGACTACATTCATATACTTATTTCTCGTTTTACGAAGGCTTGTTATACTCTCTTTCGCTTTTGCAAAATATTTATATCAGTATAGGCATTACCCGTTTAACGAAGAGTTGTTTTAATAATTATTTATATAAGTATAAACCCATTTTCCATTTACTCCAAATTTGGTCAGAAAATTGAAGATTTTGAGGACAACTTCATCTGATCAAGAGATTGAAGGTTTTCAGGACCCCTTAGTCTCCTGAGGACATTAAAGTTTTGAGAGCCTCTTAATCTGATCAGGATATTGAAGATTTGGAGTTTCTCCTAATCTGGTCAGAAGATTGAAGATTTTGAGGACCTCTTAATATGATCAAGAGATTGAAGGTTTTCAGGGCCGCGTAGTCTGATTAGGACACTGAAAGTTTCGAGAACGTCTTAAACCGATCAGGAGATTGAAGTTTTTGAGTATCTCCTAATCTGGTCAAAAGATTAAAGATTTTGAGGACCTCTGTATCTAATTAGGACATTCAAGGTTTTCAGGACCGCTTAGACTGATAAAAATATTGAAGGATTTGAGAGCTTCTTAATCTGCTCAGGGTATTGAAGGTTTTGAGGATCTCCTAATCTGACTAGAAAATTGAAGAGTTTGAGGAACTCTTAATCTGATTAAGAGATTGAAGTTTTTTATGTCCTCTAAAACTCATTAGGACATTGTAGTTTTGAGAGCCTCTTAATAGGATCAGAATATTGAAGGTTTGGAGGATCTCCGAATCTGGTCAAAAAATTGAAGATTTAGAGTCCTCTAAATCTCAATCTCTTAATCTGATTCGGATATTGAAGGCTTTGAGGGTTTCTTAATCTGATTAGGACAATGAAATGTTGACGACCTCTTAAACTGATCAGGAGACTGAAGTTTTTAAGGATGTTCGAATCTGGTCAGAAAATTAAAGATTTTGAGGACCCTTAATCTGATCAAGAGATTGAAAGTTTTCAGGACCTGGTAGTCTGATTCGGACATTGAAAGTTTGGGAACCTCTTAAACTGATCAAGAGATTGAATTTTTTGTGTATCTCTTAATCTGGTCAAAAGATTAAAGATTTTGAGGACCTCCGTATCTGATTAAGACATTGAAGTTTTTCAGGACCGCTTAGTCTGATAAGGACATTGAAAGATTTGAGGGGCTTTTACTTTGATCAGGGTATTGAAGGTTTTGAGAGATCTCATAATCTGACTAGAAGATTTTGGGGAACTATTAATCTGATCAAGAGATTGAAGTTTTTTGTGACCTCTAAAACTCATTAGGGCATCGTAGTTTTGGGGGCCTCTTAATAGGATCAGGATACTGAAGTTTTTAAGGATCTCCGAATCTGGTCAAAAAATTGATGATTTTGAGGACCACTTAATCTGATCAAGAGATTGAAGGTTTTCAGGACATCTTAGACTCATTAGGACATTAAAGTTTTGAGAGCCTCTTAATCTGATCAGGATATTGAAGGTTTGGAGGATCTCTCATTCTCGTCGGAAGATTGAAGATCTTGAGGATCTCTTAATATGATTAAGAGATTGAAGGTTTTCAGAACCCTGTAGTCTGATTCGGACATTGAAAGTTTTGGGAACCTCTTAAACTGATCAGGAGATTGGAGGTTTTGGGTATCTCCTAATCTGGTCAAAGGATTGAAGATTTTGAGGACCCCTGTATCTGATTAGGTCATTGAAGGTTTTCTGGACTGTTTAGTCTGATAAGAATATTGAAGGTTTTGAGGGCCTTTTAATCTGATCAGATTAGTGATGGTTTTTAGAGATCTCCTAATCTGACTAGAAGATTGAAAATTTTGAGGACCTCTTAATCTGTTTAGCACATGGAATGTTTTCATGACCGCTTAGTCTGATTAGGACATTGAAAATTTTGAGGACCTCTTAATCTGATTAGAGCATTGAAAGTTTTGCTTATCTCCTAATCTGGTCAGAGGATTGAAGATTTTGAGAGCCTCTTAATCTAATTAGGACATTGAAAGTTTTGAGGACCTCTTAAACCGACCAGGAGATTGAAGGTTTTGAGAATTTCTTAACCTGGTCAGAAGATTGAAGATTTTGAGGATTTCCTAATGTGATTAGGACATTGAATGTTTTCAGGGCTTTTTAATTGCCGTTGTTCCCAGGTTCGCTTTGACCTGGATTGATAGCAGGTTTTAATGTCACATGTATGGGCAATCATGATCACTCAATCAAATGAAAGTATAAAAACAGAATGAAAATATAAAAATACATTTTAAAGTAAAGATACAAGGAATACATTTTTCTATAAAAAATGCAAACATTACCGGTTTAGAGTAAAATGAGCCAATTATATTTCATCTGTAGTTAAATGCATAGAGTTTCATTCGAAATATTTAATTTTGGTATTAAAACCCATAGAGATTTTGATATACCGCTAAAAAAACAATCAGCCAAACAACCAACATTAAAGTTCTTTCATGACAAATAATCTATGTAATATCATTTACTTTCTTAAATAAAACTGTATTCTAAAATATATATTGAAGAAAATTACAATTTAAACAAACCTATAGTAATTACAATTGAAACGCACCTGTAGTAATTACAATTTAAACACGCCTGTAGTAATTACAATTTAAACGCACCTGTAGTAATTACAATTTAAAAACACCTGTGATAATTACAATTTAAACAGTATGTAGTAATTACAATTTAAAAACACCTGTAGTAATTACAATTTAAACACACCTGTAGAAATTACAATTTAAACGCACCTGTAGTAATTACAATTTAAAACACCTGTAGTAATTACAATTTAAACACACCTGTAGTTATTACAATTTAAACGCACCTGTAGTAATTACATTTTAAACACACGTGTAATAATTACATTTTAAACACACCTGTAGTAATTACAATTTAAACACACCTGTAGTAATTGCAATTTAAACACACCTGTAGTAATTACAATTTAAACGCACCTGTAGTAATTACATTTTAAACACACGTGTAATAATTACATTTTAAACACACCTGTAGTAATTACAATTTAAACACACCTGTAGTAATTACAATTTAAAAACACCTGTAGTAATTACAATTTAATCGCACCTGTAGTAATTACATTTTAAACACACGTGTAATAATTACATTTTAAACACACCTGTAGTAATTACAATTTAAACACACCTGTAGTAATTACAATTTAAAAACACCTGTAGTAATTACAATTTAATCGCACCTGTAGTAATTACATTTTAAACACACGTGTAATAATTACATTTTAAACACACCTGTAGTAATTACAATTTAAACACACCTGTAGTAATTACAATTTAAAAACACCTGTAGTAATTACAATTTAAACACACCTGTAGTAATTACATTTTAAACACACCTGTAGTAATTACAATTTAAACACACCTCTAGTAATTATGTTTTCCTCAAATATGTAAATGTACAAAAGCCGAGTATCATCTAGCATGTAATCAACTGTGAAAGAAAAGTGATAAATTTTTCGAAAACAAAAATTGTCAAAAACCCGCAAGAAAATTACATTTTGGCACACAGGGGTCCATAAGAAGTTGATATGCAGTTAAACAAACAAAAAATAAAAGCAGACATCCGAAAACAACGACACATTTCGATTATAATTTAGAAGTATTCGTGTAATTTTCGGATTTAATTAACAAAACTAAAACTTCATGTCGAATATTGTGTCATTTCGGATTTAATTAATCAGTATTTTTTTCGGTCTGGATTTGCAATTTATTTAATTGATATAATTCATTTCCTAATAATGAAATTAAGAATTTACCAACGATAAGAACATTTCTGATTTAAATAGTTTGTTATTGTTGTTGTTGTTGTTGTTATTATTATTATTATTATTATTATTATTATTACTATTATTATTATTATTATTATTATTATTGGTGTTTAGTAATGTAATAACATGATGATTTTTCCTGTTAACATGACATCGGTGCAAGTAATGAAAAGCACCGGTGTTGAAACAGTTTCCTGATAGGTGTGCACAGTTAAAGGGAATCAGTTATCGTAAGATGTTGAAAGTATTAAGAACTGGTCCGTTAATGCTACGACTAAATTATTAACGCACTCTAGAATCTATATGAAGCATTGAAATATCCCAAGAAGCAGGATTCTACGTAAACCTCTAGTTTTGTTCTTAAATAGCAGCCATGTTCGTAAATAGCTTCGTCAAATGGAGACTTTCATATGAATGTGCTTTCATGGCGCCAAACCCGTTATGACATATCTAAAATGGCAGCTGCATAGATCCGCTTTACCAGATCGATGGTTAAAGGTGACCTCGAGTGAATGAAGCGTGTAGGCCTTAACGGGGACCATCCGTCTTCGATCCTCGTGGGTTAGCGCTACAGAATCACAATCAAAAGAATGTAGCAAATCAGAAAAATCACATCACTTGGGGACTTTTAATCACAACTAAAGTGGATAGATCATGATGTCAGGAGAAGAGAAAATAATTAAATAATCAAGATGTGACAAACTTCTTTTTCTTCTTCTGTTTTTCCTTCTTCTTCTTCTTCTTCTTTTTCTTCTTCTTTGTTCCTTGTTCTGTCAGGACGTAGATAATCATGGCTTTCCACATCTCCTTATCCATGGTGGCTCTTAGCACGCGTTTTCCATTTTACACCACGCAATACTTGATCTGCCATCTACCTGCTCAGGTCTGTCAAGTATGAAATTATCTCCCGGTTCCCATTCCACCCACGTCTATTGAACAGGTGAAGAGGCTCATCCCCTGTTTAGGATGTGGTTTCCGGTTTTCTCTCTTTTCTTCGTAGCCCCCTGCACATCAGTGGCGATACCGCCTTGCTCAGGGTGATATGAATTAAAAAAATGTTACTCGCTATTTTTCTCTGTCTCGCCTTCCCTCTATCTGGCCTGCTCGTATCAAAGTCTCCAAGCCTTCCTTCCTCATTGCATGTTCCAGGAACTTTAGTTGTCTTTTTCGATTCCATCTTTCTCTGCAGCATCCTTTCCTTTGCTTCAAGTTTTTCCTCCATATTCGATGAAATTGTCCAGCATTCTTATTGAAGAACTACCATCACTCTACACTACTTAAACAAAAGATAATGAAGTAAACACTGTCAATAATGAATAGACTGATAACAGTTTGTGGAATTTCTTGAAAAATTATTTTCATAGAAACATTTTATAAATTTTAAACGACAGTAGCGACTGCTGCTTGATTAAGCAATACTGAAGAATTCCTTATAGATAAACGGTTAATATTGTCCTTAGCATTACCAACTTCAGTTTCTAAAAAAAACATTTTCAAACCATTGAACACTTTAAGGATGTGCAATGTGGTGCAGTGGATATCAGCTCGGAACTAGAAATCGGAGTTCGAATTTCAATTGAATTCTTTGCATACACTAACGTACAAATACGCTTTGGAACGGTATTAATCCGTCTCTTCCCTCCAATTATGCGTTAAACAGTAGGACAGATTAGGTCATATAGCCTTAACCTGCAACCAGTTTAGCGCAGAAAACAATTGCAACCTATTGCGTGATAATCTTCTGCCCAGTTAGTGATGTCTCTTTCGAGACATGATCACCCAAGCGAGTATCACGTATGGCACTTAACTGACTGACTGAATATTATAGTTAGAATCATGATTAAGGATTCTACTGATCATATAGTGGGGGATCAGTTTTCTATTGTTAAAGAGTAATAAACTGATCCCCGACTAATTACTACGTAATAATATAATACATCTCTTCTTCTCCTAGCTATGAGTAATAATAGGACAGATTGGACTCTATAGCCTTGGCTGGCAACCAGTCTACCATAGAAAGCAATGGAAACCTACTACGGGATAATCTTCTGCCCAGTCAGTCATATCTCTTTCAAGACATGATCGCCCAAAGCGTGGGTCATGTATGGTACTTAACTGACTATCTGAATATAATAGTTGGAAACAATGATTAAGGCGTCTACCAGGCATAAAGTGGGGGATCAGTTTATATTATTATGAAGAAATAAACTGATCCCCCATTAATTACGACTTAATAATATAATATATCTCTTCCCCCTCTAGCTATGAGTCAAATAACAGGACAGATTGGGTTATATAGTCTTGGCAGCAACCAGTCTACCGCAGAAAGCAATGGCAACCTACTGCGGGATAATCTTCTGCCCAGTCAGTGATGTCTCTTTCGAGACATGATCACCCAAGCGAGTATCTCGTATGGCACTTAACTGACTGACTGACGCACTTTTAAGAAAACAGAAT
Source organism: Ascarosepion bandense (assembly GCA_037127315.1). Taxonomy (NCBI): domain Eukaryota; kingdom Metazoa; phylum Mollusca; class Cephalopoda; order Sepiida; family Sepiidae; genus Ascarosepion; species Ascarosepion bandense. The sequence continues at coordinate 919,188 of JBBBDQ010002249.1, read as the reverse complement.
TTCTCTCACCATATTTAATCAAGTTAATAACGAATATTGTCATCTGCTTTAACAATGTTGCTTTCAGTTTAATATTTGTACTAAAATTTTTTTGTTGGTACAAAATTTTAATATGGCTTTAAAAGAAAATTTTCATAAAGTATATATTCACATGAAAAATATAAAATGTAGTCACTTTTCCCTTAACTATCGAGTAAAATTATAGCGATCTGGTTGCGAAACAAGAAATTGTATCAGGCATACGACCTGTGGCTCTGTATGCACAAGCTTCAGAGTGCTTTAATTGTTGTTTTTGCACCTTTTGAACATTTGTAATATCTATATAGTAAAAAATATTTATGCAGTATAGTAATGTATTGATCAGTAAACGCAATAAAAGAATCAGAAGCCAGTTAAATTTTATATTCTGTACAATACTTCAGTCTGCAAACTGTAAATATTGTAATTTTTCAAAATTTATTTATTTATTTTATTTATTAATTTTTATTTATTTATGAATCAGTTTGAATAAAGAGACTCAAAGTTTTCGTACAAAGTACAATGCCGACTGTTTGGATAATATTATATTCTTCATTTTCTACGATTTATAACCATCTATTTAAGTTATTGTTATAGTTTTTAAGTATTTTATTTCCCAATATTTGAATTTGTTCATTCTCAGTAATGGAAGTCTCTCTGTGTATGTTTTTAAATGGCGTTAGAGGTTTCTTGTTTGAAATAAACTATATCCATTCTATTTTTAAATTCATCCCTATTCTTTGGCCTGTATTGGCTATCACTCTTCCTCTTGGGTTCTCCGTGGGTTCGTGGATCAAAATAACTCTTAAAATAACTTTTTGCCATCTTGATATAGCGAGGAGCATGGATGTTTAAAAAATTCCTTTCTGGTTAGTTTGCCGACTTGATTTACAAACAAAATGGTAAATGATTTTCTTTTGTTTTATTTTTATATTAGAATTGGTAATGCCATAGGGATTTGCAATTATATGTCGTGCATGGATGGGTGTCCATGTACGTAACTCTGATGGGCAACCCTGAGGCTTAAATGCTGCAGACTGCGCTAGGTCTCTTTCAAACATGTTACAACTGGTACTCTAGGCATCTTTATTTACTAGAATAATTCCAAAACATGACAATACACAATCAAAGACCCAAAACTAATCCAGCCGAGCAAAAATACATAAACTCTAAACATTTTTCTCTAACATCCGTGGTATACGTTTGCAGTGTAAAATCGTTCTCTTACGAAACGTCCCTAAACATCCTAGCTCTCTACGAAATCAAACTTAACGCTACAATGTCTTCTTTTGATTTCTCAATTCTTAGTTACCTTCTTTTCTTTAGGAAGAACTCTGTTGTGGCGCAGTGGATATCGGCTCGGAACGAGAAATCGGGTAGCCGAGTTCGAATTCCAGCTGAATTCATTGCTTTCACTTACGCGCAAATACCCTTGGGTAAAGTAATAATCTGTCTCTTCCTTCCAGTTATGGGTTAAATAACAGGACAGATTGGGTTCTATAGCCTTGGTCAGCAACCAGTCTAACACAGAAAGCAATGGCAACCTACTGCGGGATAATCTTCTGCCTAGTCAGTCATGTCTCTTTCGAGACATGATCGCCCAAGCGTGTATCACGTATGGCCTGGGAATTTATGTCCGCGAACGTCTCCCTGTGTCTTGGGTCAAGAGATAACCTATGGGTAAACGTTACTGCCTACAGTTACGAAATTGGTCAGTCTCACATTCTATTTACAGGAACCAAACCGAGTGGTTGCTTTTTTGGAGATGCTGAATCTACCTCTCCGGAAGCTTACTAGTACCATGGCGCCGTTTGCCTTTGGGAATATATCTACCACAGATTTAGAAAGAAACTCCGGCTCTTAGTCCTCAGTTTTGAAAAACACAATACTTGCCGTTCCCAGTTAGTGAAATATGTCATCCCTAGACATGACTTCTCCAAAAAAACAGAAGAATCTCTATAGTATTTTTTTTAATCGTATCACCTCGAGCAAGGTGGTAACGCCACTGATGTGCAGGGGGCTACGTAATAGTGAAAAAATTGGAAAAGAGAAAACCGGAAACCACATCCTAAACAGGGAACAAGGGATGAGCCTCTTAACCTGTTCAATAGACGTGGGTGGAGTGTGGACCGGGCGATAGATAGATCTATCTACTCCAATTGAAAAAAAAGTGAGAAAATTAGTAAAGAGAAAGCCGGAAACCACATCCGAAACAGGGAACAACGGATGAGCCTCTTAAACTGTTCAATAGACGTGGATGGAGTGTGAACCGGGCGATAGATAGATCTATCTACTCCAATTAAAAAAAAGTGAGAATATTGGTAAAGAGAAAGCCGGAAACCACATCCTAAACAAGGAACAAAGGATGAGCCTCTTAACCTGTTCAATAGACGTGGGTGGAGTGTGAACCGGGCAATAGATAGATCTATCTACTCCAATAGATCTATGTAATACCATATCATTTAGTTCTACTTTCAGTCTGCAGGCCGTGTAGATATATGTTGATATATTATATGTTATATGTTTGAAAACAAAGTATGTTCTTTATTAGAAATATTACATTTATTACCTTGAAATTAAAAATAAAAAGACAATTTGTATCTGCTAATTACACGTGTAAATATGTATATATATAGTTTCATGGAGTCTTTGAGATTTTTAAAAATTTTAATCATTCGATCGGCGGTCGAGAATAAGGGAAAATTTACTCGCCTCAAAATTATTTAACTCAACGAACTCCATTTTCTTACGTAAACATAACCTGAATCGCTGACGGAAAACAAAAAATTAAATTTTAATTAAAATTTTGAACATGTGAAAAAGGATTTTCAAATCCTTTTTCACATGTTCAAAATTTTAATCGATCGGGCGAGTGAATTCTCATAGGCTGGTTTCATGTGTGTCTTAGTGCTATAAAAGTCTCTCTGAAAACAAAGCATTTTATTCGTTCTTCTTTTAGTTGTTCTCATCCGTTATTATATCACAGATATAATAATAATAATATCCATATTGGGGGAAATAATATTGGGAAAATAAAGCTTTCTCTCAAGATTGTCTCCCATTACAACAGTTTCATTACGTTGAATGAGGATCTCTTTTGTTTTGAAAAAAAGATAGTTGTTAAATGAATGATTTAGATGTATCATTTTGTATAACATTTTTCTTACAGGGAGACTATTCTGAGAACCCTAGAAGTTATGCCAGGATTCGTTATCGGAGGCAACAATTTAAACAATATAGGAGCAGGTGATACAGTGCTGATAGCAAACACGGAAAGGAAACTACAAGAACTCCTACAGAAGGCAGCTAAAGAGAGTAACAAGAAAGGACTACAAATAAACTGCAAGAAAACCGAATGCATGGTCATCAGCAAAAAGGGCAGCATACAATGCCAAATACAGGTCAGGGATACTAAAATCAAGCAGATACAAAAATTTAAATACATGGGAAGTGTTATAACAGAAGACGGAAAGTGTGACACTGAGATCCGAAATGGAATTGGCATGGCGAAGGAAGCATTCCAGATGTTGAGTATATTATTATAAAACAAGAAAAATTTTGCTAGAAACAAAGAGAGTACTGAATTGCTATGTGATGTCGGTTCTTCAATATGGCAGTGAATGTTGGACAATATCATCAAAGATGAACGAAAAACTCGAAGCAGCTGAAATGTGGTTCTACAGAAGGATGCTGTGAATATTATGGACCGAGCATGTGAGCAATGATGAGGTTTTGGAAAGGACGGAAACGAAAAGAAAATTAATATTGAGCATCAGGAAGAAACAACTGAAGGAAGGAGGGCTTGGTGAACCTGATACTAACAGGCCAGATATAGGGGAAAATGAGACAGGAGAAAGCAGCGGATAACATATTTGAAGGACCTGAGTAAATGGATGATAGAACGGGGGTTGTGTGTTGTAACAGGAGAAAGCGTGCTAAAAGCTACCAGGGATAGAGAGACGTGGAAGGCCATGATCGCCTACGTCCTGAAAGGACAGTACACATGAAAGAAGACGAAGAATCTTTAATTTCGACAAAAGTAGCTTTAATTTCAATAAAAATACTTTAAAATAAACAGAAGGTTGTGGCTGAGTGAATAAAATGATAAATAAAAAAAAGTGGATATTTATGAAAAAACAATAAAAAGACAAAAAAAATCGAACGGGGGAAGACAAAAAAGTAGATAGAGAATGAAAACGAAAAAGAAAGGAAGAAAATTAGAGAATGAAAACAAAGAAACCTGACATGAGAAGAAAGAAACCACTAACACTTCTCTTTCGTAAAAGTATAAAGAAAAAAAAATAATCATAGGTAGCAAAACAGAAAGCAAGAAATAGCGACGTGAAGAAAGAACGAGTGAGGAAAACAAGAGAACGGACAAAACGTATATATGACTAGCAGTATAGCCCGGCGTTGCTCGGGTGTAATGAAAGCTTTAAAACTAATCCATGGTCCTGGAACTCAGACTCTATGGACGTTGGCACGAAAGACTAAAAAGCAATAGTTGTTTCCAGTTAAAGCGAAACCGTAGACGGAAAGAAAAATGAATAGATGTAAGTCAAATTTTGATTTCCTGCTATCAATATCAAATACATTGTTTTCGTCGTCAACTGAATTTTGAAGGCTAAATGAGTCTTCTGAGTAAATCGTATCATGGCTGAGACTAAGAACTACAATTATACCTACTTAGAGCCAAACCCGAAGCAAAAAATAAAATAGAAGGGCTGAAAAAAAATACAGACATACTGGCAAATAAAGAGACACACACACAAACAACTTGCCTTTATATATATATATATATATATATATTATCGATTTTCTGCACTATTGTAAGAACTGTAACCATGAAACTTCTGAATATCGTTTCTTATGTCTTTGTCTATGAGTGTATCAAATTTGATTAAAATCGGACCACTCATTCTATAACCCAATTTTTTCGATTATCGATTTTCGATATTTATCGGGGGTTCCTCGACACAAAACCTAGCTAAGAACACTCGCAGACGCTTATAGTACAACTGTGTAAATTTTCAAGAAAATCAGTTTCGGAGTCTATAGGTAACACACACACACACACACACACACACACACACACACACACACACACACACACACACACAGAGACAAAGTTCCAATTATAAATAAGTTTAGATATGAAAAGGAAGCGAGAAAAGAGTATAAAGCAATAATTTTTTTGACAGAAGAAAATAAAATTGAGCGATACACAGTGAAAAAGTAAGAGAGATAGATAGATATTAAGATATATAAAGACAACGAACGAGAGAGAGAGAGAGAGAGATAATAGAGATACAGAGTGAAAAAGAAATAACAAGATAGTGAGAGAAAGGAACAGGTTTTTAAGTTCAAGATTTGTTTAACGGCAGATCAACACCTCTGTGGGTTATTTAATGCCAAAAAGGTTGGGTTTTAAGTTACTTTCTTTTTTTAATGTTCAGTTGTAGTGAGAAGGTTGATTTAGTCAGATTTTAATGGAAATTTGTTTGCTTTTTATTCTTTCTTTATTTTAGAAAACTTAAAATGTCTTCTAGTTTTGTATTAAAAATGTTTTGCTGAGATTTTTTTTCTTCAAAAATGAGTTATGGTAATAATTTTTCTTCAAAAATGTATTGCTGGTGATAATTTTCCTTCAAAAAGTATGTTTATTTTATAAAAGTTTGTTTTTATGTATATATTTCTATAAAAGTTTATTTTTATATATTCATAATGTTTTGACTCCAGTCTGGGATTAACTATTTGCCCATAATCGTGATCCTAACAGGTGTTACCACTCTGGATAAGGGTGGACCTGGGAACAACAGCAATCAAAAGGTGGTTTCATGCTCCTCATAACCTCCCAATCAGAGGCCTTGCTACCGGATGCAGTTTACCGTCATACCCAGGACCAGAGAAGAAGAGAAAAAGGAAGAGCAACCCAGAGATAGAAAAAGAAAAAGGCAGGGAAACACAGAGAATGGGAGAGAGAGAGAGAGAGAGAGAGAGAGAGAGAAATAATAATCATTTTGCCTATGGAGAGAGAGAGAGAGGGAGAGTTGAGTTTAACTTGGTTATTGAATTCTTGAAATCAGTTTTTTATATTTTATAATTATTGTTATTAAGTGGGATTTGTTTTCTTTTTTTGATTATTTGTTTTTTAAGGTTTATCATCATTTTCATGTATATATTTCTATTACTTTAAAAACTTGTAAAACTTATTTAGAGATAATGTTTTTTTACTGGTCTAAATTCTACTAATTATCCCATAGCCGGGAGACGATACATTTTCTAAGAGTATTTTACAGTAATTGAATACGATTCTAACACTGTTCTTCGGATCGAACGAAAACGAAGTATTCGAAGCTGTATAGCCATTATTGAAACTGCTTACATATTATAATAATATATTTTAAAATATTAAATACATGGGAAACAAGCAAGCCAGACGATTCTTTCAATTGTGTAGTACATTTTTGCAATTGTTCTTTCATGTCCTTTTTTTAATCTTCTATTACATCTTACACCATTTCTCTAAAATGTTAATCTTTTAGCGGCTGAACTGATCTGTAAGTAGGGGGGTTGCTTTTCAGTAATTCTGGGCATGATGTGACCCTGTCAGACACCAAAGAGAACTTATCTTAATAGAATACGAACGGTTCAAAGAGAGGATGGGGAAAAAACCGCCAGAATACCGTTCGGAATCAATTATTTTACTGTGAACCAAAGCGGGAATCGGAGAAGACAGGTTTCTTTTCTTATGTACATAGGGTCATAGATCAAGTAGAGCAGAAAAAAAACAAAGATCAAAATACAACATATATATATACATATGTATATATATATATATATGGAAATTTGTATACAACTTAATTTAGTTTGGGATTAATTTATTTGTTTTGGCTAAACTCATGGTTTCATTTTATTCAAAATAGATAACACGTAAATTGATCCAAAACTAAATTAATTAAAATACCAATTTGCACAAAATTTCTCAAAAAATACTCCGAAACATTACTTATTCTTGCTTTCTCACTCATATATATATATATATATATATATATATATATATAGGGGTGACAGTTATAGAAAGTTCAGGAATGAAAAGAAAACAAAATGATTCGAAATAAGATTGGTGCTGCTTATAATATATATATATATATATATATATATATATATATATATATATTTGCTCTGGAATATATATTTGCTCTGTAATATTTTATTACATGGAGCTCTCTTCCTGTATCATTTTTTAATATTAAAATAAATTTTTAATATTAATTAGGATCGGGTTTTTTGGAATTTACCTTCCTGCTTTTTTTCCCTTGGATTGAAGTATCTGAATTAAAATATATATATATATATATATATATGTAAAAGACAATGAGAAAACAGAATTCGTTGCCAACGCCTTTTATCCAATGTAGACTTTTTCAAAGTAAAAAACGAAATGAATTTATTAAAACTAAGTAACTGATAATAACAAAACAAAATGTCCTTAGCAACTGGAAGAATTTAGAGAAAGCTATTTTTATACTGTTAACTGAAGATTACGTCAATTACTGTCATGTATGGAGATATTGTTTTTATTGCTGTGTTGACGGATTCAACCATTTTCTTTTGATTTCTTGATCCTGTTGTGTACGTTTGTTTGGGAGAGTAATAATTCTGTTAAGAAAGGTATGAAAATAGCGCTCTCTAAATTCTTGCTGTTTCTAAGGACATTTTGTTTTGTTATTATTAGTTACTTTGGATAATATATTCATTTCGTTCTTGCCTTAAAAAAACTATACATTGAATGAAACGCGTTGTCAACTATTACAGTTTTCCCGTTGTATCTTGCATTTATAAATATTGTCTTTTTCTAAAGGATAAATCTGAGAGATTTTTCACACACACACACACACACACACACACACACACACATATATATATATATATATATATATATATATATTGTGTGTATTTAGGCAGCAATTTTCATTGGCGTATATTTCAATATATAATATAGAAAAGTTTTGTGGAATTATTTTATGTAAACTCTTTTCATATCATCTGATAAGCTTAATAGCATTATCGTTGAACGAGTAAAGAAAATCACCATGCTCATACATTTTTTATTTAATCCTTTCTGAGCTTATGGCTTACATCAGCCATTATCAAAGATGATAATTGTATTGGTTGTATAAAGCAGTTCGCGGAAGACAATAGTAGAAGCCGTCTATTTTATTTGTATGGAAAATTGGCGAATAAGTGCGTGCTGGAAGCAAAAATTGCGCTACAGCTTGTGGTGTGATCATGTGGTCATGTGAGACGCCACAATTTCTTCGACAATCTTCCATACAAACAAAATAGACGACTACTACTATCGTACGTCAGCGAACTGCTTAATACAACCAATATAATTTTCATCATTGATAATGGCTGAAGTAAGCCAAAAATCGTACTGTTGAGCTGTGATATCCCAAAATAGATCTGTCTGCGGATTACTATATATGTTACCACAAAGTGAAAGAACACGTAGATTAAAACCCACTGTTCAAGCAGTTACTTTTATAAAGACTGCTAGATACAGAGTAGGGCTTAATATTGTAATTTTGTTATTACAATTGTTAATAAAAACATAATATCACTAGACAAAAAGGTTTTATGTTTCAGAACAATACTGTTCTTCTTAAGGTGATATGTTAAAGTAAATGGTGAAAATGATTTATTTTAAAATATAAGATGAATACATGTTTATTTAGAAAATTAGGGAGTAGTAGCTGCAGAAAATGCTTTAGGTGTGTCAATATTGTTCAATCAAAAATGAGAATTATGTAACTATAGAAATTTAATATTTGGGTTATGAAAGGGGGCAAGTTTGCTTGGATCTATACATGTCTGGATAAGATACTTAGTGGGACCTTAGATTTTTTTAAATGGGTAGAAAATAATTTTTAACAGGAGGTTAGATTTTAGGAGTTTTTTTTTATTGAACAATAGATTTTTTTACTACTATCTATGAGTAAAGGGGCTGAAATATTTAGGTCAGAATTAGGATTGAATAAGTATGGTGTCTTTAGTTATATTGTATTAAGAACAACAATTAATTATTGTATCGGTCATTGATCATTGATTTTAGTAAAATAGTTTTCATTTTTTTAATTATATTGGAGTATAAGTTATAAATGAAACATTGTAATTAATTAAATTTTAAAGAAAATTATTTTGATAATATACTTTTCCTTATATATATATATATATATATATATATATATATATATATATATTATCGATACTCGTATTTAAGTAGATATTCTGTTTTTAATGAAACAGTAACAGTATACTATATATATATATCTATCAGCCTGATTATTTACGATATTTTTTTTTACGAAAATGTGTGCCATTCGGCAGGATTCGAACCTGCGACCCCTATATAGATAGGGGTCGCAGGTTTGAATCCTGCCGAATTTTCGTAATAAAAATTATCGTAAATGGTTAGGCCGGCAGATATAAATATATAATACTGTTTCATTAAAAACATGCGCACATACACACACACACACACACACACACACACACACACATATATATATATATATATATAATTATTATTATTAATAGGATCACGTTTAGGATTTTACATACACGCCACATTATTTTGGATTTATATATATATATATATTTGAAAACTAACCAAGAGATAACTCATGTTGGTCAGTATTCTTCCTGGCGCTAACAACGAGTTATCTCGTGCTTGGAATTTTCTAATACATTTTCATATGCTATGAGAACAACGTTAAAATTTCAGTAGTAGTTATTGTCAATCAAATTTGTTTGTATATATATATATATATATATATATATATGTAGTCATCCGCAGTCAGATCTGTTTCGCTGTATCATAGCTCATGAGTACGGTTAGACATTCTAGCCAGGATTAAAACCCGACCGAATTGACGTCAGTAGGTGATTCTACCTCTGAGCTATGGGCGTTTAGTAGAAAAGGCGGACTTTAGCGTGTTATATACAATGTAAAAACACGATAGTAGCCCAGAGTGTTCGAATTCATTACTGAATGAACGATGCGTATCAACTAAGTAGATATTGTTTTTTTTTTCAAATGTTTTCTGCCTATACGTGCTTATAGTCGGTGTCATTGTGCCCACTTGATCGAAGTTTGAACTTAATGACGCCAGTTTTATTGAAGCTTTCAAAGTGAAAACATGACCTCTAGGATGACTACTTTATAATTCATTCGTATTTGTCGAGATGCAAACTGATGTTTGACTGATGAACAATGATATATTCATACATGTTAACGCAACGCTGAATTTACCGCCACTGGAAGTGAACATGCTGTTTATTTTCCTAACAATGGAATATCTCATTACTAAACAGTGTATTATATTTCTTTTGTTTCATGTTACAATTCCTTGAATAATTTTAATGATTTTAAAATCGCAATTATCTCTTTGTGAACGTCATTTCTCAGCGGGGAATAGTTGCCAAGGGAGAAAAATACGGATTGCTTATTGATTTGTTTGCCATTACATTAAACGAAGACTTTAGAATAACAATGACAAAAGAATGTATAGTAATAATTTAATCGTGAATATTGCTATCGTATCTGGGTTGGAGAAGCTTGTTACTCACTTTCTATTTTTGATAGGGTTCAGAATGGTTTAAGCAGTCATCGAATGGATTAAATTCTCCAATCTGGAACTGCATTCTCACAGACACAACGTTGCAAATGTTTTGCTGTTATATCGCCGTTTTGATGAGAAATGTTCAGATGAGAGGTTCATTTTTCAGTGTTACTAGTGCAAACTTTTTCTAAATCATTTCACCCCAAGCAAGACAGTAAAACCACTAATACACAGCGGTAAAGAATTAAAAGAAGAAAACCATTATTTAGGAGGAATGAAATTGTCATCAACGAGATTGCCAAATAGAGGTGGGGGATACTAAATTCAAGCAGGTACAAAAATTTAATTACCATGAAAGTGCTCTAACAGAAGACGGAAAGTGCGACACTGAGATCCGAAGGCGAATTGGCATACCAAAGGAAGCATTCCAGAACTTGAGCAAAGTATTATGAGACAGGACAATTTCGCTAGAAGCAAAGAAGAGAGTACTGGATTGCTATGTGTTGTTCGTTCTTCAATATTAGCGAAGATGAAGGAAAAAATTGAGCAATTGAAATGTGGTTTTACAGAAGGATGCTGCGGATCTCATGGATCGAGCATGTGAGCAATGATGAGGTTTTGGAAAGAATGGAAACGAAAAGGAAATTAATATTGAGCATCAGGAAGAGACAACTAAAGTTCCTGGAACATGCATTAAGGAAGGAGGGCTTGGAGAACCTGACACTAACAGGCTAGATATAGGGAAGGAGAGGCAGCAGGTAACATATTTAAAGGGCCTGAGCAGGTGGATGACAGAATGGGGGTTGCGTGGTGTAGCAGGAGAAAGCGTGCTAAAAGCTACCAGAGATAGGGAGACGTGGAAAGCCATGATCGCCTACGTCCTGAAACGATAGAGCACATAGAAAAGAAAGAAGTTTAACTGTATTTGAAAAACAGTAACAAGTTGGAAGAAAGCTCCACAGACGAAAAAGTTACGGAAGAGACAGCTAAAGTTCCTGAGACATGCAATGATGAAGAAGGGCTTGGAGAACCTGATACTAACAGGCCAGATCGAGAGAAAAAGAGACAGGAGAAATCAGCGGATAACATATTTGAAGAGCCTGAGCAGGTGAATGACAGAACGGGGGTTACGTGGTTTTACAGGAGAAAACGTGCTAAGACCGAGCAGGGAGAGGAAGACGTGGAAAACCATGATCGCCTCCGTCCTGAAAGCACAAAACACATAGATGATGAAGAACAATAAAATAACAAAAATCAAGAAGACAATAGATAACGATTGACATTGCAATTCAATTTTTGAAGATAAAATTTGAGTGAAAAGTTAAAAGTGAGAAGAGAGTTAAATATTGAAAAAATACTTTTCACATAGAGCTTAAGGTTAGATCTAGCTAAATCCACTGTAAATCGACAAAGATTTGTTACCAATCTAGTCAGTCAGTTAAGTGCCTTACATGATACACGCTTTGGGCGATCATGTCTCGAAAGAGAAATGACTTACTGGGCAGAAGATTCTTCCGCAGTAGTTTGCCATTATTTTCTGTAGTAGACTGATTGACAGCCAAGGCTATAGAACCCAATTTGTCCTGTTATTTAATCCATAACTCGAGGGAAGAGACTGATTAATAACTTTTCCCAAGGGGATTTGTGCGTAAGTGAATGCAACGAATTCAACTAGAATTCGAACTCGTCACCCCGATTTGTCGTTCCAAGTCGATATCCACTGCACTACAACGCACATCCCGATCTAGTACTGCTCTTAAATTTATAACGCCTAGGTAACTTCCAGAAAAGTAATATTTATTTTGTTATATTACAAAAATGTGAAACTAGGCCAAGAAGGATTAAGGGAAGGCTCGTCTTCATTCTATCTTATTTTAATCTTAGCTAACCACGATCATTGACCCAAACATAGCACAGTATTTCTTAAAACAAAATAACGCATATTTACTTTCTATTCTTACTGTAGCTAACATAATATCGGAAAGTCTCTGTATAGACCTAACTATTCCTCATATGTACACTTTTTTCCGTGGGGTGGGGAATAAAATGAATCTGATAAAAATGAAACCTCAATAAATATTTACAGTGAATACAATTCATATAAAGGGACAATACAAAGAGAATAATAAAAATTCTCAATTCCTAATTGTGGCAAAAAAATCATTTAACTTGACGAAACTAATGCGAAACTTGGTAATTAAAAACAATCCTTTGCCCAAATACTCACTCAATTACAACGCATCTAGACATAAAAACAAATACGAAATACGCATTAGAAAAAAAAACGGCCCGCATCTACCAGTGAAGTGACATCTCAGAAAAAGGGCAGGATAATAGTGGTATAGGACAAAAAAAGAGGCCAGTATTCATACTCTCCTAGCTAAGTTAACTTGATGAAAGAAACTAAGGATAAAACCAAGATAAACTATTCTTTTTTGTGGGGGTTTGCCTATGTTCAACACCTATTTCACAATATTCTGATGACTACCCAGCATCAAAATGCATCTTCAAGTCATCTTTCACTTGACACACCTTCCTTTTGCAAAATTGTGATAGAGGGAATTGCCTTTCCGTACTAATCTTGACATTAAGCTTCGAATTCATTCTGTCTCGTTGTCCATATCAGAGATCTCATAACTTCTAGACATCAAAAGAATGCATAATGCTGAAATCTAGTCAAAGGTGGCACCCCATTTCTACAAAAAGAAAAAAGAAACACAGTAATGGACCAAGAAATTTCAACGAACAATGATATCTTCAGGTAAGTTATCAAAAACTGCTAAAAGTTTGCCTGCTCCGCTCAGTCTTTGGAAGCATAAACTATGATGAAACAACGAATCTTACCTTTTATGGTGATATCCAAAACATAAATCCTTCTCTCCAGATCCGCCAAACACATGAGCGACACCGCCGTCATGGACCTGCTAACGAGCCAAAGAACACTTCTAGAGCGACTATTAAAATAAGCTGAATAAGAAGAGAAACCCCTTATACGAAATATCATTCATAGTCGCTGGCAATCAGATGTGTGTCCTGTAAACAGAAAACATATGCTTCCTGTCACTGAAGATTGCGAACGGGTCTGAGAGACTCCGATCTAACGCTTATGACGTTCAGAGTAACCAACTATAGAGCAATTGCAAAACACGTACTTTAGGGTTGAGCATCATCCTAAAACATTGAGAACGCTGTCGGCCTTTTTAATTGATCCGATGGCTGTTTCATTTTGATGTTGCATTTATGGCATATACGATCAATGTTTCAAGTAAAGATTAACTTTAAAGTTCTATTAGACCTGAGTGAACTAAAACAGGCAACCACCTTTGGTAAGAAGAATTTTAATTTATGGTCTCGTTGCCATATGCCACTAATGGGGGCTCTATCTTGTATGCCTCGTTAGGTCTCTCCATCGAAAACCAAATAAGCCGTGCTCTCGGCCCAATCCTAATTGCTATTAGGACTCTTTTAGCTTTGGGAAGATTCCTCGAATACTCAACTTCCAAGTCGCTTATTGTTTTTATAGAGAATAAGTTCTTGAGCTTTTTTAATACTATTGTCATAGTTTTTTGGGCATTTAGTTTGTCTTGGGAAAACACGCCAGAGAAATTCCCCGTGCTGTAGAGCAGCTTTGGAATTATTTTTCTTTTGTTCTTTTCCTAGGATAATGGTATTCGCTTCCTTTTTCCTTGAAGAGCTATGACATTACTTTTTAAAGAAGAGTGTTGGGCAGAAGCAGGACTAGTGTTTTCTTTGAAAGCGCGATTGTCACCTTTTTGTTTTTTTGTTTTTTGTAAAGAGGGAAATTTCGAGAGTGATGATGGGAATGAACTCGTGAAAGACAGAAAAACTGAACTGTTTCGCGAGTGGGAAAATACGAGGCTGAGAATAAAGATCAACAGACATCAAGAGAAATTTTCTGGATTTGAGATGGCAGCAGATTTAGTTCGAAAATCGATTTTCCCAATCCGGGCAAGGAGAATTAACGAACTGTTTTTTTTTTCGAAGAAAATATATTCAGTTCATAAGGACAATAATTTAGATTTAATTTAATATAAATTCGTTTTTATTCAAGACAAAATAGTCGTTTTAGTGCCAAATTACGCAACAATATTTTTTAAAATTTATTTACTGAAACATTAATTTAATGGATACTCATAATTAATTCAATGATCTGTTTATTATAATAAAACAGTATATTTTTTTAATTTATATGCTGGCCTGAATATTTGAGAAATCTTGTTAAGAAAATATGGATCTTTTGGCTGGTCCCGATTCTGCATCCTATAGAAAAAAATTGGATTATATCGGGATGATGGGCTGATTACAATACCTAATAGCAATGGCCCACTGGCATCTAAGATACAGAAATTAATAATCAAAGCAATGAACTCCCTAGGATTAAAGATAGATATCTCTGCGAACTTAAAAATAGTGAACTATCTAGATGTAACACTTAACCTAACGAACAACACCCATAAACCTTTCAACAAGAATAATCAAGCACCCACATACATTAACGTAAGTTCAAACCACCCAAAGTCGATAGTTAATCAAATCCCGAAGGCTGTCAACACTAGAATTAGCAAATTATCTTCCAATGAAAAAATATTCAAAGAAAATTGTAAGATTTACAATGAAGCACTAGAAAGAAGCGGCTTCAAACATAAACTTGAGTATAAGAATAGGAATATAACAAACGAGAAAAGCATAGCAGACAGAATTAGAAAAGTGGAAAAAGTAACAACCAACAATAGTAATATGAGAAATGTAAACAACAATAATAATGAGGCAGATAGAGACATAGAAGGAAATAACCCAAAAACAAATAACTCGAACGGAAACAAAGGGAAAAAGTATAATAGAAACAAACCTAGAAAAAGAAGAATAATCTGGTTCAACCCCCCTTTTGCAAGCTCCTAAAAATAAACCTAGGAAAACACTTCATAAAATTATTAGATAAACACTTTATACCCAGCAACCCACTAAGTAAGATTTTCAACAGGATGACTGTAAAACTAAGTTACTCCTGTACAAATAATGTAGGAAAAATAATTAAGTCACATAACGAAAAAACATTAAGGAAACTTAACGAAAACAAACTACCTCCGACAACCCCATGCAACTGTAGAATAAAAGAAAGATGCCCAGTAAACGGGAAATGTAACATAGGAAATGTAGTATATAAAGCAACGATATTCCCTGAAGAGAATAAAAAAGAGGAAAAAATATATATAGGTATATCAGCCGGAAAATGGAAGCAACGCCTATATTGCCACAGGCATTCCTTCAGCAACCCTTCCCTAAGAAACCAAACCGCCTTATCGAAACGATTTTGGGCACTGAAGGAGAAAGGAATGACCCCACAAATAAGATGGGAAATTATCAAGAGAGCATTCGCTACACCTGGATTCTTCATTATCTAAATTTTAATTCTATTAATGTTATTCATTAATATGGTATTATAATTGTCGATTATAAATTACTTTAAAATTTAGAAAGTTATATCTAAAGGAAAAAACTTTCCAAAAAAATTTAATTGAATTAATCTTAAATTTAATTAAGTTAATTTAATTTAATTTAATTTTATAGAAATATATTTTTTAGAGAAATATATTTTATGTAATATTTCGTAAATTAAATTTAGAGTTACCTTATAAATTATCTTCTAATAATATTTTAATATATTAACATTAGCTTATATTTTATAAATTTATATTATATAAAATTTAATTTACTTTCTAGCCTATATTCTTAATACACGTATTTCTCTTAAATTTTGATGATTCACTTGTAGGGTTATAAATTTTATTTAAATTTAAATTAGGATCTATTAGATGGCAAGGATTGACTTATTAATATCAATTTAGCAAAAATTGGATGGACTAGGATTGACGCCCAGATAGTATAAATTGCAAAACTAATAAAATTACCTTTAGATGTGAAGTAAGATAAGATAAGATAGCTGGAACTACTCAATTCAGCCATTGGAGTTACAATAAGGGAAACCGAGACAATATCTAAACTGGGAAAGAACACAAAATTTTAGCCTACTACTATCATGGAGAGGTAATGGTGATAAAAAAGAAGTAAGAAAGGAAAGATCATAGAAAGGCTCTAACATGAGTGTCACCAGAATTAGGTTATTGCCATAAGTGGAAAACGGGGACTGATGCTGTTATTAGTATTATTATTATGAAGATTGTTATTAATATTATTATGAAAATTAATATTAATATTAATAATAATATTATTATGAAGATTAATATTAATATTATTATGAAGATTATTATCATTAGTAGGAAAAATAATATTATTATTATTATGATTATTATCATTAGTGGCAAAGAGGCATCCTTGTAATATGGGGGACGAATTACTAGCGAGATTAGTAGGTGAAATATCACTAGGATGGGTACTGAATTTAAACAATATCGTCAAACAAGTTTAACTGCGAACTAACACAAATGGGACAACCTGAGAATTTAGTAGGATCTAACGTAAGGGAGGATAAAACCTAAGTTAATTGATCCGGTTTACTTGAACCAGATGGATTTAGTGCATACAAAGAAGGGGAAGCCTCAATAACATAACATAGTTGGATACTGAAACAGTAATAAGAAACGGATAGCACAGATAACTGACGGAACCAACGAAGCTGATTGAAACAACGAACTGAGGAATGACCCTCTATCTAATCAATAGGAATGGATATACGGAAACCAAATAAGAAAAATTAAATAAAGAAAGATTGAGAATATGTAGGTTTAGAAGGAGAGGTTGAAACTACCTAAATGGGCGAAGGAAAGAAAATCGAAAGTGGAAGGGAGTGGATAGAAGTAGACACCAAGTCTGAAAAATGGTCTCTAGTGAAGACAGATAAAAGGAGGTGCGAAAATTAGCATACTAGTGGGATAAGATGGGAAGAACGGGGGAGTAAATAAATATTAATAAAACAGGAAAGTTAGCAGGAGTGGTAGTAGGAAATAAGAC
Source organism: Ascarosepion bandense (assembly GCA_037127315.1). Lineage (NCBI taxonomy): Eukaryota > Metazoa > Mollusca > Cephalopoda > Sepiida > Sepiidae > Ascarosepion > Ascarosepion bandense. The sequence goes on along the minus strand of JBBBDQ010002249.1, from coordinate 901,552 downwards.
AGGACTGCTGGTAACCAACGACACCTATCGGAATGGAAGTTCAAGGAATTTAGATATAACATGGATATAATCTAGTCTTGCAACAAATAGAATGGAATTATCTTATCAACAATTGAGTAAAGAAAAGAAATAATAGCCTTAACTTAATCTAATTTAACTTATCACAGAGCTAGGAAAATAAAAATAAAAATAAAATTTTGGCTTAGAAATTTGAATTATGAATTGATGTATAAATTTGCTGGTGACATTAGTCACGTGTTGTTTTGTTTGTATTAAACTTCTCCTCCCACTATATCCCGACAAATGGAAACGGAAATACTTATTATAGTGGGCTATCCTATGTTGCCTCCCCCTCCGCCTGGCCTTGACTGAACTTTCATTCCGTAGTAATACGACATGAAACAAGTCGAATAGGGCCTTCCGTCTGATGAAGTCGGTGATTGTTGGCAACAACAATTATTGACTGAAATAAATTTATTACGGAAATATGACCGGTGTTTAAAGTTTTTCTTAAAAGAAAACAGAAGTATATATATATATATATATATATATATATATATATATATATATTGTAAATTATACTTTAAACTATAATTGTAGTTTGTACATGTTTTAAAGTAAAAGTTCCTTATTTATTTGGATATATTTATTTGGATATATATATATATATATATCCAAATGCTGTTGTTCTTTCCATTCTTCTTTACGGCTCTGAATCCTGGACTCCGTACAGACATCACATTCATCAGTTAGACGTATTCCACAAAAGCTGTCTACGCTCCATTTGTGGTCTTGGCCTCCGCGACAAGGTTTCAAATGCTGAATTGTTCACAAAATGCAAAATATCTGGAATCGAACTATTCCTTATCCAATCGCAATTGTGGTGGGATGGTCAAGTCTTGAGGATGCCTGATGACAGAATTCCGAATATTGCGATGTACAGTCAGCTGGCAGATGGGAGAAGGAATGTGGGACGGCCTTGGCTTAGATACAATGACAAGTTGAAGAGTAACCTGTCTGCAGTGAACATACCATATGGAGGTCTTGAAAATGTAGTGAGTGACCGCAAAGAATGGAGATCACGGTGTTTTGAAGGTCTCCAGTAGTTTCAATCTGAAAGCATAAACAAACTGAAAGAAAACCGAGAAAGAGCAAAACGACTAGCAGCAGCACCACTGTCTGCAGCGGTCAATCTACATTCATGTTCTATTTGCGACCTTGTTTGCAAATCTCTTGCTGTACTAAAAAGTCATCAGAGGCAAAAACATAAATGAATTTTATAAATATAAGTTGCCTGAACCTCATACGTCGAAATCGACGGGAGAGTCCATCATATATATACAATACAAGAAATTTAGAAGTGAGCCACCACATACCGCGGTTTCACACAACAGTTCTTCAGGGTAAGCATTGTATTTTTGCTCTACTTTCGTACTTTTGCATCGAGCAATTTGTTGTTAAGGTTTCGTCTTGGGTTTTTTTTCTTTCCATCGGGCACTAGACGTATTGTTCTTGTGCGCTGTTTGTTTCTTTTTTTTCTCCCCATTATTTAACACACGAGGTAGTTCTCGCCGGGTTGCAAGACGGTTTAAATTACTGTTAAGTTAGCAGTATTTTCGGAAGTTTAGTCTGTTACTATTAGTGTTGCCTTACTGTGATTAAGTACATTATATATATATATATATATATATATATATATATATATATATATAATTTTTAAACTAACTGAATATCTAAACTTATTTATAAATGGAAATTTGTCTGTATGTGTATCTGTGTGTGTGTCTGTGTGTGTGTCCGTTACCTATAGACTCCGAAACGGCTGAACCGATTTTCTTGAAAAGTTGCACAGTAGTACTATAAGCGTCTGCGAGTGTTCTTAGCTAGGTTTTGTTTCGAGGTACCCCCGATAAATATTGAAAACCGATAATCGAAAAAATCTGGTTATAGAAGGAGTGGCCCGATTTTAATAAAATTTGATACACTCTTAGACAAAGACATAAGAAACGATATTCAGAAATGTCAAGCTTGCAGTTCTTACAATAGTGCATAAAATAGACAATATATATATATATATATAAAAGGCAAGATGTTTGTTTGCGTGTCTATTTATCTGTCTGTATATCCTTTATAGAAATCCACAATTTTTATCCGATTGTCACCAAAATTTAACACAAATATACTTTAAGCTATGTCTGAGCTCTAGGACCATGGATTAGTTTTAAAGCTTTCATTACACCCGAACAACGCCGGGCTATACTGCTAGTATATATATACCAAAATTAAAATAATGACGACCAATATAATATGCCAATTTCAATGCCCAGTAGCATACTGTGTTTCTACTCTTAAATTAATTACCTATAATAAACACGCTACCATCCCATTGAAAAAAACGTCTTATGTGTCATTTATGAATCTAAAGGGCTACGAAAATATTTTAAACATATAGTTTACAAGAACTCGAAGGGAAAATTCTGATCGAAAACATATTTTACATATTTAACAATGGAAATGGAGTAATGAGAATATTCGTAAAAAAAATAGATAGACGCCTGCCGCACGCAAGAGCTTGGAATGACCACTTATGAAAAACGCAAAAAATTACTACGTATCAGTTAAGACATAAAGGAACATAACAACTCCAGAGACAAAAACAACCTTGAAAATGTCTATAGAATTTGTTGAAAGCCCTTGGTACAATATAAATTATGGACAATCTTCCTATTTCAAATTTTCTGATGCTGGAAAAAGTTAATAAGAAAAATTAATTAAAACCTCCTTGTCGACGTGGGTCATATATAACAAAAAGTGTTTGAAAGAAAGGTTTCTATCAAGATATATATATATATATATATATATATATATATATATATATATGTGTGTGTGTGTGTGTGAATTCAACATATATATATATGTGTGTGTGTGTGTATTATCATCAATGAAACGTTAATGAAATAATTAGCAAAGTGAGAATTTTAATAAACATAATCTAATATAAAGCCACAAATTGAAAAAAAGTTAAAGCTGAATATATGAAAATAATTAAATTCTTAAAAATAATGAATTACGCAAAATTCTGCTAAGACTCGGAAGAAAATATTGTTGAGTCAGGTAAATGATTAGGCATTATACGGCAATCATATATAAGACGGTTGTTGATGATTTGGTTAATTAATTTTAGTCACAGCTACTAGTACAATTTAACCCACTTTCTATCCTCCTCTAAATTCGACAACATATTTGACAACATAAAAAACAATAAAACATCTTTATTGGCTCTAAAACACCGCCTTCTCAAATTTATAGACAAATCGTACAGATACATATTGGGATTTCTCCTAGCCATTGACACCGGCCATATTTCGGTCTCATCCGCCAAATTCTTTTTTTTTTCTTGTTTTGTTGTCAATATACTGCAAACACTTATCTGGATCTCTTTTGTATGTTGAAACCACTCTTACTTTGTGAACCTTTTGTCATGTTACTGTTGTTTTATATACATTTGTCTAGCACTCGCACACACACCTTTATAACATATATAAGGGTCAAGCCACATAGTTCCAACTACCAAAGAAGAAATTACTACTAAAATTCCGCTAGCTTAACCTTATAAATACCAATATCTCTGAACCCCTTCTTTTACTAGATCAAACCTCTTTGTTTATATAGGGCTGAGAATGCATGTCTTAAAATGACATGTTAAAAATAGCTATTTCTCCGCTAATTTTTATCTAAATCTACAGATATATATATATATATATATATATATATATATACATACACACACACACACACACACACACACATATATATATATATATATATATATATATATATTATTTAATTGTGATAATGTTTAGTGCCAATGTTTTTTTTTTTTTTACTGGTTTAACTGATAAAATATATTTTGGCAAGCAGGTTTTTTACCTTAATGTGCTCGATATCGGGGTCTAGATAGATCGTTGATAGACACTAAGAATTTGTCTTTTTAACCGAGCAGATTCATGCCGACTTCGACGTTTTGTGATGATATTGTTATGATGTTCTCACTCGTCAGGGCTGTTTGTTGTTAGGTTCCAGTTTTTTCTTGTTTATAATGATGCGATTTTGTTGGAGTGGTCTTGTCTGTGATTAGTTGATTATTCTTTTTTCTGTTTGGTTGATTTTTCTTTTTGTTTAATTTTCTTTATTATTATGTACCTGTTTGATTTAGTTTTATTTTTATTCTTTTTTATTGAATACATGAATGAGAATTTAATTGCGTTGGGTGCTTTTGTGGTTCTGCAGTAGAAACGATCCGGATCTGGTAGATCGACTCCAGTCACGACGGGATGTGGCTTCCCTGGTCTAGTTTACTGTTGTAATGGAAGAACCTGTCTCCCCTAGCAATGGACTGTCACGCATTATAAATACACCACGCAGTAGATTGCGAGCGAGCTGATGACCGGAAGACGACCAGAAACGGACGGATGTACTCTACGCTCCATCTTTGTACATAGTGACTATTGTGTGGACTCTTAGTATTTGTACCTCTAGTACAATAAATCTTATTGTTGATTTAATCGTGTGTTCCTTGGTCTTTACCACTCGGACTAACCACTCATTTGTTTATATCGTATTTTTACGACACAACATTTACAAATATTTTTACTGCTTCTTCTCCGACGTACATATCTTTCTGATGCCTCCTCTAAAGAAATTTACTCGAGCTACTAGACTTGCAACTAGGTCCCACTCTTTTACAGTCAAAACAGTTAAGTGTAGCCGTCATTTCTACTCTGTCAGTTTCTTTTCTTGCACTTCCTACCTGTGGAACCCCATTCCGTATTCTTTCTTCCCTGATAGCTACAATCTCCAAGAGTCTAATACAATGTTAATTGCCATCTCTGACTTTCATCTTTCTCTTATCCCGACAATCCCTAGATCCTGTTATTCTTTTTCTCACAAGTAACCCTCTTCACACGAAAGTCCCCATCTTTTTTATTCTTTCTCCGAGACCCCTTGTAACTGGTTACTCTTTCTTTTCGCCCTCCTCTCATGTAACCCCTTGCGCACCAGTGACAGTACTGCCTATTTTGGGGTGAAAAGATTAAAAAATAAAGAGATCACTTTTTACATGTATTCGATTTTTCTTCGCGTTTATCAGTATACTAGCAGTATGGTCCGGCGTTGCTCGGGCGGAATGAAAGCTTTAAAAGTAATCCATGGTCCTAGAGCTCAGACTCAGCCTGAAGAATATTTGTGTGAAGTTTGGTGAGAATCAGATATTGTGGATTTGTATAAAGGACATACAGACAGATAAACACACACACACACAAACATCTTGTCTTTATATATATATATATATATATATATATATATATATATATATATATATATATTATCAATTTTCTGAACTATTGTAGGAATTGCAACCATGAAACTTCTGAATATTGTTTCTTATGTCTTTGTCTATGAGTGTATCAAATTTGATTAAAATCGGACCATTCTTTCTATAACACGATTTTTTCGATTTTAGATATTTATCGGTTGTATATCGACAGATAACCTAGCTAAGAACACTCGCAGACGCTTATAGTACAACTGTGTAAATTTTCAAAAAAATTGGTTCAGCCGTTTTGGAGTCTATAGGTAACGGACACACACACACACAAAGACAAAGTTCCATTTATAAATAAGTTTAGATATTTATGTCAATGGCAAATAAATGAAAGATTTTTTAAAGATTTTATTATGGAGATAATAGTAAATGCACATTAAGTTTGATAAATAGAACTAAACATCATTAGTTGATTGATAAAACAAGCAGTCAGTCACTTAAGTGCCATACGTGATACACGCTCGAAAGAGACATGATTGACTGGACAGAAGATTATCCCGCAGTAGGTTGCCATTGCTTTCTGTGGTAGACTGGTTGCCGACCAAGTCTATAGAACCCAATCTGTCCTGTTATTTAACCCATAACTGGAAGGAATAGACGGATTAATACCTTTCCCAAGGGTATTCGTGCGTAAGTGAATGCAATGAATTCGGATGGATTTCGAACTCGGCTCCCCGATTTCTCATTCCGAGCCGATATCCACTGGACCACAACGCACATCCTCTAACAAACATTATTAGTAAAAATACGATGGATTGTGTGATGGCAGATGAATGAATTGAACTACGCATAAAACTGAAGGAGAAATGCAGTTTATTTCCTCTTTTGCACATAAAATCAAGACAGTTTGATAGAGAAATGTTGAGAATATAACATAATAAAAGCCAAAATATTTTCCGCATTTACACAGATTTAGTAATTTTTTGTCATCGTGTACAACGTAGAATTAATGAAATCCGATACAAAAATCAACAGTATATTTTATATAAAAAATGACCAAAAATAATTTGTACAGCAAAATGATAATTAATGCAACACTAAAAAAAATTAAAAATTAAAAATGCATTTTTACTGTAAGATTAATAATACATTTTACAATCAACAACCTTTATTTAATTAAATATAAAATGTCTGTATTTGCCTATAATTGCGATATGAGCTAGTATTTATACTATTTACTTTATTTGGACTATTGCTCTCATCTTTGTTGCCATTTGTACAACGTTTCGACCGCTGTACGCTCCGGCCTTCTTCAGATGTTAGGAATTTCGAACCGAACCCTTCATTATAAAATAAAGTAAAGCCTCATCTGGTAGTCATAAGTTATCTCCCTCTAACCTTCTAAAGTAATTGTTCACCACTGCTGGAGCCTGGTATTGAACTCAGGTCAAGTCACTGTAACTAACTAACGTCTATATCTACTGAACCATGTGTCCCTAAGGACAAGAATAACTGAATTTCTGGGACTTACAAACCTAATTTTCAAAAACCATTTTTACCAGAGATCATATTGCCGTTTGTGATGTTAATGGGTTTTCTCTTGTGTAATAAAGGGTTCGTTTCGAAATTCCTATCACCTGAAGAAGACCGGAGAGTACGGCGGCCGAAATGTCGTACAAATGTCAACAAAGATGAGGACAATAGTCCGAATAATGCAAATAGTATAAGGTAAGTGTCTGAAGTTGAAAGCATGAAATTATGTGCACAATATTTAGATTTTAGCTTTAAATAACTCATAGATCTTGAGATTCAGATAAAAAAAGCAACTAACCAACACTATATATTTAAAGTAAAGTTACAAACAATACATATCTAAAGCAAAGTAATCACCATTGTATTTTATCTGTATTTAAAGGCTACAGTTACGTTCAAAATATATACAATCGAAGCCGTAGATTTCGTCATTAAATAACCCGTAGAATTTGATATATCGCTAAACAAAATCAACCAATCAACAATGCGGAAGGAATCACCAGCCATCGTTTCCCGACATTAGGAGGCTTCATAGATAAGGAAATTCGTTCGTTATAAAAGAGTTTCATTAAAACTTGAAAAGTGCATTTTTTAAAAAATATTTTAAATAATAATAAAAGGTCAGATGAAGCTAAACTCAGTCAAATTGATGAGTAATTTACATCATTAAAAAACTTTCTGTTCATCGTTCTACAAAAAGATGCTGAGAATACCATGGATCGAACATGGGAGCTTCGACGAAATTTTAGAGAAAATGGAAACAAAAAGAACACGCATAGTTAACATAAGAAAGGGACCCTTTGACATTCGAAAAGCTCATAGTGAAGAAAAGACGGTTAGAAAATTTGAATCTCAGATAGATTGAAGATAAATGGGGCAGCTGAAAATAACGCCTAACCCACCCTAGTGGGCATAAGTAAGTGGATGGTGGGGAAAGCTTTAGGAGAAAAAGTAAGATGTCAAAATTTATTAAGAGATAAAAAAGAACAAAAAGTATGGAGAGCCATAATTGCCCAATTCCTGAAGAGCCCTGTCACAGAAGACGTTTCCACAAAATACTCTCAACTAGCTGAGAAACTATTTCTCTGTATGCAGGGTAAAAAGATAGAATTGAATTTGAGTTTGAGTTTTGTTTAACGGCATATCAACACCTCTGTGGGTTATTTAATGCCAAACATGTAGGGTTTTAATGTTCAGTTATAGTGAGAATGTTGGTTTAGTCAGATTTTAATGAAAAATTATTTTATTTTAGAAAACTGAAGATGTCTTCTAATTTTGAATTAAAAATGTTTTGTTGAGAATATTTTTTCCTTAAAAAATGTTATGGTAATAATTTTTCTTCAAACATGTATTGTTGGTAATATTTTCCCTTCAAAAATATATTTTTTTCTATAAATTATTTTTATACTTTCATAATGTTTTGACCTCAGTTTGGGGGTTAACTGTTTGCCCATAGCTGAGACCATAACAGGTGCTGCCACCCCTGGTTAAGGTGGACTTGTGAACAACAGCAAATAAGAGGTGGTTCCATGCTCCTCACAACCTACCAATTAGAGGCCTTGCTGCCGGATGCAGTTTACCATCATGCCCAGGATCAAGATAGAATTAAAGTATGCTTATGCAAAATAAAGGGTTTCATTCGGGATGCTGAAAATTCTTATAATGATGAATGGGCAATTAAACAACTCCCAAAAAAAGGAAGCCAGAAAAAGCAAGTGAAACGATGAAGCGAAATATGTTAAGAGCCAAGAACATTTTACTCTCATTAAAACTTCAATTTGCTTACATTGAGAAATTTCGTTGTTTTGAATTAACTCAGATAAAAAAAAGGATTTTTCTGTCATTATATGTATCATAATAGTTCTGAACAAAATGTATAGGGACTGTAGCTATGATTACGAATCTAAAGTACGCAGAAGGAAACTGTCTAGCAAATATAATATCTCTATAACGGATACACACTGAATTAAAACCTACTCAATAACTTCTTTTACTTATAGCACTGCTTTGAAGGAAAGTGTGTAGAGTGCGGTCATCTCATAATAACACAGAGTTTCAATTCGTAACAATTAGTTGTGCAGCAGTGTTGGTCAAAAAACAATTCTCCAGGTTTATATTTACCATATTTCACAGATTTCGACCATTTTGATTTTTTTCTTCAAAAATCAAATTCCACTTAAAAAAAAAATTTTTATAAAAATTCATTGAATTTTTTTTCTTCAGTATATGATATCCTTATTATAAAATCAATTAAAAAATTATCTAAATTAAAAATGGTGTAATTTTAATGCATTTTTCTTTTACTCTTCGGAGCAGATTTTCGGAAATGTGGTTCCGTAGAAAAAAAAAATTACATGGATTCCTGCATTTAACTAATAAAACAAAATTTGTGATCAGTAAGGAATTTCTAGAAATTTCATGAAATTGACTGGAGCGGAGGCAACAGAGTTAAAAATATATATTTTTACCAAGATTTTCCAACAATGACGATTGCGTAAATAATTTCATTCATTTGTCAATAAGTCCTGAATGTTTTATTAAAATCAGACAATTATTTGATTTTGGCATAAATTTCTAACTAATGTGTTATTCAACGTCAAAAAGATGTCTTGAGTAATATTACGCTTGCCATAGTAGTAACATCTAGTAAACATCAGGTGAATCGCTGACAAAAACAAAATTAACCACAATTTCAAACGTGTTAGAAAGAAGTAAAAGATTGAAAAAAATAATGACTATAAAATTCGATTTTCCTCTTAATAATTACATAAATATCTTGATGATAAACTTTGATTTTTATATAAAGTTTTAGCCCTTTAAACATCATGCTATGCTCTTTTTTCCGTGAATGAGAGAAAATGGCTACATAAATACCTCTACTAAATATTGCATCTTAAATTATATGTATACTAATTTTTATTAAAAATTAGTGAACTCAGCTCGATTAATAATGATATCATAGAGTCATTTCCGATATAACTACATTTATATATCAACATCACTATCTCTTTATCCATCTCTCTTGATATATATATATATATATATATATAGAGAGAGAGAGAGAGATCAATATCACTATAGCTCTCTTTCTCACTCACTCTCTCTCTATATATACAGAGAGAAATAGAAAGACTGATATTGTTATATACATGTAGATACATATCAATATCAGTATATATCTCTTTCTCTCTCTCTCTCTCACTCTCTATATATAGGTATATATATGCGTGTGAGTGTGTGTGTGTGTGTGTGTGTGCTTGTGTATATATATATATATATATATATATATATATATAGATATTATCTTACGTATATGGCATGACTCGGAGTTTTATGCGTTATGCAATAATCAGGTGCACATTTTAAACATGTGCCTCTTCGGCTGCCAATTTAAATAAACTTATTAGTAAAATTATTTGACGTTTTCCACTATTCTGTTCAGATTTTATATGCCTTGTGAGTCTCATATTCTCCAAATCCACTTTCTTATATTATGTGTTCCAGAAATGTCAACTAACCGATTCAAGGTACAATTTTCTCTTTCGTTTCATTTTTCCTTAAAACCAATCTTTGCTCACATGCGCCGGTCATTTTATTCTCAGTATCCTTCTGCAGAACCAGATATTTAATGTTTCAAATTTTTCATTCATTTGTAAGCAAATTATTCAACATTTACAACGATATAGGATGACTGATAGTACATATCATTTGGACAATCGTTTTTGTTCTTAACATAACAATGACGATTAGTTTTTCCCATCCCCACACGAAATATGCGAAAATAACTTATGCTACACTTGAAATATTGATACAGTTCTTGAGTGAATTGTTAGTTTTTTAAAGCTATGCACCTTCGGGGCGTAACTGGTCATAGCTACGCAAAAACATTCAAATATGATCCAGGAATTGTTATTGCGCCGGAGGAAAAAAATTAGAGTGGTTTTCCAATCACATCTCTGCAGAGTTTATCTGTTGTTAAGCAGGCTGCATCTGAATGTTATAAAACCTGGTTTATCTTTCTATTTAACTCATGCATGGGAGCTTACAGAAAGAGGAATCTATAGATCTCCCAAGGAAATTTTTGCCAAATAAAACCTGGTTTATCTTTCTATTTAACTCATGCATGGGAGCTTAAAGAAAGAGGAATCTATAGATCTCCCAAGGAAATTTTTGCCAAATAAAACCTGGTTTATCTTTCTATTTAACTCATTCATGGGAGCTTAAAGAAAGAGGAATCTATAGATCTCCCAAGGAAATTTTTGCCAAATAAAACCTGGTGTATCTTTCTATTTAACTCATGCATGGGAGCTTAAAGGAAGAGGAATCTATAGATCTCCCAAGGAAATTTTTGCCAAATAAAACCTGGTTTATCTTTCTATTTAACTCATGCATGGGAGCTTAAAGAAACAGGAATCTATAGATCTCGCAAGGAAATTTTTGCCAAATAAAACCTGGTTTATCTTTCTATTTAACTCATGCATGGGAGCTTAAAGAAACAGGAATCTATAGATCTCCCAAGGAAATTTTTGCCAAATAAAACCTGGTTTATCTTTCTATTTAACTCATGCATGGGAGCTTAAAGGAAGAGGAATCTATAGATCTCCCAAGGAAATTTTTGCCAAATAAAACCTGGTTTATCTTTCTATTTAACTCATGCATGGGAGCTTAAAGGAAGAGGAATCTATAGATCACCCAAGGAAATTTTTGCCAAATAAAACCTGGTGTATCTTTCTATTTAACTCATGCATGGGAGCTTAAAGAAAGAGGAATCTATAGATCTCCCAAGGAAATTTTTGCCAAATAAAACCTGGTGTATCTTTCTATTTAACTCATGCATGGGAGCTTAAAGAAAGAGGAATCTATAGATCTCCCAAGGAAATTTTTGCCAAATAAAACCTGGTTTATCTTTCTATTTAACTCATACTTGCGAGCTTAAAGAAAGAGGAATCTATAGATTTCCCAAGGAAATTTTTGCCAATGTAAAGTGGAATTTGAACTCGGCCGACTGATTTAACTTTATACGCTGATTACACTATCATGATCATCACACCCAATGGTGCATAGGGCAGCAACTTTTTGTTGCTGTTTCTGTAACAAACTGTTTTTTACGGGGCAGGGCTGTTATCCCTGCACCCAACACCCAAACCCTACGTTTACAGCACCTGGTATTCCCAAATGGTTAACTATTTAAGTACTGACCAGGCTCGATGTTGCTTAACTTTGGTGATCGGACGGGAACCGGTGCATTCAACACGATATAGTCGTAGACTGTATTACGCTATACACGTTTCTAAATATAAACATAGGTGTTTATTAAGCTGACTTGAGCGTCCAACGTTTAACTTACTAAGTATCAATATTTCTACACACAGGTGCAAATTCTTGATAATTCTTGTGATAAATATTCTATTATTAGTATGAAGTTTACGTTCTATTAATAACTTATACATAATAGAAAATACCGCTTTAATTGCAAGGAAAGCCGGAAAAGTATATCAGAAATGCTTTTCTTTCAGTGATGAAAAGAAAGAAAGAAAACAAAAGAAGATGAAGCGGGTGACAATATACTCGTGTGTTTAACGTCTGCTTCAGTGAAGTAGAAAATCTTCCCAATTTTAAGTATTTTTATTTGCATCCTCTTACTTCAACAAATAAATGACCGATAATCGTACTTATGATTGTTATTTCAATAACTTGTTCAATTTAAGCTAACACATTATCGATGCTATCAGGGAATTTTCATTGCTATTTTATAGTTATAGATCTCGCAAAGAGCGTATTCAATCATTAACTAAAGAATTATGATTCGTGAGAAAATTCAAATAGGTTAATCGTGATTTGGTGACTGCTCTTTCAAGTTTATATGAATATATTTGGTATTTTTATATAAATTAATGATTCAATATAATACTAATCAGTCAGTTAAGTGCCATACGTGATACATGATTGGGCGATCATGTCTCTTTTGAGACTGACTGGGCGGAAAATTATCCCGCAGTAGGTTGCCATTACTTTCTGCGGTAGATTGGTTGCCAGCCAATGCTATAGAACCCAATCTGTCCTGTTATTAAACAAATAACCGGAGAGAATAGGCAGATTATATCTTTCCCAAGGGTATTTGAGCGTAAGTATATGCAAGAATTCAACTGGAATTCGATTGGCTCAATAAAAGCTTTGTGTCATTGATTTCATAGAGTTTTTTTAATTTAACGAATTCTATGCTTTTTAAAACTGTTTGCTTAAAACATGTAATTTGTAATTTATAAAACAAAACCAATTTCAATTTGTACTATATATTTAATTCCTTTCCATTAATATTCACAGATGATGAAGATTTAAACCGAAAGATTAATGAAAGAGAATTATTTTAAATATATAATGAATATCGTTATCATAGAGGTTGATTAAAAGAAAAAAAAAGTTTAACTGACCAATATCAGGACACCTTTATTCTTACCTTATATTTGTTGTTTACTCAGTATAAATCCAAAGAGCCTCTCAAGGTAGAGAGTTATACACTTGAGGCTTGAAGAGGTTAAGATTTTAGTGTTCAACGTAACATTCTCTTCAATCATCGGAAAATATCATCGGTATATCATTGGAAAAACCAAATCTTATAATGTAATTGGAAAGAGATGTGTGTTATGCTTTTCAGAAAAAACGTGTTATCTTAAAACACTTAAATAACCCTAATTTACTTAACAACAGATTTGAATTGATGACCACTTGCAAACATAGAAATAAATATCTGGTCAAATACGTCGACTAAACAATCATGAACGATGCGAGAATTAAGAATTTTAATCCCTGAACTGTCAGATCATTATATGCACCTGATGATTGCATAGTGCATGAAACTCCAAGTCGTACAATAGACGTAGGTTAATATATACACTACCGACTATAATTATTAGGCAACCCCAGTTTTTTTTTTAAAGAAATGATTTATTTTATACTATTTTTTGTATTTATTGCCTAGTGGATAATTCTAAATGACAACATAATTGATCTTTTGATATTATTACTTTGCAAAATTTTACAAGGCAAGGAAGCAAAGATGAACTCGTCCGAATCACCCTAAATTTTCTTCATTCTTGCAATATAGGTAATTATTAAACATTTATAAATTCATTTGATGCACATTTTTAATGCAGTAATAACAAAAGAACCATTCTATTTTCATTTACAATTATTCATTGGCAATAAATACTAAAACATATTATGAAATACATCATTTTTTAAAATACTGGGGTCACCAAATAATTATGGCCGTTAGTGTATATTTATTAATATATACTTTATAGCTCTGTTAAATTAGAGAGACCACTGCTTTATTAACACCAGAAGAATATATATATATATACACACACACACATATATATATATATATATATATATGCGTGCAGATCCATATATATATATATATATATATATATATATATATATATATATATATACTTTATAGCTCTGTTAAATTAGAGAGACCACTGCTTTATTAACACCAGAAGAATATATATATACATATATATATATATATATATATATATATATATATGCGTGCAGATCCATATGCATATATATATATATATATATATATATATATATATATGAATAGAATAAGTAAAGAACAAGTAGGGACAAGTGTTTTTAATCTAAAATGTTTCACCTTAACAAGCTTCCTCAGAGATTCATTAAAGACGAATGATTTCAGAATCGAAGAGACAGTATGTTGATTGAGGTATGGTTTCATTTGTCAGATACGTGTCACGTGTGATAAAGCAATGAATGAATATAAATGCAGAATAAAAACTTGTGTCTGTTTAAGTGTGTGTGCCAACGCGTAATAAAAGCTGTACATGTTTATTATAACTGTAAGTATATGTAAACGAAAATAATGTGTTGAGCGCATTTAAACTATAGACGAATTAATGTATGTATATTTCGGTAATGTTAATATGTGTACATGAGAGTGACGAAATATACTTCCGTTCACAATAAATAAAAATATACTTTTCCTTACACCTAATGGTGTGTAGGGCAGCGCTTTTGCTGTTTCCTTAACAAACTGTTTTTTATAGGGAAGAGTTTTTAGCTCTGCGCTTAACCCCCAAACCTGGGGGAAGGTGATTTTCTAAGCGTAGCTTAGATGTAACACACGGCCGAAATTAGGGGGTACCCAGTGAGGATCGAAATACACGACTTAGTTTTAATCATTCTAGCGAGAAGAGCTTGCTAAGCATTACACCACACCAATATACCCTACGTTCAAAATACGTAACAAATATTGTATACACGTGTGAAGTGATGGGACGATTTTCTTTTTTAAATAAAATGAGAGGATACGTTATGAATGTATGTGTTGAGAGAAATCATGAGTGAATGTGTCCGTTTATGAGTCAGAAGATTTAATATACGAAATAAGGTATACACGTGTCAAGTGATGGAACGGTTTATAGTCTAAATAACGAGAGAGAATCATGTATGAATGTATGTTTATGAAAGAACCCTATATAGGTGTGTCCGTATATTAGTCTTGAATCGTAAAAGCGGAATCTGACAAATCAAACAATACCTCAATCAACATAGTCTCTTAGATCTTTAAATCATTAATCTTTAATGAATCTATGAAGAAGCTTTTTCAAGTGGAACACGTTAGACACATTTTTACTACTTGTTCTTTACTTATTTTATTCCTCTTGTCTAATTCTGATTCATATATTCAACATATATATATATATATATATATATATATATATATATAACGAATAGCAAATATCTATCACATCATGTTTTTAAAACTTTACAATACTTTTTTTTCAATTTGAATAATACTTACTTCAAATATTTTAAGGAACATTGTCTAACTAAACGTAGATAAAAATTGAGAAACAGTTTCGAATTTGAATGTGCACAAATGTATTTAACGCCTATACAAATAATACCGTAAAAAGACTATTTTAAATTTGCTTGTGTGTACAATGGGTACTGTCGTTCGAAAGTGAGAAATTTATGAGACTATTGAAAATATTCAGCGAAGTGGTTATCTGCATAAAGTAAACAAGTCTACTGAACGATATACATCACGGAATATTGAGAAACAAGAATTTTTGATTCGAAGAGTAATTCAGAACGATCTGAAAAATGCTAGAATAACATATTTGACTGGAGACACAAGTTTCCTACTTGTTCTTTACTTATTTTATTCTTCTTGTCTAATGTCGATCCATATATTCAACTCATATATATATATATATATATATATATATATATATATATATATATATATATATATATAAAATGGACATCGAAAGTATATAGCACATCATGTTTTTTAAAAATTTACAATAATTTTTTTTTCAAGTTGAATAATACTTCAAATATTTTCAGGAACATAATTTAACTAAGCGTAGAGAAAAATTGAGAAACATTGTTTTTATGTATTTTACTGCAAATTTTCGAATTTGAATGTGCACAAATATATTTAACACCTATACAAATAATACCGTAAAACGAGTATTTTAGAATTATTTTCAGTTATTGTGATATGGTTAGTACTTTAAATAATCATAGGTTGTCTTCAATACATGGATTATCAAAACCCATAACTCAGTCATTATATGTTGATGACAGGTCTGATACACTACATTACGTTCGCCAATCGAAACTTTAAATAAACATAGATTGTCTTCAATACATGGATTATCAAAACCCGTAACTCAGTCATTATATGTTGATGACAGGTCTGATACACTACATTCCGTTCGCCAATCGAAACTTTAAATAATCATAGGTTGTCTTCAATACATGGATTATCAAAACCCGTAACTCAGTCATTATATGTTGATGACAGGTCTGATACACTACATTCCGTTCGCCAATCGAAACTTTAAATAATCATAGATTGTCTTCAATACATGGATTATCAAAACTCGTAACTCAGTCATTATATGTTGATGACAGGTCTGATACACTACATTCCGTTCGCCAATCTAAAATTTAAATAATCATAGGTTGTCTTCAATACATGGATTATCAAACCTCGTAACTCAGTCATTATATGTTGATGACAGGTCTGATACACTACATTCCGTTCGCCAATCGAAACTTTAAATAATCATAGATTGTCTTCAATACATGGATTATCAAAACTCGTACCTCAGTCATTATATGTTGATGACAGGTCTGATACACTACATTCCGTTCGCCAATCGAAACTTTAAATAATCATAGATTGTCTTCAATACATGGATTATCAAAACTCGTAACTCAGTCATTATATGTTGATGACAGGTCTGATACACTACATTCCGTTCGCCAATCTAAACTTTAAATAATCATAGATTGTCTTCAATACATGGATTATCAAAACTCGTAACTCAGTCATTATATGTTGATGACAGGTCTGATACACTACATTCCGTTCGCCAATCTAAACTTTAAATAATCATAGGTTGTCTTCAATACGTGGATTATCAAAACTCGTAACTCAGTCATTATATGTTGATGACAGGTCTGATACACTACATTCCGTTCGCCAATCGAAACTTTAAATAATCATAGATTGTCTTCAATACATGGATTATCAAAACTCGTAACTCAGTCATTATATGTTGATGACAGGTCTGATACACTACATTCCGTTCGCCAATCGAAACTTTAAATAATCATAGGTTGTCTTCAATACATGGATTATCAAAACCCATAACTCAGTCATTATATGTTGATGACAGGTCTGATACACTACATTCCGTTCGCCAATCTAAACTTTAAATAATCATAGGTTGTCTTCAATACGTGGATTATCAAAACTCGTAACTCAGTCATTATATGTTGATGACAGGTCTGATACACTATATTCCGTTCGCCAATCTAAACTTTAAATAATCATAGATTGTCTTCAATACATGGATTATCAAAACTCGTAACTCAGTCATTATATGTTGATGACAGGTCTGATACACTACATTCCGTTCGCCAATCTAAACTTTAAATAATCATAGGTTGTCTTCAAAACGTGGATTATCAAAACTCGTAACTCAGTCATTATATGTTGATGACAGGTCTGATACACTACATTCCGTTCGCCAATCTAAAATTTAAATAATCATAGGTTGTCTTCAATACGTGGATTATCAAAACTCGTAACTCAGTCATTATATGTTGATGACAGGTCTGATACACTACATTCTGTTCGCCAATCGAAACTTTAAATAATCATAGGTTGTCTTCAATACATGGATTATCAAACCTCGTAACTCAGTCATTATATGTTGATGACAGGTCTGATACACTACATTCCGTTCGCCAATCGAAACTTTAAATAATCATAGATTGTCTTCAATACATGGATTATCAAAACTCGTACCTCAGTCATTATATGTTGATGACTGGTCTGATACACTACATTCCGTTCGCCAATCTAAACTTTAAATAATCATAGATTGTCTTCAATACATGGATTATCAAAACTCGTAACTCAGTCATTATATGTTGATGACAGGTCTGATACGCTACATTCCGTTCAATCTAAACTTTTAAATAATCATAGTATTTGTTCTTCATATATGGATTATCAAACTTCCTCTCGTAAATCAGTCATTATTATGTTATTTATATAATTGATACACTACATTCCGTTCGCCAATCTAAACTTTAAATAATCATAGATTGTCTTCAATACATGGATTATCAAAACTCGTAACTCAGTCATTATATGTTGATGACAGGTTCGATACACTACATTCCGTTCGCCAATCGAAACTTTAAATAATCATAGATTGTCTTTCAATACATGGATTATCAAACTCGTAACTCAGTCATTATATGTTGATGACAGGTCTGATACACTACATTCCGTTCGCCAATCGAAACTTTAAATAATCATAGGTTGTCTTCAATACATGGATTATCAAAACTCAAAATTTCATTGTCATATGTTGATGACACGTCTGATACACTACATTCCGTTCGCCAATCGAAACTTTAAATAATCATAGATTGTCTTCAATACATGGATTATCAAAAACTCGTAACTCAGTCATTATATGTTGATGACAGGTCTGATACACTACATTCCGTTCGCCAATCGAAACTTTAAATAATTACAGATTTGTCTTCAATACATGGATTATCAAAACTCGTACCTCAGTCATTATATGTTGATGACAGGTCTGATACACTACATTCCGTTCGCTAATCGAAACTTAAATAATCATAGATTGTCTTCAATACGTGGATGATTAACAAACTCCTTGTAACTCAGTCATTATATGTTGATGACAGGTCTGATACACTACATTCCGTCGGCGAATTACAACTTTAAATAATCATAGATTGTCTTCAATACATGGATTATCATCAAAAACTCGTACCAGTCATTATATGTTGATGACAGGTCTGATACACTACATTCCGTTCGCCAATCTAAACTTTTAAATAATCATAGATTGTCTTCAATACATGGATTATCAAAACTCGTAACTCAGCCATTATATGTTGATGACAGGTTCGATACACTACATTCCGTTCGCCAATCGAAACTTTAAATAATCATAGATTGGTCTTCAATACATGGATTATCAAAACTTCAATCTAATGGTTATATGTTGATGACAGGTCTGATACACTACATTCCGTTCGCTGGATCAAATTGAATGGAATTAGGTTTATTTTCAATACATGGATTACTTCAAACTGTAACTCAGCTACGATAGTGCGATGATAGGTTCGATACACTACATTCCGTCATGCCAATCGAAACTTTAAATAATCATAGATTGTCTTTAATATGTTGTGATTATCAAAACCGTAAATTGGGGTCATTATATGTTGATGACAGGTTCAGACATATTCACATTCCGTTCGCCAATCTAAACTTTAAATAATCATAGATTGTCTTCAACACATGGATTATCAAACCGTAACTCAGTCATTATATGTTGATGACAGGTCTGGATACACTACATTCCGTTCGCCAACTTAAACTTTAAATAATCATAGATTGTCTTCAATACATGGATTATCAAAACTCGTAACTCAGCTTCAATATATGTTGATGACAGGTCTGATACACTACATTCCGTTCGCCAATTCAAACTTTAAATAACTTGAAGCTGTCTTCAATACGTGGATTATCAAAACTCGTAACTCAGCTATTATATGTTGATGACAGGTCTGATACACTATATTCCGTTCGCCAATCGAAACTTTAAATAATCATAGGTTGTCTTCAATACATGGATTATCAAAACTGTAACTCAGTCAATATATGTTGATGACAGGTCTGATACATTACATTCCGTTCGCCAATCTAACTTTAAATAATCATAGATTGTTCTTCAATACATGGATTATCAAAACTCGGGGAATTTGTGCCATTATATGTTGATGACAGGTCTGATACACTACATTCCGTTCGCCAATCGAAACTTTAAATAATCATAGATTGTCTTTAATACATGGATTGATTAAAACCAGAATCTACTGTTGATATGTTGATGTAGGTCTGATACATCACATTCCGTTCGCCAATCGAAACTTAAATAATCATAGGTTGTCTTCTAACAGAGTGGACGATTAAAACTGTGAATTTACTAATATATGTTGATGAGTTACAGGTTCGATACACTACATTCCGTTCGCCAATCGAAAATTTAAATAATCATAGATTGTCTTCAATACATGGATTATCAAACCTCGTACCTCAGTCATTATATGTTGATGACAGACTGATAATATTACATTCTGTTACGACTCCAACTGCAATAATCATAGATTGTCTTCAATACATGGATTATCAAAACTCGTAACTCAGTCATTATATGTTGATGACAGGTTCGATACAATTACATTCGTTCGCCAATCGAGACTTTAAATAATCATAGATTGTCTTCAATACATGGATTATCAAAACTTGTAATCAGTTTGTTTATATGTTGATGACAGGTCTGATACACTACATTCCGTTCGCTAATCGAAACTTTAAATAATCATAGGTTGTCTTCAATACATGGATTATCAAAACTCGTAACCCAGTCATTATATGTTGATGACAGGTCTGATACACTACATTCCGTTCGCCAATCTAAACTTTTAAATAATCATAGGTTGTCTTCAATACGTGGATTATCAATACTCGTAACTCAGTCATTATATGTTGATGACAGGTCTGATACACTACATTCCGTTCGCCAATCTAAACTTAAATAATCATAGATTGTCTTCAATGTGGATTATCAAAACTCGTAACTCAGTCATTATATGTTGATGACAGGTTCGATACACTACATTCCGTTCGCCAATCTAAACTTTAAATAATCATAGATTATTCTCTCTGCATTTACATGGATGACAAACTCGTAACTCAGTCATTATATGTTGATGACAGGTCTGATACACTACATTCCGTTCGCCAATCTAAACTTAAATAATCATAGATTGTCTTCAATACATGGATTATCAAAACTCGTAACTCAGTCATTATATGTTGATGACAGGTCTGATACACTTATCTGCTCCGCCAATCTAAACTTTAAATAATCATAGGTTGTCTTCAATACGGATTATCAAAACCTGTAACCTCAGTTGCTATGTTTATCATAGGTTCAGATACTATCTGTGTTCCAAGTTAATCGAAACTTTTAAATAATCATAGGTTGTCTTCAATACATGGATTATCAAAAACTTTCGTAACTCAGTCATTATATGTTGATGACAGGTCTGATACACTACATTCCGTTCGCCAATCGAAACTTTAAATAATCATGATTGTCTTCAATACATGGATTATCAAAACTCGCAGAATCAGTCATTATATGTTGATGACAGGTTCGATACACTACATTCCGTTCGCCAATCTAAATTTAAATAATCATAGGTTGTTCTAATATATGGATTATCAAAACCGTAACTCAGTCATTACATGTTGATGATAGGTCTGATACACTACATTCCGTTCGCCAATCTAAACTTTAAATAACCATAGGTTGTCTTCAATACGTGGATTATCAAATCTCGTAACTCAGTCATTATATGTTGATGACAGGTCTGATACACTACATTCCGTTCGCCAATCGAAACTTTAAATAATCATAGATTGTCTTCAATACATGGATTATCAAAACTCGTAACTCAGTCATTATATGTTGATGACAGGTCTGATACACTACATTCCGTTCGCCAATCTAAACTTTAAATAATCATAGGTTGTCTTCAATACGTGGATTATCAAAACTCGTAACTCAGTCATTATATGTTGATGACAGGTCTGATACACTACATTCCGTTCGCCAATCTAAACTTTAAATAATCATAGATTGTCTTCAATACATGGATTATCAAAACTCGTAACTCAGTCATTATATGTTGATGACAGGTCTGATACACTACATTCCGTTCGCCAATCTAAACTTTAAATAATCATAGATTTTCTTCAATACATGGATTATCAAAACTCGTAACTCAGTCATTATATGTTGATGACAGGTCTGATACACTACATTCCGTTCGCCAATCTAAACTTTAAATAATCATAGATTGTCTTCAATACATGGATTATCAAAACTCGTAACTCAGTCATTATATGTTGATGACAGGTCTGATACACTACATTCCGTTCGCCAATCTAAACTTTAAATAATCATAGGTTGTCTTCAATATGTGGATTATCAAAACTCGTAACTCAGTCATTATATGTTGATGACAGGTCTGATACACTACATTCCGTTCGCCAATCGAAACTTTAAATAATCATAGGTTGTCTTCAATACATGGATTATCAAAACTCGTAACTCAGTCATTATATGTTGATGACAGGTCTGATACACTACATTCCGTTCGCCAATCGAAACTTTAAATAATCATAGATTGTCTTCAATACATGGATTATCAAAACTCGTAACTCAGTCATTATATGTTGATGACAGGTCTGATACACTACATTCCGTTCGCCAATCTAAACTTTAAATAATCATAGGTTGTCTTCAATACGTGGATTATCAAAACTCGTAACTCACTCATTATATGTTGATGACAGGTCTGATACACTACATTCCGTTCGCCAATCGAAACTTTAAATAATCATAGATTGTCTTCAATACATGGATTATCAAAACTCGTAACTCAGTCATTATATGTTGATGACAGGTCTGATACACTACATTCCGTTCGCCAATCTAAACTTTAAATAATCATAGGTTGTCTTCAATACGTGGATTATCAAAACTCGTAACTCAGTCATTATATGTTGATGACAGGTCTGATACACTACATTCCGTTCGCCAATCTAAACTTTAAATAATCATAGATTGTCTTCAATACATGGATTATCAAAACTCGTAACTCAGTCATTATATGTTGATGACAGGTCTGATACACTACATTCCGTTCGCCAATCTAAACTTTAAATAATCATAGATTGTCTTCAATACATGGATTATCAAAACTCGTAACTCAGTCATTATATGTTGATGACAGGTCTGATACACTACATTCCGTTCGCCAATCTCAACTTTAAATAATCATAGGTTGTCTTCAATACGTGGATTATCAAAACTCGTAACTCAGTCATTATATGTTGATGACAGGTCTGATACACTACATTCCGTTCGCCAATCTAAACTTTAAATAATCATAGGTTGTCTTCAATACGTGGATTATCAAATCTCGTAACTCAGTCATCATATGTTGATGACAGGTCTGATACACTACATTCCGTTCGCCAATCGAAACTTTAAATAATCATAGATTGTCTTCAATACATGGATTATCAAAACTCGTAACTCAGTCATTATATGTTGATGACAGGTCTGATACACTACATTCCTTTCGCCAATCTAAACTTTAAATAATCATAAGTTTGTCTTCAATGCGTGGATTATCAAAACTCCTTCAACTCAGTCATATGTTTGATGACGGATCTGTTTCCATTCCATTAACCAATCTGAGCTTTAAATAATCCTTTGATTTTCTTCTGTTGTGGATTAGTAAACTCGTAACTCAGAATCATTGGTGATGACAGGGTCTGATACTATTCCGTTCGCCAATCGACTTTGAAATGATACTTGATTGTCTTCCATACATGGATTATCAAAACTCGTAACTCGAATATTCTGTGTTGTTGGGTCGATACTACATTCGTTCTTCGTCTAAACTTTAAATAATCACAGATTGTCTTCAATACGTGGATTATCAAAACTCCTTCAACTCAGTCATTGCTATCAGTGATGATGGGTCTGATACTAACATTCAATTCGCCAATCTAAACTTTAAATAATCATATGGATTTGTCTTCAGCGTGTGGATTAATGGCTTTCTTCAACTCGAGTCATTATATATTGATGACGAGTCCGTTACTACGTTTCAGATTCGCCAATCGAAACTTTAAATAATCCTGAGTTGTCTTCAGCCACTGATTATCAAAACTCGTAACTCAGTCGTGCTGTGTTGATGACAGGTCTGATACCGCACCTACATTCCCGTTCGCCAATCAGCTTTAAAATAATCGTAGATTGTCTTCTGCCGACGGTTATCAAAACTCGCCTAGCACTCAGTCATTATATGTAGCCCGATGACAGGTCTGATGCATACATTCGTTCGCCAATCTAAACTTTTCAATAATCGTAGGATTTGTCTTCAATAAAAATGATTCTGCTCCAAACTCAACAATAATCATTATATGTGACTAAAACGAGGTCTGATACACCGAATTTCCGTTGTAATCGAAACTTTAAATAATCATAGATTCTCTTCAATACATGGATTATCAAACTCAACAACTCAGTCATTATACCTGTGGTAACAAGGTCCATTTTTCATTAAATTCGCCAAGTAAAACTTTAATAATAATCATAGGGTTGTCTTCAATACGTGCGGTTCATCAAAGCACCATGTCAGTCATTATATGTTGGTGACAGGTCTGTTTTTCATTCCGTTCGCCAATCTAAACTTTAAATAATCATGATTGTCTTCAATACATGGATTATCAAAACTCGCCATCAGTCGTATATGTTGATGGTCCGTTATACATTCACGTTCGCCAATCAAAACTAAATAATGCTTAGATTGTCTTCAATACATGAATTATCAGCTAATAACTCAGTCATTGTATCATTGGTGGCGGTCTGATACTCATTCCGTTCTGTCTAAACTTGACCAATGTAGTTATGTAATACATCTGGATTATCACGCGCGGCATAACTCAGTCGACCTGTGTTGATGACAGATTCTGATGATGCCGCTACATTCCGTTCTTCGTCGACTTTAAATAATCTTAAGGTTTAATGTTCAAGCAATGAGATTATCAAAACTCGTAACTCGGTCATTATATGTTGTTGTTGGGAATTGGTCACTACATTAATTCGCCAATCTAAACTTTAAATAATCATGAATTGTCTTCAATACATGAGTTATCTAGAAGACTGTTTGTTTCAAATCAGCTGTAATTGATGACGGAATAATTCCGTTAGTAATCAATTTGGTGACAATATGGAACGTACCAATGGCAGATTATCAAACTGTTTAATAGATATTTATATATTTGATGTAGCCGGTCTGATACACAACATTCCGTTCGCCAATCTAAACTTTAAATAATCGCGGGTTGTCTTCAATAGCTTGTGGATTATCAAAACTCGTAACTCGGTCATTATGTTGGTAATAAGATTAAATCACTACCATTCCATTCACCAATCGAAACTTTAAATAATCATGATTGTCTTACCATACATGGATTATCAAACTCGTAACTCGATCCTTCTATGTTGACGACAGGGTCTGATACTCCCATTCCGTTCTTAGTCATTTTAATGATATGGGTGTCTTCTTGGATTATCAAAACTCTGTACTCATTCATTATATATTGATGGCAAGGTCGTACTCTTGTTCAAGTTGTATTAAACTTTAAATAATCATGATTGTCTTCAATACGTGGATTATCAAAACTAATACAACTCGGTCATTACCATCTTGATGAGCTGGAATTGATACACTACATTCCGTTGCTCATCAAACTTTAAATAATTATAGATTGTCTTCAATACATGGATTATCAAAACTCGTAACTCGGTCATTATATGTTGATGACAATTCTGATACACTACAGCCGTTCGCCAATCTAAACTTTAAATAATCACTGGATTGTCTACAATGGTGGATTATCAAACTCATCGCTCAGTCTTTTTACATTGTTTGATAGCAGGTCTGATACACTTTCCACATTCGTTCGCCAATCTAAACTTCAAATAATCATAGATTGTCTTTATTTTGCGGATTATCAAAACCATAAACAGTCATTATATGTTGATGACAGGTGCGATACCCGCTACATTCCGTTCGCCAATCTCAACTTTAAATAGTCATAGGTTGTCTTCAATACGTGGATTATCAGAAAGCAACTCCAGGTATTGCTTGATGACAAGGTCTGATACACTACATTCCGTTCATAATCCAAACTTTGAAATAATCATGAGTTGTCTTCTGTTCTGCGGATTATCAAAACTCATACTCAGTCATTATATGTTGATGACAGGTCTGATACACTACATTCCGTTCGCCAATCGAAACTTTTGGCTTAATCATAGATTGTCTTCCAATACGTGATTATCAAACTCGCCAGCTCCAGTAATTATATGTTGATGACGAGTCTGATACACGCATTCCGTTATTGATCACTTTAAATAATCATGATTGTCTTCAATGCGGATTATCAAAACTCGTAACTCAGTCATTATATGTTGACGAATTGATACCTACATTCCGTTCTTTCAGTCTGAAACTTCAATAATCATGATTGTCTTCAACATGGTTAATAAAACTCGCTAACTCAGTCATTACTATGTTAGTGACAGGATCTGATACCACTACATTCGGTCGCCAATCGAAACTTTAAATAGTAAACATAGGTCTCTTCAATACGCGGATTAATAAAACTCGTAACTCGAATCATTATACATTGATGACAGGTCTGGTACATATATTCCATTCGCCAATCTAAACTTTAAATAATCATAGGTTATATTTCAATAAAAGTGAGTTGTCAAATCTCGTAACTCGATCTGTATATATGTTGATGACAGGTGCAGTACACTACATTCCGTTGTAATCAAGCTTTAAATAATCATAGATTGTCTTCAATACGCGGATTGTCAAAATGTGCTCAGTCATTGTATTGATGATGACGGGTCTGATACATAATTCCGTTCTTAGTCTAAACTTTAAATAATCATAGATTTATCTTCAATACGTGGATTGTCAAAACTCGTAACTCAGTCATTATATGTTGATGACAAGTCTGATACCACTACATTCCGTTTTATGTAATCCATTTTAAATAATCATGAATTGTCTTCAATACATGGATTATCAAAACTCGTAACTCAGTAATTATGTATCTGTTGATGACAGGTCTGATACACTACATTCCGTTCGCCAATCTAGCTTTAAATAATCACCGATTCATCTTCAATATGGATTGTAATAAACTCGTAACTCAGTCATTATATGTTGATGACGAGTCGATACTACATTCCGTTCGCCAATCAAACTTTATTGATATGGAATTCTTTAATACGTGGATTATCATTAATAACTCAGTCATTATATGTTGATGACAAAAATTCGATACCTACATTTCCGTTTCATGATAAAACTTTAAATAATCGCGAATTGACGTCTTCAGCTTCATGGATTATCAAAAGCTGTAACTCAGTCATTATGTGTTTGATGAGTCTGATACCACCTGCTTCAAATTTCATGAAAATCTAAACTTTAAATAATCATAGGTTGTCTTCAATACGTACGTTCTAAATCTCGTAAGCATAATTAAACTTTATATCTTGGTATTTAAGGTCTGATACACTACATTGATTAACCAATCGAAACTTTAAATAATCATAGATTGTCTTCAATACGTGATTCATCAAAAATAATAACTCAGTCATTATATGTTGATATGACAGGTCTGTTCCCTACTACATTCGCCAATCTAAACTTTCATCAATCATGGATTGCTTCAATACACGTGGATTATCAAAACTCGTAACAGTCATTATATGTTGTTAAATAAAATTCGATACACTACATTCCGTTCGCCAATCTAAACTTTAATAATCATGATTTTCTTCAATACATGGATTATCAAAACTGTTAACTCAATTATGTTGATGATATAACGGTCTTGATGCACTACATTCATTCACCAATCCTAGCTTTAAATAATCATAGGTGCTAATACATGATTGTCTGGCTCATAACTCGGTCATTATATGTTGATGACAGGTCTGATACCTACATTCGTTATAATCAAAACTTTAAACTAATCCATAGATTGTCCTTCAATACTTGGATTATCAAACTCTTAACTCAGTCATTGCTCCCATTGACAGGTCTGATACACTACATTCCGTTCTACCGTCGAAACTTTAAATAATCATAGGTCGTCTTCGCTTGGATTAATAAACTCATCGCTTTCTCAGTCATTATATGTTGATGACAGGTCGTTACACCCATTCTGGTTCACTTCGTCCAAACTTTAAATAATCATGGTTGTCTTCAATACGCTGGATCATCAAATCTCGTAACTCGGTGTTATGTCTTGATGACAAGGTCGATACTTGCTTCAATTCACCAATCAAAACTTTAAATGATAACCGTTGTCTTCAATATATGGATTATCAAAACTCGTAACTCGAATATCATTACTATGTTGATGACAGGTCCAAATACACTACATTGAATTGTAAATCTAAACTTTAAATAATCATAGGTTGTCTTCAATACGTGGTTGCTCAAACTCATACTCAGTCATTATGTTGATGACGGGTCTGATACACTACATTCCGTTGTAGTCTATTTAAATAATCATAGATTTTCTTCTGTACGCGGATTATCAAAACTCGTAACTCAGTCATTTATATGTTGATATTGAGTCTGATACCGCATTCCAATTCATAATCAAAGCTTTAAATAATCATGAATTGTCTTCAATACATGGATATCAAAACTCGTAACTCAGTCATTATATGTTGATGACAGGTCTGATACACTACATTCCGTTCCTTAATCCTAGCTTTAAATAATCATAGATTGTCTTCAATACATGGATTATCAAAACTCGTAACTCAGTCATTATGTGATGACAGGGTCTGAAGTACCTGCATTTAGGTGTAAATCGACTTTAAATAATCATGGATTTGTCTTCAATACGTGGATTATCAAAACTCGTAACTCAGTCATTATATGTTGATGACAGGTCTGATACTACATTCCGTTCGCCAATCAGAAACTTTAAATAATGTAGGTTGTCTTCAATACATGGATTATCAAAACTCGTAACTCAGTCATTATGTGACGTAGGGTCTGATACACTACATTCCGTTCGCCAATCGAAACTTTAAATAATCATGAATTGTCTTCTGCCACATGGATTATCAAAACTCAGCAACTCGGTCAACATATGTTGATGACAGGTCTGATACCGCTACATTCCGTTCGCCAATCTAAACTTTAAAGCGTCATAGGTTGTCTTCAATACGTGGATTATCAAAACTCGTAACTCAGTCATTATATGTTGATGACAGGTCTGATACACTACATTCCGTTCGCCAATCAAACTTTAAATAATCATAGTTGTCTTCAATACGCGGATTATCAAAACTCGTAACTCAGTCATTATATGTTGATGACAGGTCTGATACTATTCAGATTTGTCGCCAATCGAAACTTTTAAATAATCATAGATTGTCTTCAATACATGGATTATCAAAACTCGTAACTCAGTCATTATATGTTGATGACAGGTCTGATACACTACATTCCGTTCGCCAATCGAAACTTTAAATAATCATAGGTCGTCTTCAATACATGGATTATCGAAAACTCGTAACTCGGTGTTATATGTTGATGACAGATCATTTTCATTCCGTTTAGCAATCTAAACTTTAAATAATCATAGGTTGTCTTCAATACGTGGATTATCAAAAACTCGTAACTCAGTCATTATATGTTGATATTAGAATTGATACTACATTCCGTTCGCCAATCGAAACTTTAAATAATCATAGGTTGTCTTCAATACGCGGATTATCAAAACTCGTAACTCAGTCGTTATATGTTGATGACAGGTCTGATACTACATTCCGTTCGCCAATCAGGCACAAATAATCATAGATTGTCTTCTATACGCTGGATTATCAAAAGAAAACTCGTAACTCAAGTCATTATATGTTGATGACAGGTCTGATACACTACATTCCGTTCGCCAATCTAAACTTTAAATAATCATGGGTTGTCTTCAATACGTGGATTATCAAACTCTTTAACTCAGTCATTATATGTTGATGACGAATCTGATACTACATTCCGTTCGCCAATCGAAACTTTAAATAATCATAAGATTGTCTTCAATACATGGATTATCAAAACTCGTAACTCAGTCATTATATGTTGGGCCGTAGGTCTGATACTACTACATTCCCGTTGTCAATCTAAACTTTAAATAATCATAGGTTGTCTTAATGCCGTGGATTATCAAAACTCAGCGCTCAGTCATTATATGTTGATGACGAGTCTGATACACTACATTCCGTTCATAATCTAAACTTTAGTAATCATAGATTGTCTTCAATACATGGATTATCAAAACTCGTAACTCAGTCATTATATGTTGATGACAGGTCTGATACACTACATTCCGTTCGCCAATCTAAACTTTTAAATAATCATAGATTGTCTTCAATACATGGATTATCAAAACTCGTAACTCAGTCATTATATGTTGATGGCAGGTCTGATACCACAAGGCCGTTCGCCAATCTATAACTTTAAGTAATCATAGGTTGTCTTCAATACGTGGATTATCAAAACTCATAACTCAGTCATTATATGTTGATGACAATTGATACACTACATTCCGTTCGCCAATCGAAACTTTAAATAATGTAGAGTTGTCTTCAATACATGGATTATCAAAACTCCGTAACTCAGTCATTATGTTGAAGTGACAGGTCTGATACACTACATTCCGTTCGCCAATCAGAAACTTTAAATAATCATAGATTGTCTTCTATACATGGATTATCAAAACTCGTAACTCAAGTCATTATATATTGATGACAGGTCTGATACACTACATTCCGTTCGCCAATCTAAACTTTAAATAATCATAGGTTGTCTTCAATACGTGGATTATCAAAACTCGTAACTCAGTCATTATATGTTGATGACAGGTCTGATACACTACATTCCGTTCGCCAATCAAACTTTAAATAATCATAGATTGTCTTCAATACATGGATTATCAAAACTCGTAACTCGATCATTATATGTTGATGACGGGTCTGATACCTCATTCCGTTCACCAATCTAAACTTTAAATAATAATAGGTTGTCTTCAATACGTGGATTATCAAAACTCGTAACTCAGTCATTATATGTTGATGACAGGTCTGATACACTACATTCCGTTCGCCAATCTAAACTTTAAATAATCATAGATTGTCTTCAATATGGATTATCAAAACTCATAACTCAGTCATTATATGTTGATGACAGGTCTGATACACTACATTCCGTTCGCCAATCTCAACTTTAAATAATCATGGGTTGTCTTTAATCCGTGGATTATCAAAACTCGTAACTCAGTCATTATATGTTATGATGACAGGTCTGATACACTACATTCCGTTCGCCAATCTAAACTTTAAATAATCATAGGTTGTCTTCAATACATGGATTATCAAAACTCGTAACTCAGTCATTATATGTTGATGACAGGTCGATACACTACATTCCGTTCGCCAATCGAAACTTTAAATAATCATAGATTGTCTTCAATACATGGATTATCAAACTCGTAACTCAGTAATTATATGTTGATACGACGGGTCTGATACTTTTCCCACATTCCGTTCACTTAATCTAAACTTTAAATAATCATAGATTGTCTTAATACATGGATTATCAAAACTCGTAACTCAGTCATTATACTCAATGATGACAGGTCTGATACACTACATTCCGTTCGCCAATCGAAACTTTAAATAATCATAGATTGTCTTCAATACATGGATTATCAAAACTCGTAACTCAGTCATTATATGTTGATGACAGGTCTGATACACTACATTCCCGTTCGCCAATCTAAACTTTAAATAATCATAGGTTGTCTTCAATGCGACTGGATTATCAAAACTCGTAACTCAGTCATTATATGTTGATGACAGGTCTGAAGTACACTACATTCAATTCGCCAATCGAAACTTTAAATAATCATAGATTGTCTTCAATACATGGATTATCAAAACTCGTAACTCAGTCATTATATGTTGATGACAGGTCTGATACACTACATTCCGTTCGCCAATCTAAACTTTAAATAATCATAGGTTGTCTTCAATACGTGGGATTATCAAAACTCGTAACTCAGTCATTATGTTGATGACAGGTCTGATGCACTACATTCCGTTCGCCAATCTAAACTTTAAATAATCATAGATTGTCTTCAATACATGGATTATCAAAACTCGTAACTCGGTCATTATATGTTGATGACAGGTCTGATACTACATTCCGTTCGCCAATCTAAACTTTAAATAATCATAGATTGTCTTCAATACATGGATTATCAAAACTCGTAACTCAGTCATTATATGTTGATGACAGGTCTGATACACAACATTCCGTTCGCCAATCTAAACTTTAAATAATCATAGGTTGTCTTCAATACGTGGATTATCAAAACTCGTAACTCAGTCATTATATGTTGATGACAGGTCTGATACACTACATTCCGTTCGCCAATCGAAACTTTAAATAATCATAGGTTGTCTTCAATACATGGATTATCAAAACTCGTAACTCAGTCATTATATGTTGATGACAGGTCTGATACACTACATTCCGTTCGCCAATCAAACACAAATAATCATAGATTGTCTTCTATACATGGATTATCAAAACTCGTAACTCAGTCATTATATATTGATGACAGGTCTGATACACTACATTCCGTTCGCCAATCTAAACTTTAAATAATCGCGGGGTTGTCTTCAATACGTGGATTATCAAAACTCGTAACTCAGTCATTATATGTTGATGACAGGTCTGATACACTACATTCCGTTCGCCAATCGAAAATTTAAATAATCATAGATTGTCTTCACTACATGGATTATCAAAACTCTTAACTCAGTCATTATATGTTGATGACAGGTCTGATACACTACATTCCGTTCGCCAATCTAAACTTTAACAATCATAGTTGTCTTCACGTCGATTAACAAACTCGTAACTCAGTCATTATATGTTGATGACAGGTCTGATACACTGCTACATTCCGTTCGCCAATTCAAACTTTAAATAATCATATCATCAACATGGATTATCAAAACTCGTACTCAGTCATTATATGTTGATGACAGGTTCGATACACCTGCTATCTGCTCATGACCAGAATTTAAATAATCATGATTGTCTTCAATACATGGATTATCAAAACTCGTAACTTGTAATTATATGTTGACAGCAGGTCTGATACACTACATTCCGTTCTGCCAATCGAAACTTTAAATAATCATAGATTGTCTTCAATACATGATTATCAAAACTCGTAACCTTGCCAGTAATTATATGTTGATGACAGGTCTGATACACTCACATTCCGTTCTTCGCCAATCTAAACTTTAAATAATCATAGATTGTCTTCTAACACATGGATTATCAAAACTCGTAACTCAGTCATTATAGGCGTTGATGACAGGTCTGATACACTACATTCCGTTCGCCAATCGAAACTTTAAATAATCATAGATTGTCTTCAATACATGGATTATCAAAAACTCGTAAAATCAGTCATTATATGTTGATGACAGGTCTGATTAATTACATTCCGTTCGCCAATCGAAACTTTAAATAATCATGGTCGTCTTCAATACATGGATTATCAAAACTCAAAATCTTCAGTCATTATATGTTGATGACAGGTCTGATACACTACATTCCGTTCGCCAATCTAAACTTTAAATAATCATAGGTTGTCTTCAATACGTGGATATCAAATCTCGTAACCCGTCATTATATGTTGATGACAGGTTCGATACACTACATTCCGTTCGCCAATCGAAACTTTAAATAATCATACGGTCTTCAATACATGGATTATCAAAAACTCGTAACTCAGTCATTATATGTTGATGACAGGTTCGATACACTACATTCCGTTCGCCAATCTAAACTTTAAATAATCATAGGTTGTCTTTGTTACCACGTGGATTATCAAAACTTTAAATCAGTCATTATATGTTGATGACAGGTCTGATACACTACATTCCGTTCGCCAATCTAAACTTTAAATAATCATAGATTTTCTTCAATACATGGATTATCAAAACTCGTAACTCAGTAATTATATGTTGATGACAGGTCTGATACACCACATTCCGTTCGCCAATCTAAAATTTTAAATAACTGCATCGTTCAATACGGATTATCAAAAACTGTAACTCGGTGTCATTATATGTTGATGACAGGTTCGATACAATGGCATTCCGTTCGCCAATCTAAACTTTAAATAACTTCAGATTGTCTGTACTGATTATCAAAACTCGTAACTCAGTCATTATAGTGACACAGGTCTGATACACTACATTCCGTTCGCCAATCTAAACTTTAAATAATCATAGATTGTCTTCAATACATGGATTATCAAAACTCGTAACTCAGTCATTATATGTTGATGACAGGTTCGATACACACAAATATCTGCTCCTGCCAATCTAAACTTTAAATAATCATAGGTTGCTCCTAATACGTGGATTATCAAAACTCGTAACTCAGTCATTATATGTTGATGACAGGTCTGATACACTACACTCCGTTCGCCAATCGAAACTTTAAATAATCATAGGTTATCTTCAAATACATGGATTATCAAACCGTAACTCAGTCATTATATGTTGACGACAGGTCTGATACACTACATTCCGTTCGCCAACTGAAACTTAAATAACTACATTGTCTTCTATACATGGATTATCAAAACTCGTAACTCAGTCATTATATATTGATGGACAGGTCTGATGGCCATCTACATTCCGTTCGCCAATCTAAACTTTAAATAATCATAGGTTGTCTTCACGTGGATTATCACCCCGTAACTCAAATATTATATGTTGATGACAGGTCTGATACACTACATTCCGTTCGCCAATCGAAACTTTAAATAATCATAGATTGTCTTCAATATGCCGGATTATCAAACTCGTAACTCAGTCATTATTGATGACAGGTTCGATACACTACATTCCCGTTCGCCAATCTAAACTTTAAATAATTGCATACTTAATACGTGGATTATCAAAACTCGTAATCAGTCATTATATGCGTTGATGACAGGTCTGATACACCACATTCCTGTTCGCTAATCTAAACTTTAAATAATCATAGATTGTCTCTTCAACACATGGATTATCAAAACTCGTAACTCAGTCATTATATGTTGATGACAGGTCTGATACACTATATTCCGTTCGCCAATCTCAACTTTAAATAATCATAGGTTGTCTTCAATACGTGGATTATCAAAACTCGTAACTCAGTCATTATATGTTGATGACAGGTCTGATACACTACATTCCGTTCGCCAATCTAAACTTTAAATAATCATAGGTTGTCTTCAATACATGGATTATCAAAACTCGTAACTCCGTCATTATATGTTGATGACAGGTCTGATACACCACATTGGATTTCGCCAATCGAAACTTTAAATAATCATAGATTGTCTTGCAATACATGGATTATCAAAACTCGTAACTCAGTAATTATATGTTGATGACAGGTCTGATACACCATTCCGTTCGCCAATCTAAACTTTAAATAATCATGAATTGTCTTCAATACATGGATTATCAAAACTCGTAACTCAGTCATTATATGTATTTGATGACAGGTCTGATACACTACATTCCATTCGCCAATCGAAACTTTTTAAATAATCATCGTTAATGTTGACCGCTAAAGTTATCAAAACTCGTAACTCAGTCATTATATGTTGATGACAGATACATTCTTACCGTTTCAATTCCTTAATCAGCTTTAAATAATCATAGGTCGTCTTCAATACATGGATTATCCAAAACTCGTAACTCGAGTCCATTATATGTTGTTAATGAGTCTGATACACTACATTCCGTTCGCCAATCCAAACTTTAAATAATCATGAGTTGCTCTTCAATACGTGGATTATCAAATCTCGTAACTCAGTCGTTATATGTTGATGACAGGTCTGATACCATTCCGTTCGCCAATCGAAACTTTAAATAATCATAGATTGTCTTCAATGCATGGATTATCAAAACTCGTAACTCAGTCATTATATATTGATAACCAGGTCTGATACCTGCAATTTCAGATAGCCAATCTAAACTTTAAATAATCATAGGTTGTCTTCCAATACGTGGATTATCAAGGCTTTCATAACTCGGTCGTATATGTTGATGACAGATCAATGCCATTCCGTTCGCCGTCTAAACTTCATCAATCCTGGGTGCTGCTGACACCTGGATTATCAAACTGTTAACTCAGTGATTATACTGTTGATGACAGGTCTGATACACTACATTCGATTGCTTCAGTCTAAACTTTAAATAATCATGATTGTCTTCAATACATGGATTATCAAAACTCGTAACTCAGTCATTATATGTTGATGACGTTGACCACGCTAAGACATTAACTTCCAGTCGGCTTTAATCGTCGTAGATTATGTAAAAATACATGGATTATCAAAACTCGTAACTCAGTCATTATATGTTGATGGTCAGTACACCATTCCGTTCGCCAATCAGGCTTTGATAATCATAGGTCGTCTTCAAACCCATGATTATCAAAACTCGTCTTTCAATCATTATATCTTGATGACAGATTCGTCACCAATTCCGTTTCATAATCTAAACTTTAAATAATCATAGGTTGTCTTCAATACGTGGTTATCAAATCTCGTAACTCGAGTGGTATATGTTGATGACGGGTCTGATGCACCACTACATTCGTTCTTCAATTCGAAACTTTAAATAATCATAGATTGTCTTCAATACATGGATTATCAAAACTCGTAACTCTGAGTGTTATATGTTTGATGACAGGTCTGATGCCTGCATTCCCGTTTCGCCAATCTAAACTTTTAAATAATCATAGAGTTTGTCTTCAATACGTGGATTATCAAAACTCGTAACTCGAAGTCATTATCATGTTGATGACAGGTCTAAATCACTACATTCGTTCATGATATAAACTTTAAATAATCATGAATTTTCTTCAATACGCGGATTATCAAAACTCGTAACTCAAGTCATTATATGTTGATAACTGGTCCAATCCCCTTTAGTTTCGTTCGCCAATCGCTTTAAATAATCCATAGATTTGTCTTCAATACATGGATTATCAAAACTCGTAACAAGTCATTGCAACATATTTGATGACAGATCTATTTTACTACGACCGTTGTAATCTAAACTTTAAATAATGTAACGTTGTCTTTAATACATGGATTATCAAAACTCGTAACTCAGTGTTATATCTTGATAGGCAGTCTGATACATACGTTAGATTCATAATCTAAACTTTAAATAATCATAGTTGTCTTCAATAAATGGGTCGCATAAAATATTAACTCGATCGATACTATAAGTGATGACGAGTCTGATACACTTTCATTCCGTTTGCCAATCAAGCTAAATAATCATAGGTTATATTTCAATACTTGAGTTGCATCAAACTCATCTAACTCTAAGTCATTATATATTGGTAATGGTCTGATACCTTTTCCCATTCCCGTTCGCCAATCAAAACTTTAATAATCATAGATTGTCTTATACACCAGTTATCAAAATATAACTCGATCGTATATGTTGATGACAGGTCTGATACCATTCCGTTCGCCAATCTAAACTTTAAATAATCATGATTTGTCTTCAATACGTGGATTATCAAAACTCGTAACTCCGTCATTATATGTTGATGACAGGTCTGATACACTACATTCCGTTCGCCAATCGAAACTTTAAATAATCATACATTATTCAATACGCGGATTATCAAAACTCGTAACTCAGTAATTATATGTTGATGACAGGTCTGATACACTACATTCCATCAGCTAATCTAACTTGAAGAAATCTGTAGATTGTCTTCGTCATACGGATTATCAAAACTCGTAACTCAGTCATTATATGTTGATGACAGGTTCGATACACTGTATTCCAGCCCACAACGAAAACCGAATAATCATAGATTATTCTCTAATACATGGATTATCAAAACTCGTAACTCAGTCATTATATGTTGATGACAGGTCTGATACACTAAGTATCTGTTCGCCAATCGAAACTTTAAATAATCATACGCTCAATATATGGATTATCAAACTCTGTAACTCAATAATATGATGTTGATGACAGGTCTGATACACCACATTCCGTTCGCCAATTCAAACTTTAAATAACTGAAATAGTCTCAATACGTGGATTTACTGTAAATCTCGTAACTCAGTCATTATATTGTTGATGATGAATTGATTACACTATATTCTGTTGCTCCGTTAATCGAAACTTTAAATTAATCATAGATTGTCTTCAATACATGGATTATCAAAACTCGTAACTCAGTCATTATATGTTGATGACAGGTCTGATACACTACATTCCGTTCGCCAATCTAAACTCTAAATAATCATAGGTTGTCTTCAATACGTGGATTATCAAAAAACTCGTAACTCATTGTTACGAGGATGTTGATATATGTCTGATACACTACATTCCGTTCGCCAATCTAAACCTAAATGAATCTAGATTTTCAACATGGATTATCAAAACTCGTAACTCAGTAATTATATGTTGATGACAGGTCTGATACACTACATTCCGTTCGCTAATCTAAACTTTAAATAACGGTAGATTATTTTCAATATGTTTTAATATCAAACCGTAATCAGCTATTATATGTTGATGACAGGTTCGATACATTACATTCCGTTCGCCAATCGAAACTTTAAATAATCAGATTATATCTTCAATATAGGCTGATTATCAAAACTCGTAACTCAGTCATTATATGTTGATGACAGGTCTGATACACTACATTCCGTTCTTCAATCAAAACTTTAATAATCATAGGCTGCCCTACTACATGGATTATCAAAACTGTAACTCATAGTCATTATATGTTGATGACAGGTCTGGATACACTACATTCCGTTCGCCAATCTAAACTTTAAATAATCATAGGTTATTCTCAATACGTGGATTATCAAATCTCGTAACTCAGTCATTATATGGTTATTAGTCTATACACTACATTCCGTTCGCCAATCGAAACTTTAAAATAATCATAGATTGTTCTACAGAAGAGCAGGATTATCAAAACTGCAACTCAGTCATTATATGATGACAGTCTGATACACTACATTCCGTTCGCCAATCTAAACTTTAAATAATCATAGGTTGTCTTCAATACGTGGATTATCAAAACCTCGTAACTCAGTCATTATATGTTGATGACAGGTCTGATAATAATTACATTCCGTTCATTAATTAAACTTAAATAATTCATAGATTTTCTTCAATAAGGTGGATTATCAAAAACTCGTAACCTAGTCATTATATAAAGTTAATATGTCTGATACACTACATTCCGTTCGCTAATCTAAACTTTAAATAATCATAGATTGTCTTCAATACATGGATTATCAAAACTCGTAACTCAGTCATTATATGTTGATGACAGGTCTGATACACTACATTCCGTTCAATGACCTAAAAGTCCTTAAATAATCAGATTGTCTTCACATACGGATTATCAAAAACTCGTAACTCAGTCATTAGGTTATTGATAGTCTGATACATCATATCTCCTGTTCGCCAATTCTAAACTTTAAATAATCATAGTTATCTTCAATACGTGGATTATCAAAACTCGTAACTCAGTCATTATATGTTGATGACAGGTCTGATATTACTTCACATTCGTTCTACAATCGAAACTTTTAAATAATCATAGGTTGTCTTCAATTAGTATGGATTATTTCAAACTGGGGAATTCAGTTTAGGTTTACATGTTGATGACAGGTCTGATACACTACATCTCGTTCACAATCGAAACTTAAATAATCATAGATTGTCTTCTATACATGGATTATCAAACCTGAATCTCAGTCATATGTTGATGACAGGTCTGATACACTACATTCCGTTCGCCAATCTAAACTTTTAAATAATCATAGGTTGTCTTCAATACGTGGATTATCAAAACTCGTAACTCAGTCAATAGACAATACGATATAATCGATATGGCATCTACATTCCTGTTCGCCAATCGAAACTAAATAATCATAAGATTGTCTCAATATGGCTGACGACAAACGTAACTCAGTCAGTTATACGTTGATGTTGGTGGTCTATATATCATATTCCGTTCGCCAATCTAAACTAAATAACTATAGAAGCTATCTTCAATACGGATTATCAAAACTCGTAACTCAGTCATTATATGTTCATGACAGGTCTGATACATCACATTCCGTTCGCCAATCTAAACTTTAAATAATCAGTAGATTGTCTTCAAGCTTGCTACGGATTATCAAACTCGTAACTCAGTCATTATATGTTGATGACAGGTCTGACACTACATTCCGTTCGCTAACTTCAACTTTAAATAATCATAGGTTGTCTTCAATACGTGGATTATCAAACTCTCGTAACTCAAAATATTATATGTTGATGACAGGTTCGATACACTACATTCCGTCTGCCATCTAAACTTTAAATAATCATAGGTTGTCTTCACACATGACAGATTATCAAAACTCAACTCAGTCATTATATGTTGATGACAGGTCTGATACACTACATTCCGTTCGCCAATCGAAACTTTAAATAATCATAGATTGTCTTCAATACATGGATTATCAAAACTCGTAACTCAGTAATTATATGTTGATGACAGGTTCGATACACTACATTCCGTTCGCCAATCTAAACTTTAACAATCATAGATTGTTCTCAATACATGGATTATCAAAACTCGTAACTCAGTCATTATATGTTGATGACAGGTCTGATACACTACATTCCGTTCGCCAATCGAAACTTTAAATAATCAGATTGTCTTCAATACATGGATTATCAAAACTCGTAACTCAGTCATTATATGTTGATGACAGGTCTGATACACTACATTCCGTTCGCCAATCAAAACTTTAAATAATCATAGGTCGTCTTCAATACATGGATTATCAAAACTCAACTCAGTCATTATATGCTGATGACAGGTCTGATACACTACATTCCGTTCGCCAATCGAAACTTTAACAATCATAGGTTGTCTTCAATACATGGATTATCAAAAACTCGTAACTCAGTCATTATATGTTGATGACAGGTCTGATACACTACATTCCGTTCGCTAATCGAAACTTTAAATAATCATAGATTGTCTTCAATACATGGATTATCAAAACTCAACTCAGTCATTATATGCTGATGACTGGTCTGATACACTACATTCCGTTCGCCAATCGAAACTTTAAATAATCATAGATTGTCTTCAATACATGGATTATCAAAACTCGTAACTCAGTCATTATATGTTTGACACAGGTCTGATACACTACATTCCGTTCGCCAATCTAAACTTTAAATAATCATAGGTTGTTCTCAATACGTGGATTATCAAAACTCGTAACTCAGTCATTATGTTGATGACAGGTCTGATACACTACATTCCGTTCGCCAATCGAAACTTTAAATAATCATAGATTGTCTTCAATACATGATTTTAAAACTCGTGTAACCTAGTCATTATATGTTGATGACAGGTCTTCGATACACTACATTCCGTTCGCTAATCTAAACTTTTAAATAATCATAGGTTGTCTTCAATACATGGATTATCAAAACTCGTTACTCGGCCATTATATGTTGATGACAGAACGGCCTGATACACTACATTCCGTTCGCCAATCGAAACTTATTAAAATGTTTAAAAAAAAAGAATTATCAAATGATATGCAACAAAAGGTTCTTAAACTGCACAGAGAGGGATGTATCGAAAAATTACTCAAGATTTAAATTTGCTTGTGTGTACAATGGGTACTGTCGTTCGAAAGTGAAAAAAATATGAGACTATTGAAAATATTCAGAGTGGTTATCTGTATAAAGTAAACAAGTCTACTGAAAAATAT
Source organism: Ascarosepion bandense (assembly GCA_037127315.1). Taxonomy (NCBI): domain Eukaryota; kingdom Metazoa; phylum Mollusca; class Cephalopoda; order Sepiida; family Sepiidae; genus Ascarosepion; species Ascarosepion bandense. The sequence continues at coordinate 859,466 of JBBBDQ010002249.1, read as the reverse complement.
ATAGTCCGGAATGTTAAGAAACAAGAATTTTTGACTCGGACAGTCATTCAGAACGATCTGAAAATTGGTGATATTCAAGTAAGTAAAGATAAAATAAGAGATCACTGAATTATTTCGGCCTGTATTCTATATCACCAAGAGAGACTCCACTACTAACACGTAAACATGTGCTAGACCGTTTAAAATTTTGCAACATGTATGAACATCAGTAAGACGAATTCTGGAAGAAAACTCTTTGGTCAGATATAACAAAAATTGAGTTTTTCGGCTGAAACATGTGCACCCAAACATGGAGGGAAAAGGAAATGAATATAACCCAGTAAACACCATCCTAGCAGTCAAATAAGGTGTGGGGTGGAAATTTATTGATTTGGGGTCGTTCTTCGTATAATAGAGTAGGAAAAATGGAAGTCATTGAATGAAGAATGAATACAGCAAAATACAAGCAAATCTTGTCAACCTATTTATTAAAAGGTGCAACAACCTTGGAGCTTGACCTAGATTTTGTATTCTAACCAGACTAGGATCCAAAGCACAGGGCTAAAACATCTCAAGACTGGTTCAATGAAAATAGAATTTACGTTATGTAATGTCTTAGTCAGCCACCGGATCTCAATGCAATATAAAGATATTATGGAAAACTTAAAGTTGACAGTACACGCAAGAGATCAAAAATATCAAGGAGCAGAAGAATGTCTGTGAAGAAAAATGTGAGTAACTGCAAAAATTTTCATGCAAGAAGTTCGTTGAAAACTGTGGTGATATCGAGCAAAAGCAATGGACCGGATGTTAGCGCTTTCACGACCAAAAAGCAAATGACCACACTATTCTCCCGATCTGCTCCCCAGCAACTACTGGCTCTTTGCAGGCCTCAAAAGAATGATCCAGGACAGAAAATTTGGCTCCAATGAAGGAGCTATATCGGAAACTGAGGCGTGTTTGGAGGCCAAAAAATAATCGTTCTACCAAAATCTTCGAAATTTTAGAGAAGCGTTGAAATTAGTGTATCTCCCTAGAAGAAGACTATGTTGACTAATGTCGAATTTTGTGTTTTACTAGTTAGGCCCTGGAGCTATTGATTAATGGGTTATGATTCAAATTGAACGATCTTTTTGTGAAATTTATTCAATAACTCCAGGGCCTAACTCGTAAAACAACAAAATTCGACATTATTCAACATAGTCTCCTTCTAAGGAGATACACTGATATATATATATATATATATATATATATATATATATATATATATATCCTTTGAGATTTGAAAAAGAAATCACTCCACCGGCGGTCGAGAACGAAAGAAAATTTACTCAACACAAGATCATTTTACTCGACCGACTCCATTTTCTTAGTAATCGCTTTACGTAAACACAGTCTGAATCTCTGACGGAAAACAAAAAATGAAATTTTAATTAACGTATTAGAAAGGAATTAAAAGTTTAAAAAATAATAACAACAAAATTTGATCTTTCCTCCTAACAATAGCATAAATTTGAAAATAAAACTTTGTTTTTATTAAGTTTGAGCCCTTTTATGATATTCTGTTTTTTTTTTTGTTTTTTTTTTTGTTTTTTTGACAAATGATTGGAGGTACCTAAATTCTCAAACATTTTCTATAAAAAAATTTCCTTACTTGCATAATTTGTTTTTCGGTGCGTGGTTGAACGAAGTATGCGTATTCTTTTTTTTTCTTTTTTTTTTCTTTTTTTTTTCAAATGTTCGTTTTTACTTTTAGTAAACGGTGGGGAAAAATAGGATAATATTTTTCCAAGAGAACTTTAATCTGGGCGACAGAGACATTTGGCTCCACTTAGAAAACGTTAATTAAACGAATGTTTACACTGACCGGGACAAGAAAAGCCAAGATTTCAATGTCATTGTAAGGTAAAGTAACTTGTGAAACTTCAATAGCTTAGATTTAGGTTGTCAAAGAATCAAATTTCCTTTTTCATTGCGAGACTTTTAAGCAACCCGCGGGCGAGTAAAGTCATAAAAGATAATCGCCTAATTAAGGTTTTAATCTTCTGATTAAAGTGAAAATCTCAAAGGCTGTATATATATATATAAAGTGAAATCTCAAAGGATATATATATATATATATATATATATATATATATATATATATATATTCTAAACATATGCTGTTAAATATAAGAGACAATGAATGTCTATTATGTTTAATCATGAGCCGTTCTAAACGTCGTATTTTGGCTTTAATTTCAGTTGAAATTAAAGACAAAAATTCTCCAATATTTGGATAATTTTTTATTAATTTGGTTCTAAGCTTTCGGCTCACATGCGCCATCTTCAGAGAGGTTATTAAGACGGTAACACAATAACATCCATCAGCGACGATTTTATTTTGTGTTGAAATAAAACTCCGCTAGGCTGCGGCAATAGTTAGCAAAAATAACAAACGCAGTTCGCAAATTTAGAACGGCTCATAATTAAACATAATGGACATTCATTGTCTCTTATATTTATCAGTATATGTTTAGAAAATTATTTGATGCCTCTCTCTCTCTCTCTCTCTCTATATATATATATATATATATATATATATGATGTTATCAAGAAAAATACCTTATGCTAAAGCAAGTTATGTATGGAGTACTAACGAATAGAAAGCGACATGCCTGCAAGCCCCTAAAGAATACATAGTCTGTCTGAAGTACACCTAGAAAAGGACGAATATTGATGGAAGGATTTGGGAGTAGAAAGCAAAGAACAGATATGAATAGATAAAGGTGGTTGTGCGGGCAGCGAAAAAAATTTAAAGAAGGAAAAATACGTTATGCTGGAGTTAAGCGCGCTGTGAAGGATGTTGTAAATGTGGCACTAATCTAAGCAAGAGGATCAAAAGAAGGTTTGACATGTGAAATTTGCAGCCGAATCTCTGCCAAAGGCAGGTTTGTCTACTTATATGAGATGATATGATTGTAGTGAACGTAAGATTATCGTATATAACATTCATAATGTCTTTTCGAGTAATGTCTGTGGGAAGCTGTGTAAGAATATGAGTGGTCTAACCCGATCTTTAAAATCGAGACAAAAGTATTGATCAGTGCTATTCAGTCGACTGACACGTTCTATTTGTGGTTCATATGCAGACCAATGCCAGGACTAGTTGAAAAAAAAAAAACAATCAGAGTCATTTTTGACGACACCAACGAGAGAATCGTAATCCATAGAAATCTTAATATCAAATTCAAAGTAGTCACGCTGAGCCACAAGTCGACTTTATACGAGTGTGTGTGTGTGTGTGTGTGTGTGATTGTTTGTATGTGTTTGTGTGTGTGTGTGTGTGTGTGTGTGTGTGGATGTGTGTGTGTGTGTGTGTGTGTATAATTACCTTAATCAGTCAGTTAAGTGCCAAACGTGATACACGCTTTGGGCGGTCATATCTCGAAAGAGACATGACTGACTAGGCAAAAGATTATCTCGCAGTAGGTTGCCATTGCTTTCTGCGGTAGACTGGTTGTCAGCCAAAGCTATAGAACCCAATCTGTCCCGTTATTTGACTCATTGCTACAGGAGGAAGAGATGCATTATATTTTGAAGTAGTAATTATTGGGGGATCAGTTTATTACTTTATAAGAATATAAATATGATCCCCCACTTTATGCCCAGTAGAAGCTTTACTTAGTTTCCAACTGTTATTACCAGTCAGTCAGTTAAGTGTCATACATGACACGCTTTGGGCGATCATGTCTCGAAAGAGACATAACTAACTGGGCAGAAGATTATCTCGCAGTAGGTTGTTATTACTTTCTGCGGTAGACTCGTTGCTAGCCAAGGCTATAGAACCCAATCTGTCCTGTTATTTAATCGATAACTGAAGGGAAGAGACAGATTAATACTTTTTCTAAGGTAGTTGTACGTAAGTGAATGAACGGAATTAAACTGGGATTTGAACTCGGCTCACCGACTTGTCGTTCCGAGCCAACATTCACTGCACCACACAGCACATCCTAAATACATTAATACTAATGCTAAATTACCTTAATGCTACTATATATAAGCTTCTTTTTCGAACCCTGATTGGATTGCCCAGCTGCTGACGATTTCCGGAAACACATTCTTGAATGGCATTGCATAATAGAAAGAGAATTCCTTTTGATTATTTTCGGTTTCAAATAAAGATTCATCGTTATACCCGCCAACACTTTAATTAAATGTTCAGGAAATTTAATCCTACCTCTTAATTTACGCTGAGAGCATCAGTCAGTTAAGTGATATACGTAATACAATCTTAGTCGATCATGTCTATGTTGCCATTACTTACTGCGGTAGACTGGTTGCCAACCGACACTACAGAAAACAATTTGTCCTGTAGAATGGTGACATCTTCTATTTCTGCAACCGGTGCTGGGTGGTGTTCATACCAGTGTTTGTTTACATATTTTCCATAGTGTTTGCACATTGTCCAATGTAAATATTGCCCCACTCTATCGTGAAGATTTTTATATTCATTTGGGGCAAGTACAGAACATACTGAAATTAGATGGTCTATTGTTTCTTTGTATTTATCACAGAACCTGCATTTTGTATCGTTATTATTATTATTATTATTATTATTATTATTACTTTGGATTTCTGTTGTATACATAATTCTTCCTGGCTTACAACTAGAAATCTAAGGTCAGAAAAGTTGCATAACATTTTGCAGTGAACATTTTTGTAAAGAAAAGAAGAAAGAAGTGAAAAAAGATTAAGATCCCAAACATTTTACATAGACAGTTAGTCAGTCAAGTGCCATACATAATACATGCTTGGGCGATCATGTCTCAAAAGAGACATGACTGACTGGGCAGAAGATTATCCCGCAGTAGGTTGCCATTAATTTCTGCGGTACACTGGTTGCCTTTTAAAGCTACAGAACCGAATCCGTCCTCTTATTTGACTCATAGATAGAGGAAGAAGATATGTATTATATTATTACGTAGTAACTAGTTGGGGATCATTTTATTACTGCATAACTGTAGAAAACCGGTCCTCCACTTTATAACCAGTAGAATCCTTAACCCTGTCTCCAACTATTATATTTAGTCAGTCAAATGTCATACGTGATACACGCTTTGGACGATCATGTCTCGAAAGACACATGACTAACTGGGCAAAAGATTATCCCGCAGTAGGTTGCCATTACTTTCTGCGGTAGACTGGTTGCCTTTTAAGGCTACAGAACCTAACCCTTCCTGAGAGCTAGAGGGAAAGCGGTGAATACACCGGTTCTCGTTCGATCACCGAATTTAAGCAACGTTGAGCCCGGTCAGTACTTAGATGGGTGACCACTTGGCAATACCAGGCGCTGTAAGCGTTTAGTGATGGATGTGCGTTGCGGTGCAGTGGATATCGGCTTGGAAAGAAAAATCGGTGAGCCGTGTTCGAATTCGAGTTGAGTACCCTGCATTCACTTCAGCACTGGTACCCTTGGGAAAGGTATTAATCCGTCACTTCTCTCCAGTTATGGGTTAAATAACAGGATAGAGCCTGGAGGCAACCCATCTAGTGTTGGTGTCACAATAAAAACACCCTTGGTAGCCCTGGCGAAGCATCAAGTATTCAGCTATTTGACAAGATTATAAATTTCGCTACAAAACTGCGCCAGGTTTCCAAATTCACAGGGAATACTGGAGGGGTGTAGTGAGTTCTATCTCGGCCAAGGCCGCAAGACGACGACGATCTTTATCAAAATCACACTCTTCTAGTCATTTCTCTGGGCCGATTGTGCTGCGCGCTCTGTTCAACAGAATCCGGATTATGATTTTGTTATGTGGCTCATTAAACTGATTGTTCGGCCGAGTTTGCATTCCTTTGCACCTGGCTTCTTAGGTAGTGTTATGAAAATTGATCTGCTTAGGTCCTCCGGTATATTTCCGCTGTTGCAGATTTCGTTTATTATTTCTGTGAGTCTGTCTACGCCAAAGCCTTCTAGGGACATCAACATCTCTATTACAATCCCGTCTGGTCCTGCCGTTATGTTTCACTTCAATTTGACCATTGCCGATTCCACTGTGGTGATACCGAGCAAAAGCGAGGGACCGGATGTTTGCTTTATAACGAAAAATGAACAAAAGTCGTCTCTGCGCAGGTGTATTCGCGCAGATATTCCGGGTGAAAAATAGAAATTAATCAAATATCAAATTTCCATTTCGCGAGCCTAATGAATTGTATTTACCATCCAATGCGAAGCCCAGAATCAAATACAAGTGTGAAATTCCAAACGAGCTGCTTTTAATCCAAAAAGCAGATATAAAAACCCGAGACAAAAAGCACCCAGCAGACAGACCAGGCGTAAGTAACCAGTGTCTCCCGCTGACTTAAGTCGAGCGGCTACTATGCTTGCCCCTTTCCTTCTTCCCTGTCTCAAAAGTACTTACTGACCTTAGGAGCGACTACTTCAAAGACATTCCTCACATACCTCCACTCCTCACATTCCTAAGTCTAAATCTCTTTCAGTATTTTATTCACCATGAACAGTTAACCTCCGTTGGACCTATATTCAAGTATTTCTTTAATTGTAAAAACATTAATTGACATGTGTTTATATATAAATGTTATTTTCAACTCAGTTTGCTTTTCTTGATTTTATAATCCTTTTATGGTTTATAAGGAGCGATCTACAACAAGGCCACATTCCGTTAACCTGCAACAGTATACAATTACCCTTCACTAGAACGGGCTCCCACTACTAACGGAAAAAAGAATAGATAAGCAACCCACTATACCACTTCAGTCTGTAATATTTCTGTTCCATCCGTATTTTTGTGCCTTGTTGGTTGCCCTCTCTTGTCGGGGAACAGATCTCCGATATACTTGTTTCATCTCTAAAGTAACTTTCCCATTTTTGCGCGTAAATGAATGCAACAAATTCGACTGGAATTCGAACTCGATTTCTCGACCTGATATCCCCTGTAGCACAACGCACATCTAATTTAAGTTGCGAGCATTCTCCATTATAAACGTTTAATCACTGACAAGGATTAATATTTTTTTTTAATTTAAGCAAATCAAGCCTAAACATTTTATTCAAGTTAGTTCTACTGTTTGGCATCTCAGTAACAAAGAAAAGCTTCTGATCAACATAAGTAAGCATTAAATCTCACCACTTGCTAAATGTTCACATATATCGTGACTGGTTCGCTGTCAAAACTATTAAGTTTATATTAGGTGACTCTAATAAAACTCAAGAATTTCTTGAAAAAAATTTTGCATTGCCAGTGTTAATATCTTAAATAGTTTTGTTCTAATCAAGATTTGAATATTCATGAATAAAAAGATTAAAAAAAGAAAAATCTGTAGCCCATGAAGCAAATGAAATTATTGATAAATGAAAGTGTGGAAAAGTACATTTCTTTCAAATCTGTTATACGCCTTATGCTGTGATATTTTTTCTCTCCATTTTCTTAATCTTTAATTTAGCCGCGTATCTTCAGAGTTAACGAACAAACTCAATCAATAGGTTTGATTATTTTTTTTTTCGGCTTTAATTTGTCTTGCATTCATATTCTTAATTTTTTTTCTCTTCATTTCTCATTACCATAATTGAAAAGTTTTATCACTCATGTCGAGCTTCCGCCACAATTTCAGCCAAAAAACCAAACAATGGCGAATTTGTTAACATATATAAGAACTCCATTTTCCTTCACATCCGTTTTCATTTCTTTTTTCTTTCGACACAAATAAACAAGTTGGCAATTTTTAGAGACCGTAAAGAAGACAATACAGCAACGTTAAAAAAAATGCCAATGTAAAACAAAAAGCAAAATGGAATATTTTATATATCGAATATGCAAATCTATAAACCCGTACTGTAAAGGGAAGTAACTGGGTTTTTCTTATCCTGATGTTTTGATAAAAGTCAGACGACTTTACCTGTTCATATATTTCGATGTTTGGTTTATTCGACGAAGAATTTGCTTCGAAATGCTGCTTAAAATAAAATAAGTAAAAGCTCGAAATCGATATTTTGCAACGTGAAAAGAATTACATCGCTTTGACTTATTCAAGTAACACAGTACAAAACAGCTTATTTGTAAGATGTGGTTCAGTAAACAAGATTATACGAACCAGTGATTGTAGGCTATAGCAGAGATGAACATGATCAACTGCCTTAGTGTTAATTCTCATACGCTTATAAAGAAATAGGTGCCCCTGTGGTAACAAAATAAGCACATATCTTGCCTTTCGCTTTTAACCATTCATCACAAAAATACACGTTTTTCAGCATTAAAGCTTCATAAAATTTTGCATTGAGCATGTTCAAGTAATGGAAAGGTTAGCCGGCTTGACTAGCTAGATGAATTAAGAAGTTTCTCGAAACGAGAAATTGAAGAACCTAGTTTGAATTCTAGTTGAATTCTTTGCATTCACATACGCACAAATACACTTGGGAAATATATTAATCCGTTTCTTCCGTTCAGTTATAGGTTAAAAAACGGGGAAGACTGGTTTCTATAGCCTTGACTGGCAAGCAATCTTGCGCAAAAAGTAATACCAACCTACTGCGGGATAATCTGCCTAGTCAGTCATGTCTCTTTCGAGACATGATCACCCAAACGTGTATCACGTATGGCACTTAACTGACTGAATCAATTTGATTCTCACGAGATGTTCCATGATTTCAGCCTTGTTTTCACATTTAAGAAATACGTAGAAAATCGTCATAAAAGTTTACATTGGCCACGTTGACTTGGTGTAATGCGATGCAAGCTTGCTCGCAAGAACAATTTCTACTAAGTCTTCTTTTATGTGCCATGTTCTTTCAGGACGTCGGCGAACGTGGCTTTCCACATCTCCCTATCCCTGATAGCTCCTAGCACGCTTTCTCCTGTTGCATAATGCAACCCTCGTTCCGTCATCCACCTGATCAGGTCCTTCAAATATGTTATCCGCTGCTTTCTCCTGTCATTTTCTCCCTCTATCTGGCCTCTTAATATCAGGTTCTCCAAGCCATCCTTCCTCATTGCATGTCCTAGGAACTTTAGTTGTCTTTTCCTGAAGCTCAGTATTAATTTCCTTTTCGTTTCCGTCCTTTCCAAAACCTCGTCATTGCTTAGATGCTCGGTTCATGATATCCGCAGCATCCTTCTGTAGAACCACATTTCAGCTGCTTCAAGTTTTTCTTTCATCTTTGAAGATATTGTCCAACATTCACTGCCATATTGAAGAACCGACATCACATAGCAATCTAGTACTCTCCTCTCTGTTTCTAGCTAAATTGTCCTGTTTCTTAATACTTTACTCAACTTTTGAAATGCTTCGTTCTCCATGCCAATCCTCTTTCATATCTCAGTGTCTTACTTTCCGTCTTCTGTTAGAACACTTCCCAGGTATTTAAATTTTTGTACCTGCTTGATTTTAGAGTCCCTCACTTGTATTTGTCATTTTGGGCTGCCCTTTTGGCTGATGACCATGCATTCGGTTTTCTTGCAGTTTATTTGTAGTCCTTCCTTGTCACTCACTTCAGCTACCTTCCGTAGGAGGTCTTGTAGTTTCTTTTCTGTGTCTACTATCAGCACTGTATCATCTGCGTTGAGTACAATTCTCACAGGATACCTCACACATTCGATCTTAGAAGATCACCATAAGCTACTACTTAGACTTTTTACGTTATTGCAACGCCTATACTCACGCACGCTTATGTACACGCCCATATATATATTGGTCAGAAGCTTTTGATAGACAAAGAAAATTTTATTTTATTTTTTGTTCTTACATTTTTCTCGTTATACGACAGCGACATTATACTCAACATCTCTCTCCGACTATCCGACCTCACCTTATTTAATAATGGGAATGGAGTGTAAATTTAAGAAAAAATATAGAAACACGCTCACTGAAATTATAGCTGTATTCACCATGCGGAGGCTTCGAAATAAAAACGCTTTATTCGTTATGAAAAATGGCACAAAATATAATACATCTTAAATACTCAAAGCCTGAAGAAAAAATAACATTTAAAACCGAAAAAGATTCTTTGAAAACGCTTCAAACAATGGTTGTTATGGTAAACAAGTTGCGTTGTGCCGCCAAAAATGACGGCAAAATATTTATATCGATATGCCGTCTAAGATAACGGTAACATATATATTGATATACCTACTATTGAATATCTTACATTAAGACATAGGGGGAAAAAAGCAAACCACTAAACGTGAAGGACAAGAAATATTCTATGTATAGTATATTTACATTTATTCCATAATGATATGTATCTATCCTCTTAATACGTTGAAATTATTGGAGTAAATCGTAATGGAAAAAGAGAGTGATTATACTGACTATGTGTCTACTTCATGCGGCGTGCGAATCTTGTACTTACTCATATATATTACTAGCAGTATAGCCCGGCGTTGCTCGGGTGTAATGAAGGCTTTAAAACTAATCCATGATCCTAGAGCGTAGACTTTTTTGGACGTTGGCACGAAAGACTAAAAAGCAATTGTTGTTTCCAGTTAAAGCGAAACCTTAGACTGAATGAAAAATGAATGGATGTAAGTCAAATTTTGATTTCCTGGTATCGATAACAAATTCTCTGCACTATTGTAAGAACTGAAAGCTTGAAACCTCTGAATATCGTTTCTTTTTCTATGAGTGTATAAAATTTGATTAAAATCGGACCACTCCTTCTATTACCCGATTTTTTCGATTATCGATTTTCGATATTCATCGGTTGTACCTCGACACAAAACCTAGCTAGGAACACTCGCAGACGTTTATAGTACAACTGTGTAAATTTTCAAGAAAATCGGTTTAGCCGTTTCGGAGCCTATAGGTAACGGACACACACACAGACACACTCACAGAGAGACAAAGTTCCATTTATAAATAAGTTTAGATTCTCAACCTCCGTTTTGGTGATTATTCATGCAGTAGTCTTTTAGGATTAGAACACACTCTCTCTCTCTCTCTCTCTCTCTCTCTCTATATATATATATATATATATATATATATATATATATATATATATATATATGTACGTCAGATTAAATAAATTGCAAACACTATGTTTGCTTACTTTTTAATAAAATCCGTTCATACTCACGGATAATCTTTCGCGTATTACAATCAAAAGATGTCAGAAATGAGCTGTAACGTTGACAGCTGTTATTTTCATTAAATTTTTAAGGTACCCATGTACTTTCAACCTCTTTCCAAGATGATCGTCAGGGTTGTGAGTTATAGTAACAAATGTAACCGAAAATCTGTGTTGCTAAAAATTACTGTACATTTTTTCTTGCTTCAAATATAATGGTGGACAAATTGCTATCGTTCATTAGAACGTGAAAATTATCCAAAATAGAATTTTTATTGTATGTTGTAATGTTATGGTCATGCACGTGATAAAGCATGAACAAACTGTTTTTTACAAACATTTTAGAACATTACTACAACATTTATAGGTAATTCTATTTCTTGACGGTTTAAGTTTTTTTTTTATGAATATTGACTCGAGACTCTGTAGTTTGCTTTTGCTGTTTTGCAATTTATTAAAAATAAGCAAACATAGTGTTTGCAATTTATTTAATCTGACATGTTTAAAAGAAAATTTGCTGACTAAATACACAAATTTTAATATATATATATATATATATATATATATATTAAATATTAAATTATTATATATATATATATATATATATATATATATATATATATAAATACACAGCGATCTTTAGTATAACAGAGAGGGTATGTTTATATTCTTCACTCCTCGACGATGATTATTGCAAAAAGAGCAATGCACTGTTAACAAGCGAACACGCGACACGAGCTGCCATAACTAGCATTAAAGTATAAAAACTCGCAGTAAAGAGAATTACTTCAGTCGACACTGCCTGGCTATTCTCTCTCTCTCTCTCTCTCTCTCTCTCTCGGATCACAAGAACAGCAGACCTCAGATATTTAACCCATAACTGAAAGGAAAGGACGAATTAATACCTTTTCCAAGGGTACCAGTGCGTAAGTGAATGCATGGTGTTTGACTGGAAATCGAACTCGGCTCACCGATTTTTCTTTATATATATATATAAGAGACAATGAATGTCTATTATGTTTAACCATGGGCCGTTCTAAACGTCGTATTTTTGCTTTAATTTCAGTTGAAAATAAAGACAAAAATTCTCCAGCATTTTGATAATTATTTATTGGTTTTCTTCTAAGCTTTCGGCTCACATGAGCCATCTTCAGAGAGGTAGTTTAAACTGAAATATTATAAAATCCACCATCACCGACGATTTTATTTTGTGTTGACATAAAACTCCGCTTGGCAACGGCAATAGTTACCAAAAATAATAAACGCAGTTCTTAAGCTTGCGATGCGGTTTTACACCGCATGATAGCGCGAAATGACAACAAAACCATGTAGTCAAATGCAATGTAATATGTTATTTCCTGTTTTAAAGTTGATTTTATTGAGTGTTGGTTGTTAGGTCCCCTCTTTTCTAATTATTATATGGCAAATCTAGAAAATAAAATAATTAATGACAACAATAATAGCCGAAGTGGAAACTGTTTTTAAAATTTTCTTCTCCAACTTGCCCTGAAAATCCAATTTGGTGAAACCTTGGTATGTTCGTTGGCTCTCTAGGTGAGTTACTTGCTTATATACTACCGGCCATAATTATTAGGTCACCCCAGTTTTTTAAAGAAATGATGTATTTCATATTATTTTTAGTATTTATTGTCAATTGGATAATTCTAAATGAAAATAGAATTGCTCTTTTGTTATTACTACTTTGCGAAATATTACAAGGCAAGGAAGCAAAGATGAACTCGTCTGAATCACCCTAAATTTTCTTCATTCTTTCATTGATGGAACTGCAATATAGGTAATTATTAAATATTTGTAAATTCATTTGATGCACATGTTATTGCGCAGTATTAACAAAAGAATCATTCTATTTTCATTTACAATTATTCACTTAGAAATAAATACTAAAAAATAGTATGAAATACATCATTTTTTAAAACACTGCGGTGGCCTAATAATTATTGCAGGTAGTGTATGACGTAAGAAATTTACAAAGGTTGGTGAGGTTTTCTATACTTCAAGTGTCCTGTTTATCTAAACGTATGGAACTCTGTCGTAGACCTTTTTATAATCTATCCAGGCTATATTAAAATGTTTATGTCTTGTGTGCTTATTTTTCAGGAATCGTCTTATTTATTAGAAACTGATCTTGCAACGATAGAAACCAATGCGATATCCTTTTTACTGTCGTGACTTTTTATTACTTTAATTTTTGTTTAATACTTATTTCCCTTCCAACGAAAGACCTATGGTTAGTAATGGCGTATCTTTTTTAAATTTTAAAAGCAAAAACAAAAAGAAAAAAAGAAAAGAAATGTAAAATAAAAAAAATGTCACCCAAAGACCACACACGTTTTACACCAACAAAGCCATTTGTAAGGTGTGAGCTGTACTTGTTAGTACAATATTTTGTATTTTTTTAAAGACAGGGGTTACCAGCAATCACTTCAGTGAATCTCTCAGAACCTTTTCCAGTTAATCCGAGGGAGCTAACTACAACTGAAGTTATTAATGTTCTTATGTACCGCATTATTGAGATTTTCACTTTAAGATATTTACACATTGATAGTTTTTGAAGATATGTAAACGTCTGCAGAAATTGGCACTGTAAATAGGAAGGAATTTTCAGTTTTATTTGTTTTTTATCGCTATGTCTGGATAATTAAATTTAACTGTTCTGTCTGTGTGTATTTTAAAACACAATAGTTACAGGTTCTATATCAGGAGGTGTTCTTACTCGTTTCTTGTAGGTCCCTTAGCCGCAAATGTTGCAGATTTTCTAGTTACAGATTTCCCAGTGGAGACTTCCCAGTATAGAACTCCCAATGCAGATATTCTAGTGCACATTTTGACCCACTGTCTCGTGGCTATTTTTAAATTTAGTGAATGCTAATACCGTGCATCTGATACAAGATGGACAATTGCTATTAAAAATTTATGACAAATTTTCATCTCGGGTTACCACCATTTAAAGTATGTGTTCTTGGTAATTTCTAGTTTGGAAGCATTGATTTTGTGCAGCACTTTCACTTTCACTTTCACTTTCAGCTAATATATTTATTATTAATATTATCATTGGAAGCGTATGGCGTGTAAATTAACTATAGAGCCTCTCACAACAGTCATTTGCGGAACAGCTTGATGAGATCGAATTTCTCCGAGAATAGTGAATAAATTGTATCACTATAAGAAAGTAATAAGACATTGACAGCCAGTTTGAACATTTAACTAAATAAAACATCTACACGAGAGAGAATTTTTGGGGTGGGGCACAGACTCAGACAGCACGTATCTATCTATCTATCTATCTATCTATCTATCTATCTATCTATCTATCTATCTATCTATCTATCTCAGTTTGTTCATATCTATCTATCTATCTATCTCAGTTTGTTCATATCAATCTATCTATCTATCTCAGTTTGTCT
>JBBBDQ010002249.1:837500-840000 GCA_037127315.1 Ascarosepion bandense | reverse complement strand
AATCTTGGTTGTCATTTGTACTACGTTTCAGCCGTTCTATGATGCGGCCTTATTCAGGTGCTGGGAAGTTCAAACCGAACACTTTATGACAATCACTGGGGTATATAAACCCCATTCCTTACGTAGTAGTGCCTCTTTTGGATGTCATGAGTTATGTCATTTATATTATAAGTTATATTTGACGGTATAGTATAGCGATAGATGAAAGTACTTCACATCAGAAATGGAGCTTGCTAAGGTAAAAGAGTGCGCATTGTGTTCAACTCCGAGAGGCGACAGCATGTTTCATCTTTGAACGCAAAACTTCAGATCATGAAAATGGGTCAGAAGATGGCGTTCAAGCATGACACAAACTGTTACCAATCGGTGCTGACCACATGATACAGACTTACATCTATCTATCTATCTATCTATCTATCTATCTATCTATCTATCTATCTAGCTATCTAGCTATCTAGTTAGCTTGCTCTCTATCTATCTTGCTAGCTAGCTTGCTATCTATCTATCTATCTTGCTATCTATCTATCTATCTATCTATCTATCTATCTATCTATCTATCTATCTATCTATCTATCTTAGTCTGTTCCTATCTATCTATCTATCTATCTGTCTATCTATCAAGGGTGGATTTAGTCAGCTATATTAATAATTTGTGAAAGTTCTTTGCTTAAAGTCTATTTCATTTTTAAACGACACGGATATTTCTCTGTTTTCTGGATAAAAGTTTCACGTACATTGTTTAATGTACTTTTAGAAAACTTAAGAATGAATGTGCGTTGTGGTGCAGTAGTTATCGGTTCGGAAAGAGAAATCGTGGAGCCGAGTTCGAATTCCAGTTGAATTCCTTGCATTCACCTACGTACAAATACCTTTAGGAAAGTTATTAATCCGCCTCTTCCCTCCAGTTTAGTTTAACTAACAGGACATATTGAGTTCTATAGCCTTGGCAGGCAACCAGTCCACAGCAGAAAGTAATGACAACCTACTGCGGGATAATCTTCTGCCCGGTGAATCATGTCTCTTTCAAGACATGGTCGCCCAAGCCTGTATCACTTATGGCATTCAACTGAGTGAAACAAGGAATGGTCGTTGATCTTCAACATAATTTGCGTGTATTGTTATCTAAACTTAGTTATAAGTGGAACTTTGTCTGTGTGTGTGTGTCTGTGTGTGTGTGTATCCGTTACCTATAGACTCCAAAACGGCTGAACCGATTATCTTGAAAATTTACACAGTTGTACTATAAGCGTCTGCGAGTGTTCTTATCTAGGTTTTGTGTCGAGGTACCACCAATAAATATCGAAAATCGAAAAAGTCGGGTTATAGAAGGAGTGGTCAGATTTTAATCAAATTTGATACATTCATAGACAAAGACACAAGAAACGATATTCAGAAATTTCAAGGTTGCAGTTCTAACAATAGTGCAGAAAATTGATATTATATATATATATATATATAAAAGGCAAGATGTTTTTATGTGTGTCTGTTTATCTGCCTGTATGTCTGTATTTTTTTCAGCCCTTTTATTTTAGTTTTTGCTTCGGGTTTGGCTCTAAGTAGATATAATTGTAGTTTTAGTCTCAGCCATGATACCATTTACTCAGACGACTTATTTAGCCTTCAAAATTTAATTTACGACGAAAAACAATTTGATATTGATACCAGGAAATCAGAATTTGACTTAAATCCATTCATTTTTCTTTCAGTCTACGGCTTTGCTTTAACTGGAAACAACTATTGCTTTTTAGTCTTTCGTGCCAATGTCCAAAGAGTCTGAGCTCCAGGATGCTGGATTTGTTTTAAAGCTTTCATTACACCCGAGCAACGCCGGGCTATACTGCTAGTTATTAATATTTTTGTTGATTTTTATTGTTTTAGACTGATTTTTAGGGGGTATAAATATAGAAATGGTGTAGAGACTATGTCACACAGAAGTCAAAGGTCTTTACGATAGACATTTTGTGAAAGACACACACGCCAATGCACGCACACTCACACGATCATTCCATAAACCAATTAGCCTCCAACCATTTTTTGGCACTTTTGGCACTAATTCTGAAGTGGTTAAGCAGCTCCTTCTGTAGGATTTTCTTTCAGAGAAGCAATATAGTTTTTATTTTCTCTAGGTTAAACTGCTGATGAGTAAATGATTATTACTGGAAGAATCTGTCAAATTTTAGAAAAGAATAGTGAAACCAGTGCTGTAGCTTTGCATATCTCGAAGGCATTTGACATTGTTTGACGTATTGTTATATTTTTACAAGATTATTTTGTTTGGGGACAAACTTTTACAATAAGTCAATTTTTTGAAAATTGCGAAATGAAAATCGTTTTGAATAAACGCTTTTCATGATTTTTTGGATTAATACAAATGTAACCTGGAGCTCTGTCTATGGACTTACGCTGTCTCTAATTTTTATTAACAATATCCTGATTAGTTCTAATATCCTCATTAGTTCTCAATTCTATATGTAAACTAAAGTCACAACTATTTAATCCT